>VWZX01009891.1:269105-298254 GCA_013399015.1 Galbula dea | reverse complement strand
GCGCTTGTGGCACGTAAAGGGGGACGAGCGCGGCGCAGGGCGCCGCCGGGGGGAGGCGGGCGGGCAGGGGCCAAGCGGAGCCGGTGGCCGGGAGCAGGAAACGCCGCGGGCGGCGGTAAGGCCTTCAGCGGAGCGAAGCGCCGTCGGGAGACCCGCCGCCGGCGCGGTGAGTCGGACTGCCTGGGCGCGGGGCCGGGGGCGCCGCGGGCGCAGGTGAGGATCCGCTGAGTCACCTGCATTGCCGCCGTCCTTCCCCCGCGGCTCCGGTGCTTTGGGATGAGGCCTGGGCCGCGCTGTCTATGCCGCCACGCGAGCTAAGCTTGTCCCCTCCGGCCCCCGTCGGGAACGGGGGAGGGGGTGTCCCGGCGGCCCCGCTCTTCCTGGTCCTGGCGCTCGGTACCTCTTCCTCCGGTTGTGCCCACGAAGGGATCTTTGTTGTGTTGAAGCTGCTTAGGAGCTGGGCTGCCGTTCCGGAGCGCGGGGCAGGTCCGGCCGGGGTCTGGGAACGAGTCGGATGTTTCGGCGAGAGCCGCTTGTCTGGAGCGGGGGAAGCTGCAACGGGGAATTAAAAAAAAATACAAAAACAAAGCAAGCACGGTTAGGGAGTGATCCAAGTACTAAATAGGCTTAGTCTGGAAGCAAGATGCTCCCGCCAGAAACGTAATTCTCAAAATGTGACGGCTTGTTTTGTTTTGGTTAGGTCCGTGGTCAAAGGCTTCGAAGTAATAATGGATAAAAGAGGAGGCATAACAGAAACTGAAAATGGTGATGCTTTCCTGGAGTTGAACAGAGTTACAACAAAATATCCACATCGCTACACAAAGGTTAGCTCTTTCACCTTTTCTCTTGAGCATGGGAGCTGTTGGTCACAGAAGTGGTGTGGGAGGTGGAAGCTTCTGTGAGAGGGAAGCAGTAAAATGAAAGCTGATAAACCTTCGCCTGGATTAGGATTTGCGAGATGGTGTAAAATGAGCAACTTGTTAAGTGTGGTGTAGCTGCAGTCCTGTCCTTTGTAAACTGTGGAGTCCCACCACCTTATTTTAGTATGTGAGCATCTCATAGCATGTGCTGGAGACGTTATGGTAGAGACAAGTATGTTGTTTTACCAGCTTTCTCAAGCACTTGTTGCTTCATCGTAGTTCTACTTTCAGCAATGTTCCTTTAAGAAGTTGACCAAAGTGTTCCCTTATAGTAGATGCCTCTTCATTTGAACGTATAGCCCACCAGATCTTATCAGAAGCTTTAATGTGTTTCATAAAATGCCTTTTGTAATCTTAGAATTGCTCATATTTGGCAGCTGGAGGTCTAAGCACTTGTGACTCCAACCAGTCTTCAGTGGTAGAACTTTAACACAGGTGCTTTTATTTAGCTGTGATACTTAAATATATGCATGACTGAAAGAATAACAACTAAGTAATTTGCAAATAAAGATTCTTTCACTACTAAGTGAACTGTTAATGCAGTGGGGTCTAAAGCCCAAATCTTGTTTGGGGTTTTGGTACCACTGTTTTTAGAAAGTGTCCTTAATAGTTGCTGATTTTCCCATTGCCGAAAGATGTGGGAACAGGTGTTCATTGCTTTATGGAAATTTATTAAGATACTTTACAACAAAAGGCCTGAAGTGTGGAACAGGCTGAGACAGTGTTCTGTTGCTGACAGTGTTATCTTGCTTGAGGAATTCTGAACTGTGAGCTTCCTAATAGGTGGGTTTTTTTAAAAAAGGAAAAAAGTTATCGTTGTGGTTCTGCTCTGTTGAGATAATAGAGGCTAGCTTATTTTAACTAGACATCAACAATAAACCAAGTACTTCAGAACTGATGAAACTTACATGGGAATAGTAGAGCTTTTCAATTCTCTTTAACTTACAAAAGCTTTACACTTGATCTTCTAAAATGCAAAGTGTACTATTGTTCAGACCTTGTTATTTGGTTAACTGTAAAGTAAAGGAGAGAATCTGTCTTTAAACTTTCACAGCTGGAATAGTGAGATATATACTCAGTCTTACTTGGGAGAAGTAATGAGTACAGATTCAAATTCTGCTTCCTTTTTTGTGCAGTATTTAGCTAGCGCTGGTGGTAGCTGTATGCTGAAACTGATGCATTTGTAGCTTCAGTTTTGTTAATACTGTGCCTATGTTTTCTGATCAGGATAAAGTTGCAGAACTAGTGCTAGAAGGTATCTAGTCTTGTTTATCTGTTGGTTTCCAAGGAGTATAAAGTCAAAAAACATCAGAAATCAGATTTTTCAATCCGAAAAATCAGAAATGTGTTAAAATATGTTGCATCCTATGTTGGTTTTTTTGCAAATAGCATCTTAAATATAGCTAGTTTAATGTGCTCATGTAATCAGTATTATAAGGCATTTTCACATGATCCAGTTTCCTAATATGGGAGGAACACTGTTTCAGGACATGTGCCGCTGATGTGGAAAGGGGACCGATTTCATTTAACAGTTTATATTCATTTACTACCAGTAGAAAACTAATGGGCATGTACTGTGTATCCTTCTAAGCAGTTTGAATAAAACTGGTTTAAAAACAGCTAAATGTGCTCTTCCCCCCACCGTCTTAAAAGTACTAGCGTGTGGATTCAAAACAAAACATGTGAAGCGCCTCTGTTAACATTCTCTGTTATGAGTGTGTAGTATAGTCTGAGCTGTGGCTTTTTTAGTTCTTTGCAAGCTATCGGTCCAAGTGTGCACAGCTAAGGAGCGAAAGCCAAGAAACAATTCCAGTTTTCCTCACTTCAGTGGAAGAATTGCCATAGGATCTGATCGGGACTCTGCACTCCCTCTTGTGGCCAGTGAAACAGGCAGTTTCATGTCTGGTGATGGATAGTGCTGTTAATACTTGTGATATCTGCATCAGGCTATGATACAGTTACAGCACTGATGTTCCTTGTAGATGAAGGTTTCTTTTGGGAAACTGTGGGCAGAGAGGCCAGTCTTCCTCCCTTTAATGTAACTCTTTTTGCTGAAGACTAGCGCAGGGTGTGATGCTTGGATGTGCGTGTGCAAGTTACGGCTTTTCCCAGCTACCAAGCTGCCATCTGGAAATGTGCAAGTGTCAAGCTCCTGTAGCTAATGAACTAGTTTTAATCACATGAGGATAACTGTAAGAGCTCTAGAGGATATTGCATTCTTGGGGGAAAAGGTAAAGCGATTTCCTTCTTGAGTTTGGCCAATAATGAGGTGACTGCTGTTAGGATACCTTTATCCTTCCAGCTGCTTGCTGATTTCTGCACTGTTCTGAGTCAGTCTTCCTCACTCCCACTAAATTAAAGAAAGCTACTCTAGGGAGAATTAATTATCTTGACTGGAGGCGCATTAATGGTGATTCAAAGCACTGGTGATCAAGCTATTAATAATGCTTTTTAAATGTAGCAAACTGCAGTGAGACTGTAGATTGATTGCTAGTTTGCCCTGGGATGTGCAATAGTAATTTAAGGGCTCTGTTTGGTAGAAATCGGGAAACTGAAGTGACCATTCAGCATTGATTTGGTGTTGGGAAGAGTGAATAATTGTATAACGTACATTTAGATACCTTAAAATTGGTGTTGGTCAGAAGTGGCAAGCATGTCTGGAATTTCCAAATCTACATTAGTAACTGGTATTCTGGTAATGTTTCTTTTGCCTACTGAATCTTTGATAGCGTGAAACAGAGGAATTTTGATTCCATCTTGAGAACTTGCTAGCTATAGTGTCAATGATGCCTGTCTGACTTAAGCTGGACTGTCCAAGAAAGTGAATAGGTAAACAGGTATGATGTGAACAGCTTTTGAAGTGTTAACAAGGACTGAACTTGACCTAGTAGGGTTAAGTTTCAAATAAGCTTTTGCTCAGTGGCCACTGGTAGAACTACTGAAAAATAAACTTGCTGTCTAATGTCAACTTTTCACTGCAGTATTTCATAGGAAGTGAAACATAGGGGGACACCTAGGTTATCAAATTAAAACACTAAATTGAACAGGCAGTCTGGAATAGACATTTTGGGTGACTTGACTCTTGTCCGAGTGCAAATTGGAACTAACTCCTTGTTTTTTCTAGGAGGAACTGCTGGATATTAAAGAGCGTCCCTACTCTAAGCAAAGACCTTCTTGTCTTTCTGAAAAATATGACAGGTATTTTATTGATTATACAGAAACTGTATAAATTTAATTCAAAGTAAAAGTTTAAATTGCAGAAAGTTCTTCACTAAGAATTGTAGTTATACTGATGCAAGATAGGTGCTCCAGAGTTTAGTATATGACAGTGTTTCCAGACGTGCTAATCTACTAGGAAAGGCTTAATGGTCTAGCTAGGAATTTTGTGCTTGGAACAAAGATCATGAGATCCACCAGAAAGTAACTTCACGCAACACGAATTGTACAGATTTTCAGGGAAAACTACCAACAGTATAGATGGCTGTATAGAAGAGACTGACTAGGTCATATTGCAAGAAGCTGACTTGCTTGATGGATTACTCTCCCATGTTCACAGTGTACCTCTTTTAAAAATGGAGGTGAGAGTGTTCTTGGCTTGTGTTTGTAAGCTCGCTAAACAGCAGTGCCTTTACTATTCAGATTGATGTTTTGTACAAGTAAGTGTGGGGTTGAGGTAAAATTTTCTGAATGCTTAAAAACAAACAGCTTGTGACCTATTTAAGTTATTTTTCAAGTTACCAGGCAAACTTCACCAATAACTAATGGGACATGTCTGTATGTTGTCCCTCTTACAGTCTGATGCTGGATATTATACTCCCTTACTGTTAGAAAAAGTATCCAAAATACCATGTATGAGGTAAGAAAGTATAGTAAGGCAAAGATTTAGAAGTTGGGTGTGAAAGATGTCTCGCTTGTACCAGCTAGTAGTCAGTAAATTCTAGGTTTTCAGCAGCAGTACTATGAATTATTTGAAACTACAAGAAGCAAACAATCCTGCAATTTTATTTTTATAGTGACGGTGTCTGGGATCCAGAGAAGTGGCATGCATCTTTATATCCAAGTTCAGGAAGAACTTCACCAGTGGAAAGCTTTAAAAAAGATTTGGATTCAGAACGGACTTCTCTTATGCGTAGGATAGTAGGTAAGTGTTATCTTATAGCACAAGACTCAAAACTGAACATAGGCTGTTCACAAAAGCTTTAGGATAACAAATAAGACTAAAAGCCTTTCTGGAAATTGTTTGACTTAATAGAATAAGTGTTAAGGAAATCTTGGTTGCTCCAGTGATAGTCTAGTTTCTGGTATTCTGGTAGCTTATCTAAGAACAAACTTATATAGCTGTCAGTTATATCCTACTATTCTTGGTATGTAATAATAAATACATATGTAATAATGCAAGTGCAGGGGACAGTTTCCCTACTGAGAAGGTCTGTAGTGGGAAAGCAGGTCCTTCCTAGGAGACTGCAATGATTCCTCAATATACAACTGTAAATTTATTTTTTCCCCTGTACTTCCTGTGGTCTCAGCTAGATTTGCTTTGCAAAAGTGAATCATGAATGTTTTTCTTCAAAAAGCTCTAGGATAGCAGCAAGACTATAGAACAGAAGACTTACACAGGTAACAGTTTGTATTTACTGACCTCTTAAATGGATTGCTTTTTTTGTGGTCTTCGAATTGTAGATCCAAGAGAACGAGTGAAAGAAGATGACTTGGATGTGGTTTTAAGTCCACAGAGGCGAAGCTTTGGAGGTGGCTGCCACGTAACTGCAGCTGTTAGCTCACGTCGAGCAGGGAGTCCTTTAGAAAAAGAAAATGATGGTATCCGTGTTATTGGTGGCCGTAGGATTGGCAGTGGAAGAATTATCTCTTCTCGTAATTTTGAGAAAGACCACCGGGGTGGTGAAAAAGACATCCGTGACTCTAGAGACGCAAGAGATCGAGATCGTGACAGGGACTACAAAGATAAACGCTTCAGGGTTTGTTCTTTCTTTTCCTGATTGCATATTAAATCAGGTTTTGGACACTTTGCCCTAAAAGCAACAGGAGCAGGTTAACTGCACAGCACAGTTGAGCATCTTGTGCAAGTAGGCTATTTCTTCTTAAAAGCACCTTTATGGTGTCAAGTGTGAGCACTCAAGTGCTTCAAAAACTTAGTTTTCAGTCCTTCAGACAGCTCAGCTGGGATACATCTGGTAGACTTAATAGCAAGGTATTCAAAAGTCTGTTAGTTCGTTTGTAGTTCTTGACCTAGCAGTTGCCAGTGAGCATTGTCCTTAATTTCAGCAGATGGAAGCTTTCCATGCTTTTGCAGGGGTGGAGAGGTGGGTGTGGGTGCATGCATGTTTTTTTTAAAGGGGGAACCACTAGCCTGACTCAGGAAACAAAACCGAGTTTATGTAGGTGCTTGCAGACCAATAGCCTTCAGTGTAATGAAGCAGGCATTCAACTGCTGTTTAAAGTTCAAAAGCTTACTGAGTGTGCAGAGTGTGCATATAAACCTTAAAACCTAGGACAGGTGTGATAAGGTGGTTTGCTCTGAAGGTAAGGGGGGAATCTTATGAAGCAGCCCTTTTATGGTTAATATTTTTAATATTTCCCTTAAGAGGGAATTCGGTGACAGCAAACGTGTATTTGGGGAACGAAGAAGGAATGACTCTTACACTGAAGAGGAACCTGAGTGGTTCTCTGCTGGTCCTACAAGTCAGTCTGAAACCATTGAGCTCACAGGCTTTGATGATAAAATTTTGGAGGAAGATCACAAAGGGAGAAAACGTACAAGACGACGCACAGCCTCATTAAAAGAAGGTAATGGCAAATTTGACTAAAGCTTTGCTTGTCTGGTAGTATGTTATATTGCTGGGTGTGAAGGTGACTGTTACTGATCCAGGCAAATGTGAAAAATAATGTAGATTACCAACTATCTTAAACTTGCATAGCTTTTGGTTATCCTGAAGCACAAAATGTAAGGCCTGTTACTTATCTTTCACTTTGGAAATGTCTTTAAGAGGTAAAATACTATTTTCCAAAAGACAGGCAGAACAGAGAGGCTGCAAAAAAAATCTTGAGTGTTTTGTGATGCCAGAAATTTGTAGACTATTAAAAGGGTTTTGTCCATTCCTGTTGGGTGCTAAAGGCTTGGTTTAAACTAAGCTAATGCTCTGAGGTACTTGAAATATTTTTTTCCTTCCAGTAATACTAACATTAGGAACACAGAGTTGGACATACAGCTGCTGGTAATACAGCTTTAAGCTGAGTTTGGAGACTGTCTTTGTCTGCAGTCATAGGACTTCAAGTTTATAATTACTACCACTGGAAAACCTGTAGTTTAAACTTCAGAGGCAAGAGAGATGACTTCTTAATGCTAGAAATTCCACAGGTTGACAACATAAACCTGAAGAGTTCAAGTTTAGTTGTGTATTCATTGAACTAAAATGTAGTAGAGTTTCAAGCATACTGGGTTTGCAGTTGTCACAGCTTTTTTGCAGCACCCGTACAAGCTTTGGAGTCTTTAAAATGACCTGTGCTTTGCTTCTGCAAGTGAAGTAGGAGCAGTATTTGTCATATGTTGACAAAAGTCAAAACTGATATCAAGTACCACCTTTCAGTGAGTTCTGCTCTCTGGGGCATCTATGAACAAGGCAGGAGCTGCCAAAGGATTCTGGATTTAAAAACAGCAGCATTTGTTAACTGGAACAGGAACAGCTGTATCTGTCTGGTGTGATGTAACATCTGATATGTTCTGTGTTCTTCCTGGATTGATCAGGACGCAGTTCTTCACCTGTGACTCAATGGCAGTTCTTGCTTTCTTGAAGCAGGTAGTCTTCATTACAGACTAAAAGCTCTGAGCCACAGGTTCTAATGGGCAGTAGCTTCTGTGATGGTAGACTGCAGCCAGCACAATATAACTGATGAAATATTACATAGGTGGCTAGATGATTTTTATTCTGTGCCTCTAATTCCTAGGCAAATGCATGAACTGTTCTCACAGGAAGTCAAGTTCAGCGACTCAGCAATCACTTGCTTTTATTTTTAAGGAATAGAATGCAATGGTGGAGTGGCAGAAGAGGATGAAGCGCAAACTGTCCTTGCCAGTGAAACTCCAGCAGATCAAGAAGTTCCTAGGGAAGCTGTTTTACAAGAACCAGCTCCAGGAGAGTTTGACTTCAATGAGTTCTTTAACTTGGATAAAAGTGTTCCTGGCCTGGCTTCGGTGAGGGTTTGGTTTTTTAAGACTAGTTGTATTGTGAAAAGTGTTTTTGCTGCTGCTGCATTCAGTGAAAGCTAAAACTTCTTGCTTTTTGAAAGTTGCTTTATGCAGTGTATGAGTCTCAGATGAGTTTGCGTATACTTAGTTTTGGAGTGTTACTTGTGCTTAGTCCAGCTGGACTCTTATCTTGGAGGTCTTTTCCAACATAAACAGTTCTGTGATTCTGATGTGTTATCCTTGTGACTGTCTCAATCTCCAGAGAAAGCGTGAGGCAAATTGATTATTTTCCCTTTCTTTTGATCAGTAAGACTCAGCATCCTTCATGGATCTTCTTTGGAAGTATTACATATATGTTCAGAGAAGATTCACTGTACAAATATATAGCTTAAAACAACCTTTTGCAGCTAAGTCTGGGAATTGCGGCAAATGGGCGTCTTGTGTAATCTTTCTGTGGAAGGCAGTAAGCCTGGAGACACCTGATGAATACTGTCTGAGATGTAGTGTTGTTACCAATACCAGTAACGTTGCTGAAAGGATGAAGGTCTGAGGGGATTTGAGTATTACTTAAACCTCTCTTTAGTGGTTAATTCATTATTTGGAACTATTACTACTACCTGGAAAAACAAACTATTAATTCAGTCAAAAGAATGTTTGAACAACGTTATTGATGTGACTAGTATATACTGTATATACATACTGATACCTAGAAGCTAGTAACAAGACTGCAGAAAAAGATTGATGCTTGCAGCACAGCTTCTTCCAATAGTGAATTTTTACTTCTAGCCATGGGGATTTTGGTACTTCTGTTGGTAGCATGCAGTTCTGGAGCATCTGATCTCTAGAGGTAATAGTGGATGGTTGAAGGCAGTAACTGGTCTTTATCTTAGCTTGTGTTTTCATCTTCACTTGCAAATGGGTGAGCAGGTCCAGCAAGTACTGACTAAGCATGGGCCTAATTCATAAACTGCTGATGTCTCTGTTCTGACCTCTCCATCTCTAGGAAGAAAAGCTGTTCTGACTATTCTAAATGGTGTATCTGATGTGTAGATAGACTTGAGTTAAAAAGCTTTAGTGATGCAGAAAGGTAAATGGGGTTGTATTTTTTTAAAACAAACAAAACCAAAACAAAAAACCCCAAACATTCTGACGGCAAAGAAACAGACCAGATGTACAGTTCAGCAATATTAAAACTTAAAATAGTCCTGACCTAATCTTTAACATGGAAAGCTGCT
Organism: Galbula dea; assembly: GCA_013399015.1. Classification (NCBI taxonomy): domain Eukaryota; kingdom Metazoa; phylum Chordata; class Aves; order Piciformes; family Galbulidae; genus Galbula; species Galbula dea. The sequence continues at coordinate 288,895 of VWZX01009891.1, read as the reverse complement.
TACATTAAGGTCTCGTCATATGGTGGCAGTAGTTTAACAAATGCATAGTGGAGTTTGTTCTACTTCCAGATGAAAATAGTGTCTTTAATCTGACTTTCAGCTTATCTACAAGATGCTGACTTCTTAAAACCAAAAATTCCCAAGCCACAAAATGTCTGCTGATGAAACTTTAGTGGGCAGATCTTATAATTTGTCAAAATAGTGAATTTCAGACTCAGCAGAGCATATTGTAATATTCTTTCATTGTATTGGTGATACATCTGTGACAAGTTATAGTAAATTTTCATGTTTCCTTTACACTGTGTTCCAGGCACAGTCTTTGGCCAGTGCTGGAACTGAGTTGAATCATGATTGCAGAAAACCCAATCATTCAGAGTACTCTTTCAGTACAGTGAGAGGGACCAGCCCTTAGCCATCTGACTGTCAGAATACTTATTGTTATAATTTCTTTTCATTCTTGTGGCAAATGCTTCTCACTTTTTTTGGCATATCCAGTTTAAAGTGGCATAGTTATGGTCTTCGAATGCTTTGGTTATGCTGTTTGTTAGTTTTACTCTGAACAACTATTTGGTATAAATAAAAGATGTATGATGGGTTGTGCTAACTGACTATAAAAATGCTAAGATGGGAAGGAAAAATGTAGTTCAAAGCTTCTAAACTCTTGGAGCAGCATCTAGTTGTCTGTAGCAGAAGAATCTTGGTTACACAGTTCAATTCCTCAAAGATGTTTCTGATCTTGCTTTTAAGAATCTTTTTTTCTTTTTCTCCCCTGTAACTTAGATGATAGAGGATGTGCTGGGGGAAGGTTCAGTGTCTGCCAGCAGGTTCAGCAGGTGGTTTTCTAATCCTAGTCGTTCTGGAAGTCGATCAAGCAGCTTGAGATCTACACCACATGAGGAACTGGAGAGGCTAGCAGGTAAGGCTAAAGGACAATGCAGGGTCAGGTGGCCTCCTTCCGAATTCCTTCCTACTCACTCAATAAGAACATGGCCAATGAAGCTTTAGGATGGTGAATTCTCTGTTTAAGCACTGACATTCTTTTAGAAGCTCTTAGAGTTAACAGCTGTAACTTCTTTTTTTTTTTTTTACAAATGTTCTTGTCATGCTTCATGATGACCTTCCAGCTGATCTTGTGCAAAGGGTGCGAGGCATAACTTTTCAGTGATGTGTTGAAGTTGGTTACCAGTGTATGTTCACCTTGAGACATTGGGTTGGTAAACTGATGTGGCAGTGCTCCTGGTTTTGCTGTTTCAGGTCTAGAGCAAGCCATTCTGTCCCCTGGCCAGAACTCTGGAAACTACTTTGCTCCCATTCCATTGGAAGACCACTCTGAAAACAAAGTGGACATCCTAGAAATGCTACAGAAAGCCAAAGTGGACTTAAAACCTCTTCTCTCAAGTCTTTCAGCCAACAAGGAAAAGCTTAGAGAGAGCAGTAAGTGCCTCTTCAGATATTGTCAAGTTCTGGTGATGCAGTATCTTAAGGCAAGAGGCTTGGTATTCTGGAAACTTCAACTACCAAATCCAGGAGTAGGAAGTATTGTAGGCTTACTTACACTACTGAAAACTTGATATTCAACAGATCTCGGTTGTGTCAATAGCATCACTGAATCTTTTCATCCTAATCACAGGATGACATCAGGACTCTTATCAGACCACTTCACTGGCCAGTAGTAGTCGTATGTTAATATGATGCCAGTCTTGATCTGAGTTTCCAGCCTTGTCTATGGCACTTACATACATTTTTCATACTGGAGACTGGTAATGTCAGCTCTGAAACTGTGGCATTTAAAAATCTGGCTTTACCAAACACTTAGTCTAAGTCATTCTTGCAATCATCTCGAATGGATCACATTGATCCATTAAGTATAGTTATCTAAAGATGAACAGTGGCTTGAGGATGTCAGTTTTTTTTCAAGTGGATACTGTAAACTTGAACTTCTCAAGACTGTTTCAGGGAACTTAATCTGTTGAATTCACTTTTGCTAGCATCAGCTATTCTAAACAGAGTTCAGGGCTGACTTTAAGATGTTCAAGGGTGGCTCTAAGTTAAGGATTTGCATGTTTGGAGCCATACCATGCATGGAGGGTACAAAATGCATGTGTTCTTCGAAATCTCAAGATCTGATTCCTTATTGGCTTCTCTTTGGCAAGCAGCATGTATTGCCATGTAAACTGGACTGCACAAAAAGTAATCCTACTCTGATTTACATGAGGTAGCTAGGAGGGAAAGCATCCAAGCATTGCAAACAAGCATCCAGTCTGGGAGTAGGGAGTGTGAGCTAACGTGGAGAACTTTTTCTTAATCTGACTTACATAGAAATACAAGTCTCTTGTGTTCTACTCAGTCTGACTTTCCTACTAAAAGCTTTTTAAACTTTGATCCTCACAAACCGAGGATGAAGGGACAAAAACATTGTGGGGAAACTTCCATTCATTCAAAAATACTTGGTGTGGGTTCTGTATTCCCGTAACAAAATGCTGTACAGTTCCAGTGTTGTGGAGTTATCAGGTCAATTCTTCTCTGACGTCATATTTTTAGCTCATGTTCCATATTGCATGTGTGCATCCTTTCTTTTCTCCACCTTCTTGTGCAACCTTCTTGTGCAAATTTCCAGTAAATCTTATTTCTTTGAGCCAACATCTGCTACAGCAACCCATGGCATGCTCCTGTCTCTTCTGCCTTTTCTCTTAAGGTGTCACACCTTGTGATGTGTATTAGCTGGTCCATAAGGCATGTCTAGCCTTCGTGTTGGGCACCGAGATATTTATTATGCATACACAGGAAAAAAAGTACTGCTTAATACTTGTACCTTATTCTGGTTATGTCAGTGAAATCTTTCTATAGTGGCTTTAATTTGAGTGAAAAAAATCATCTTCAAACTTTATGCACACGAAACCAAGTGTGTAACTGAGTGTCCAGAGTATGTAAATTTTCCAGGTATGTATTCTCTGCTTATGATAGCTTTAGACAGTTTGTCATCGCCTACACTGTGGCTGTAAGATCATCTGGTCTCCTGGAATGTATGAAAAATGGCACTTCATTAATTGAAAAAAACAAATTCAGTTGCCAGGTGAATATTCTCTATTAAAAGTAGGAAAGCCGTGAAATGTAGTAACATGTCTTGCAGGATAAATGAAAGCTAGTGAGAACTTGGCAGGTGAAACCTAAGCAGATTCCTGTGGAGTCTTTCATGCTTGTAGCTGTGCATGGCAGTACTCCTAATTCGGATACTAGAATAGCAGTCTAAACACAGGTCAGACTTGGTTTTTACAGCAAATACAAGTATCAGAAGATAAGGTCTTTTGCTATTCCATGTTTTCAAACTGTACTCAAACACCTTCACAATAATTAAAAGCTCACTTGTAAGCAGAGAACCATGGTTTACTAGATTTTCTCCTGTATTTCTCAGCACATTCAGGAGTTGTACTTTCAGTGGAAGAAGTTGAAGCTGGGTTAAAAGGCCTCAAGGTGGATCAGGAGGGAAAAATTGCTACTCCATTTATGGCTGAGCAAATGGAGGAAGCATTGAATGTCACTGGCTCCAGACAGATCAAGAAAGATGGAGATATGACTGCATTTAACAAACTAGTAAGCAGTATGAAAGCAAGTGGGACCCTACCTTCACAGCCCAAAGTCAACGTAAGTCACGGACTCCTGGCTTTTATGAACTGTACTAAGACATGGATTATAATCTGAAAACCCCTTACACAGTCATTTTGATAACATGTGAGCCATGAATGGGTACAGCAGCATAATATTAAATATAGGCTTACATTTAGAATATTGTTGCTTAGAGAAGGAAGTAAGGAAGGGGCTTTGGTTATTCTCCCTAGCCAAAGCAGTAAAAAATGGGGCTTTTTTCAGTTCAGAGATCAAAGTTTCTGAAAGCCACAGAACTCCTAATACCATGAAAGTGTAATAGCTTGAAAGTGGACTTATGTGAGTATCTTATCCAATTCATATCTGGATTTGGAAACTGTAAATACTAGCCCAGAAAAAGATTCTGTATGGTGAAAAGGCTTTGTTTCTATTATAGAGGACATTTGGATTAGTGTCTTAAGATTCACCTACCCTTGAGCTCGTCCTATCTGAACATTACTTAATAAAAACAAATAACATCTGTAGAAAAGGTACTGTCTGTGTAGTAGACATCATCAGTCCATACTTTATGGAAGACTCACTGGTGTTAGTTTAACGGTTACCATAATGCTGCTATTAAAAAGCATCTCTTAAAGAACTTGTAGTAATGGGTACAGCTGACACTTACCTGAAGCTGACATCTTGCTTTGCACTGACACACATTTTATTAAAACAAAAGCCACTAAACTAATATTTCAACCTAGGATTTTAAAATTTTGTGAACATATAAACTGAATACTTGCTAGCTGAAAGATTAATATTAAACAGAAGATACTAAGTTTTGGACTGGAAGAGATTGTAGTATGAAATTTCATCTTGCCATTAACTGCCTATACAGTATACTTGACCCAGAAGTTATCAATAACTGCTTCTGGCACAATGAAATACTTATAACAACTGAGTATGTCTAAAGCATCTGTTTTTCCTGCCTGTGTATACCCAAGGACTTTCAGCCTTGTCCCACTTCACTAAAAGATAGTGAAGAATGTAAATGTTCCCTGTGAAGAATTTGTAGACTAATTTCACATTTAAATTGAGGATTTTAATTTCTTGCTGTCCCTTTATATTGACATAATTTTGATGCATAGAAGAATATTTTAAATGATTTCTCTAATGTACTTTTCAGTTTGTGCACACCTTCAGCTGACCACTTGGCCCAACGTTTCATCTCCAGTTTACACAATCATAAATTCATGTATCTTGCTCAAAGTTGGATAAGGCACGTTGTATGCAATCTAGCACTAGGTAGGGAGGATCTGAGTCAGCTCAGCTCTTAACTTTCCTGGAATTTTATTTGGCTGATGCATAAACTGTGGTTCTAATGGAACAGGTGAAAGTATTTGTCAGTGAGACAAATATAGATTCTCTTAATGAGTTTATTTACTGTATCTACATCTAACTATAATGTTTTCATTTTCTTAGCAGAGCCTTGAGAGCCACTTAATGTCACCTCCAGAGATGCCAGGCCAGCCTCTATCAAAGAATATTCTGCAGGTAGTTCTTGTTGGGGTTGAGGGGGAAGTGTTTCAAAGCATATCCCTGATGGGAAAACAAAAGTTACTTGAAAATAAAGGTATTTAAGGCAATTACAGGATGAGTGGTGAGACATATGAGTAGTGAGACATGACTCCAGAGAGAGGAAAGACAACTAGTCACTAGTTTAGTTTACTTAGGAAATAGTGTGACAAGACAATTTTCTATGACTACAACTTGAAAAAAAAAAAACCTGGCTAAGTGCTGAATTCTAAGGGCAATCCAGAATTGGTGTATGTAGTTGCACAAGTCCACCTTGTCTCTATAACTTGCTATAGTGTAGTAAAATGAGCTTGTTTGTATAAACTGATCATTTTCTGAACTTTTTCTTATTCCTAGGAACTTCTTGGTCCACCTATTACCAGACCTTCTTCATCAAATGTCTTAAGTGGCCTGATGGGTGGTTTGGAACCTGCAGCCTCTTTGCTGACACAAAGAGCACCTTCTCCCCCTGTTCCACCTGTGTTTCCAACTCGAGCTGCTTCTGCAGATTACCTGCGCCATAGAATATCTTCACCCATTGGTGAGACTGGTTACAGAAGTGTTTCCTTTATTAGTTGAGTTTGTTGTGAAGGATGCTTTACAGAACAATTAAAAAAACCTTCCTGGCACTTGGTAGACAACTAGGTCAGTGTCTGCCTCTCAAGTACAAGATTCTTTTTTACTCAGTCTTTAATGTTAAATTAATATCCAAAAAATGCAGATGTCTGTGCCTTATGAACTAGACCTCACAGTAAATTCTCATATGGCATATTGTTCTCAGCTACTGTGTTAAGAAGCTAATTTCCAGGGACTACTTGGCCATTTGTATTTAAAATACTACCAGTAGCCTCCCTGTAGCTCTCCAGCCTAGTGATGAGGAAGAGATGTATCTCTGTGTAGAGTTGAGATGAGCTCAGTCTCTTCACAAGGAATCCTTAATTCATGTAGAATTGTTTAACTTAAGGATGTATATGTTGAAAGAAACTTAGTCCTTTTAAATACAACTGTTCAATGTTCTTCAGGTTTTGGGCAAGGTTCTCAGCAATTGCTTGGTGATCCATTTCCAGGTGTAAGGAAGCCCATGAGTCCAGTTGCTGCACAGGTTAGATTAAATGCTTTTTGCTTAATGTGTATTCATCTCTTTTATATGGTGTAGAACTGACTTGTGTAAACATACTAGCTATTGCATTCATTTGGTTTGTGCTTGAAGATGAAGTGTTTAATTTAGTACAGTCTCAAAACCTCATTGCAATTAGACCTATTTAATAGCTGTTGGTTAGCAGACACTTTGAAAGACATCACTAGCTATAGCAGTAAATCTTCAGTATCTTAAACCCAAACAAAAACAACCTTTGATTTGTGTGGGTTTTATACAACTCTTTCAGATGAGTCCCTTAGAAATACAGCAAGCTGCATTAGAGGGACTAGCATTACCACATGACTTAGCCATACAGGCAGCAAACTTCTATCAGCACGGCTTTGGTAAACCACAAATGGACAAAAGCAGAGATGGCTACAGAAACAGGTGAGTATCTGACTGAGATTTGAGGGGTGCACTGTCAACCAGTTTTTTTAATGTGCTTATCTTTCACTAGAAATCAGTACTAGTGACTTGAGCTTGTATTGGTTCTTGCTTTTTGTTCTATGCTAAGAGTAGAGCTGCTTCTTACTGACTTGCTGTCTTTTAACAGGCAACAGCGAGTGACTAAATCACCTGCACCAGGACACAGAGGGAATGCATCTTCACCAGCCCCTGCAGCATCCATTACTAGCATGGTCAGTACCTAACGCATAATGATTGTAGGAGAAGCTGTAAAAGTGTCTGCAGTATCTGGATTGTAGCAAGTGTAATTAGTGGGAGAAAGGGAGGCCATAGAGGAGTAAATAATACACGTGTTATTAGTGGCCAGGAAATAAAAAAATGAATTGCACTTCATACTTAACTGAATGTCTTCACTTTGGAAGAACAGGCTTTTCTGACCACTAGCTTACCTAAAACTGAAGAAGCACCATTAATATTACTTTGACCTCGTCTTCTGAAACCAAGGGAAGATAACTATGAAAACTCAGGCCCCCCTTCTGTTTTGGTACTGAAGTTTTCAGAAGACAAGTGCTGAAAGCTGTTAGCTGTTGTAGAGAACACTAGTCTTTGGGTATGAAGGGACTGACATAAATATCTGTATGTTGAAGTAATTACCTAGGACCTTCAGATTTATTTTGAAAATAATCTCAAAGCCAAGCTGTTGCCTCACTGCTGACAGTACTATGTAGAACGTTGCTTTGATCTAAGATTTCCAGTTAATCAGGCAAGCAAGTACTTGATTGCAGCTCAGGACTAACACAGAATTAGCTGCAAAGTCAAACAAGTAGTTTCTGTGTACTGAGTGGTTTCCACAGATGGTTTGTAACTTTGAATGGGGAAAAATACAAATGAGGCAAGTCTTCTGGAGATCCTGTCAGGTCTGAGTTAATACAGGAAAGGCAGCTCTGTAGGGACTCCTGTTGAGCTGCTGTTCTGAACCAATAGCAAAGAGGAAACAGCTGCAATCTAAAATGCATCTTGTCTGTTGTTTCAAGCCTATTAAGGTACATTTAACTTTGAGAACATATGCTGATTTTAATGAAGGTATGGGACTCATGCACATGCTAAAAGGAAGTGCTTAAGCTATAGAATAAAGGTGAAACAAGGGGAAGTAAAATCATGGGCACAGAGTGGCTTGTTCAATAGCTTTAAATGAAAGGGATGTGCTAGATTTGGTGTCCATAAGATGATGCCTAAATAATGAATATTAAGACATTGCTTCACATTATGTTCTTTGCAGCTATCTCCTTCTTTTACACCTACCTCGGTGATTCGCAAGATGTATGAGAGCAAGGAGAAAAGCAAAGAGGAGCCAGTTTCTGGGAAGATGAAAGTCAGTGATGGTAAAGATGAAAATCAGAGGCCAAATGAAGGTATTGTATTGGCTTTAAAATAACATGCACGAGAGATTTTTTTTTTTGGGTAGAATCAGTTTCAACACATATGCTTAGGCTGACTTCAGACATTCCTGATTGGTAGGGATGTGGATGTTGTAGAAATGAGCCTAGAATGAGAGGAAGGTTTAGAGCTACGGAGAGGATACACCTCCATGTACAGTCTTCTAGCAGCGTTTCTTTTAAATCCATTTTTTCCTAATAGGATCATAGAATTGTTGTGGTTGGAAAACACCTCTGAGACAGAGCCCAACTGTTAACCTAAGCCTACCATGCTCACCACTAAACCGTGTCCCCAGGCACCACATCTACACATTTTTGAACACTTCCAGGGATAGTGATTCCACCACTGCACTAAGCAGCCTGTTCCAGTACTTGATAACCCTCTTGGTAAATAAATTCTTCCTAATGCTAACCTGAACATCCGCTGGTGCAACTTGAAACCATTTTCTCTTGTCCTGTCACTTTTGTCTTATCACTTCTTACTTGGGAGAAGAGAGTGAGCCCCTCCTTGCTACCGCTTCCTTTCAGGTAGTTGTGGAGAAAAAGATCTCTGAGTCTCCTTTTCTCCTGGCTAACCAACACCAGTTCCCTCAGCTGCCACTTGTGAGACTTGAGCTCTAGCCCTTTTGCCAGTTTTGTTGCCCTTCTCTGGACATGAAGCAATTCAATGTCTGTCTTGTAATGAGGGATCCAAAACTGAACACGGTATTTGAGATGTGGCCAGGTGTCCGTTTGTGAGCAATAGTGACACTGTAAGAGGCCTGGGCCAGCACTATTTCTTTGCAACTGGTCTTGATGAACAAGCATATTAACAATAATGCTTCAACGTCTTTCTACACCAGCAGTTGAATGAATGCAAGTGACTTACAGCCATTTTGAAACATCTTAACTGAGCAATTAAAGTCTAACAGTTCAAAGTGTTTTGTTGCCCTAACTGATGTAAGTGGCTATCAAAAGGAAATGCTCAACACCAATTGCCTGACCCAGAAAGACTAAAATGCCTAATTGCCATGACATTGTACTATAGTACTGGTAACCACAGAGGCAGCCTGCAGTTCTTTTTATGCAGCTGACTTTATTTTCCTTTTAGCACTCCAGCTACTACTGCTACCTCAGCTGGTAACAGGTTAGGGCTTGTCTACATGATCTAGATGGTCTGGAAGTAGCTTCTTGAGGGGCTTTAGTGTTCTAAATCTTGCTAAGCAGATGTCAGACATAGAAGGCTGGTGCTATCCCCTAGACACATCTAAACTGTAAAACCACTTTGGTCTAGATTTCTGGCACAAATCTAAATTATAATCTTGTCTAGGTAGTATTCCTTGTACCTCCTGTCACCTTTGGGACTGAGGTATCCATGCTGCCTATTCAAAACTTCTAAGAGGGAGGAGAATAAGAATAAAAGGTGTTACTGTTGATTGGGACCCAATTGAAGCTTGCTGTAAAGGGATTTCTGTAGAATGGAATATACTTTCTCATTACTGTTATGAAATAATTTGGCCAAAAGCATCCAGGAAAGACCAATGCTTACTATTAAATATGAGACTAAAGTTAAGCTAGTCCTGGAATCTAGCTAGTTTGGGTGTAAATCTATAGCTGTGGACTATAATAGTTGTATTCAATTCTAGCTACAGATAACCTACTGTCTAGTTCTGTGGAGAATGCAGATCAAGAAACTTTGCCCACCTTAGGTACCAAACTGCCTGCACTGCAACGCTCTGCATGTTCCACACCTCTTACCCAAGCAAATCGTTGCACCAAAGAGCCAGACTACAGGCCTAAATCAACTGGTAGAAAGACTCCTACAATGGCCTCCCCAGTGCCAGGAGGTCCTTTTCTTCGTCCTGTTCATCAAGTACCCCTTGTTCCCCATGTACCAATTGTACGACCTGCTCATCAACTGCATCCAGGATTGGTCCAGAGAATGCTGGCACAGGGGGTTCATCCACAACACCTTCCTCTGCTGCAAGCAGGTAATCCATACTTCTTTTCCCTGAAGTTAATGCATGTTTTCTGTAAGACTGACTTTGTCGTGAACAGCACAGATACTCATTACTGGTAATATTTACTACATCAAAACTTCCCTTTAAAACCAGGCAACAAATTCCAACCTGTCTAAATATAGAAATAGCTGTTTTGCTTTAAGTTCCTTATGCTTAGTAGGAAGAAGTTTCTGTACTCTTGTTCAACAGGTATGCTTCCTCCTGGAGTGGACCTGTCACATTTGCAGGGAATATCTGCTCCTATCCTTGGCCAACCTTTTTATCCGCTACCAGCAACAAGCCACATCTTAAATCCACGTTCTGGGACACCTTTGCAGCTAGCAATGATGCAACAGCAACTGCAGCGATCAGGTAGGCTAAACCATGAAACAGGAGTGCCAATTTTAGAATGCTAACTAGCATGCTCCAGCTGCTATCCTGTTGGCCTGTCACAGCATACTGTGCTAACAGTAAGCTACTTTGGTAATTTAGATATTCATAATCACTAATGCTGTGTATTAGAGTGATTTTTTTCGGCCATTGCAGGCTCGTATGCCAGAAGGAAGTCCAAGTGAAGCTTTCAGTTTCAAGAGAAATGCTGCTATTGGCAGATCTGTCTTTTGCAGCACTTGTGCAGGCTTTCTTTCCTTGCTGTGTGAGAGGCTACCCACCTCTCAAAATGCTGCTGGGTGCTGGTCTTCTAGTTAAAACCTGCACAGTGCAGTGTGTCCAGAACAACCAGTTTCTGGGAGTGCTAATAAGAAAATAACCATGTGAGGCCTGGATTTCCCAGGGATAATAGGATGAGTAAAAGCCACATTCAGCTCACATGGTTTACTAGGTGATTGCTCTTGGGTGGATCTCAGTGTTGGGTGAACATACTACTGCACTTCTAATAGCCTTACATTTCATAGGCACTGGAGCACAGGGCTCAGCTGCTGGTGCGCAAACAACCCCTCAGAATGTGCTGCCTCGGACTGGATTATCTCATGGGCACACACAGCTGGACCATCGCCCTGGCCAGAGAAGTGGCTCTCCCATTGGCCTTGCAAAATGGTTTGGGTCAGATGTCTTGCAGCAGCCTCTCCCTTCCATGCCATCTAAAGTCATCAGTGTAGATGAACTGGAATTCCGGCAGTGAAGTGACCACTGGGTGGAACACTTGTGATTCTTTAGACTGGATAAAAATGTCCATAGTCAGGACTTCACCTCTCTTTGTTTTTGGGGCTTTTATTTTTAGCACTCTGCAAAATTTCTTTTTGAGAGACTAAAGCACATGGCACCTATCCTGGTCTCATGTCTGCATCAAGACTAAAGGATCCATTATGGCTTGAATAGTGAAGCCTGAAGAAATTTAGATGCAAGACAAAGCCAGTTTAATCCTGGAAGTTGTCTATTTTTTTGGGTTTTTTTGTAAGATATGTGAATTAAGTGCTGATATTCTCTAGTGTAGAGGTAGCAGCTATGGATTCCTCCTGCAGAAAACTAAATGTATAGACCCTTGTGTACAGACTTGTGTATAAACAATCTTTTTGTATATATACACATAGAATAGCCTTTTTGAATCTATACAGCTGTACATAAGAGTAGCTGATAACAATTGAGCTTTAGTTGTGCCTATGGTTTGGATCTTTCTCCATTGTACATGTGGGACTTCAGGATTAAAGTTGCATATCCTAAGTATGAGTGAACAGGATAAAGTTGCTTTGCCTTTTCTTGCTGCTCATCTCCAGGCATCTCTCACATTCTTCTGTCATGTACTGTGCACTCTGTGTAGCTAAAGTGTCAAAGTAAAAAGCCCACATCTTGCTATCTGTGTAACAAAAGGTCTGATTCCTTGTGTGTGTGACTCTTGCCACCAAATGAGAGAACTCTGTAATCTTAGAACACCCTTGAGGACAGGACCTGGTACAGTACTGATAAATCCAGATCTTCAGTCTGCCATAAGCAAAGAGACTGAAGGTACCTACTCTACGGGTCATACCTCTTTCAGAGGGCTGGTGCTGGTCCTTGTTTAGCTGCAGTGTTTTCCTTGTTTTAATCTTTCAAACCAGTTACTAAAGGTCATCAAAATGAAGCCTTTGAATCCTCACCCTTCAACTCCACAGTCACAGCTGTGGTATGTTCTATTCTGCCTTTGGCTCCATTTATAGGGAGTCCCAAGAACTGTCCTCAATCTAGGGTGTGTCTACTGATGCAACTACTGTGAAATTTGCCTTTGGAGTCCTGTTCTGTGGTTTGAAAGGGGGAGGATGGGATAGTTTTGTGATCTTACTGTGTGTATTTGGTTTTAAAATACTATGTTCCTTTTAAGCCTGTTTCACTTTCCTGACCAGTTAAATGTTCTCTTCCATTCTTCTGCATGCTTCCTCACTTCACTTCCTCACTTGTGTTGAGTCTAGTCCTGCTCTCATGTCCTCTATCTAGCTTAGGCCATTGTGCTCTTTTTTAAAAAGGTGAAAGAAAACCAGAACTCTCACTGACTTGGTCTTTCTTAGGTCTCACTGAAAGCAAAACCAGCAGCAGGGGGGAAAAGAAAAAAATCACTTGACTGTATGGTAACTATTGCCAGCATGCTGTGATGGGTTTGTGTTAGTCCAGCAGAGACAGTGTTGTACAGAAGTATAAAGCTGAAATCTCCCATGTGGAATTTGTTGGGGGTCACCCCTACTTCTAGTGGTTGTTCCTAAAACAATCTCTGTAACACATGCAGTCACCAGCTTGTCCTTGTAAGATTGTTTTCATACTTTTTTAACTTGACACTTTCCCAGTAACATTCTGTAAATAAAAGCTGATTCTACCAGCTGTCTGTATCAACTGCTCTTCAACCAAAACTAATGCAGGTATACTGATTGTTAGTGCTATTCTTATGGGCAAGCTAAACCCATGGTTTGAGCTGAGTCTGCACAATTTTAACTTCAGTTTATTTAACAGTCTGAAGGTAAGTGGCCTGACTGAAGACATACAATGGAATTTCTGCATTTAAATGGTTTTGTAAGAGGCAGGGTTAAATGTAAAGAATGAGATTCAAGGTTACCAGAATTGGTAAAACTAACCAGTCCTCAAGGGTGAGTGAGGTTCACTGTTCATAGCTTCTGTCTGTCCCACTCCACTCCAGGCTTCTATTCCCAGCCCATCTGCAGGAGTTCAGCTCACTTATGCAGGAATCCGCTTCTAGGCTTAGAAAAAGTACTAGGGAAAATGTTTATAGAGGGGAATCAAGACTTGAATGTTTCCTTAGCAAGCAGAGTAGTAACCACTGTTGCAAGGATTTAGTTCTTGAATCACTGCACTTCATGTTATTACATAAATGTGCCCAAAATAGTCTAAGTTACCTCCTTTTTGTAGGAGAGCAAATGCTAGAAGCTAATGCATTTGATAAGCATTTAGCTTGTTAGAGGTCTAACTGTTAAAAAGCAATGGGTCCACTTATTTTAGGGCAACCTGCAGCTCTTGTGCAAAATATTTTGTCTCTAAACTAGCAGGAAATTCTGTTAAGTAAACCAGAAACATTTAACACAGGTAAAGCACGAGCATCTAGTTTCTAAAAGTGAGTGCTCATGAGCAGAACCTACCATCTTTTCCAGAGCTGTAGGACTATTAATAGCCTTGCAGCATTCAAACAACATTTCAGATTAATGCAGCTAGAACTGCATGTCCTGTAGCACTGTTTTGTAAGATAGGGCTCTCCAGTCTCAGCTTTTCATGTTGTTCTAATTTAGAACAAACTCCTGATGTGTGAACTTGATGGACATGCAGCAGAAAATCATGCTAAGCATCAGAACTTCCTAGAAAGGTTTTGCCCTTGTAAAAGTCACTTACATTAAGTTTCTCATCTGTAAGTTCGGCCAGAATGGGACACTGCAGTACAAATTGAACCAGAAACACTTTTTCCCATGTAGTAAGATGCTACCACAAAAAAAACAACACCCACTTGTTATAGAAGAAAGGGCCTGTTCTTTGGCACTCAGAACTAAGGACAAATTTCAGGCACACTGGCAAACTGTAAGAACAACTTTATTTCTTCACAATCTGAATAACGTCCTCATCTTCAAGAGTATGGTCTTTACCAACTTTCTGAGGGTTGTGTTTAACAGATGAACCCCAGACCAGTGCACTGAAAGAAGAAAAATCAAGTGTAAAAGGCTCAGAAGTATCACATGAAACCAGCAGAACAACAGCTATTTCTGTCACAAAGCTAATGCAGAAAACAATGCTTATGAGCTACTTTTATTCTCCTGCAAGTACCTGGATGAGTGGCCTGTGTAAACCAGAGTACAAGTAGATCAAAACCAAGTATGAAGTCATCTGAAGTACTTGTGCACACAGGACAATGGCCTGCAATGCTGTATTTAGTGCTACTTTCTAATAGAAAATTAAGAGGAAATTTATCCTGGAAAAAGCACAGGAACATGAAATACAGAAATAATTTACGTATTAAATGTGTCATAGGCACATCTATAAATAATCCTGTTTTCTAGTTCACAAGAGAATGAAAGAACATACCACAAGGCAGATTAGTTTCTATTCCCTATAAATTATTATTTTACAATAACACTTACTATTTAAAGTCTTTAATGAGATTTTTGTGGATCTTCATGCAAAAGTCCTCCACTGTGGTCTTGCAGTAAGGTAGTACCACAGGAGAGGTGTAGTCTGGGAGCTGCCCTTTAGGTTTGGTGTAGCTGTAACACAGAACAGTCAGTCAATACCAAAACCTCCTCTTTCAACGCTTCATGACACTGTCATCCTAGGCACTTGGCCCAAGTTCCACTGTTTCAGTGGTGACAACAGATACTCTGTAAATTATCTCATGTTCTTGAGCTGAAAATGCATCTGGGTAGCCAAGGGCTGCAGCAGGTTCTGCCTTGTAACTGCAAAGGTTTATTACTAGGGAGCTTTCTGTAGTTGCTTACAAGAAGATGAAACAGGAATAGCTGATGGAAAAGAATACCTACAGTATTGTAGTTCTGACTTGTGGTTTTTTTTTTCCCTGTGAAAAACTCAACACATATTAGGAAAAAAACTGGCAAAGCCTACAGCCCAGTTACCTAGACATACTAAATCCCTTTTTAAAATAGATTTTATATTGTCACAAGATAAGTAAAAGTTTAAAAGACCAAAATTAAGTCTATTATGAGTATTAATAAAGTAATTAATAAATTCATCCAAAGAAGTGCATTTCAATATGACATAAACCTGCAATAATTTATAGTAAAAATACCTGAAATGATAAATGAACTAATTCATTTCTGTTAAGAGAGCTGACTACATGACACTGAAAAGAGGACTACTGAAATTCATCACTTTGCACCAAGGCTAATTTCAGGAATTTTTTAAGGTGTATTTTGGATTTCATCTCGCAAGTTTAATTCCTCTACAAGCTCAAAACACAGCACACAAACTGTCCATCACACAACAGACAAGAGGAGCACAGTTTCTGATACACAGAATAAGCACATTCCAGTGACAAAAGTCATCGCCATCTGAAAAGTAGAGTTATAAGCTAGTAGAAAAACATTCTAAAATAAGCACCATTCATCCATTTTTGAGACATTCTTCAGTCTCAGCCTTACATTTAACTCCACAGAAGGCAGCAAATGGGACTCACATTCGTACTAACTTCAAGTAGTCCCAAATTTTCTCCAGCAGATCATCAAAGTTCCAGCGATGATGAGCAGATATGGGTACACAGTGGGGCACTTTATAAATAATATCTAGTTCCTCAATGGAAATTTGGTCAATTTTATTTAGGACGTAAATGCAAGGGATGTAAACCCTGCAACGAGAAGGAAATATTGTTACAGCAGCCTAGCAGCAGGACACTGGAAAGAAAAAATGCCTTTTTTTTTCAAAAGGATACATATCCCTATGTGGATACCACATTGCTAGCTTAGCTTCTGTGGGAAGCAAACCTGAGAGCCAATTCTTTTCTTTGTAATACAAACTGCAGGTATGCCAAAGCCAGGGACCCGGAAGTACCTGTTTCCTTCCACGACATCAATTAGGTCATCAGCAGTGGCGTCGCTGCGCAGTGTGACATCAGCATTGTGAATTTTATACTCTGCTAAGATGCTCTTCACTGTTTCCGTATCCAGCTCACTCTGAGGACACTGAATATAGACACAGTATTAAGGAATTGAAGAGTTGACAGTCTAATCAAGTCTTACAGTTAACAATGCTATCACCTAACATAATCACTACATACATATTACTAGAAAGAATAGCTGCATTGTAGGTTACTGGACTTGATGATGATTTTACCACAGTTAGCCACAGGAGAGGGCAAAAAAATATTTAAATCCTAACAGCTCTATTTATATTGATGCCCCACTGACAACTGCACTCAGACCTTTCAGAAGCAGTGTGCCCTGTGAGTCTGGGACCAGTTGCAGTAAAAACCCATTTGTTTACTGGGTCAGTGCTTGGACAAGTACATATTAGGTACTTTGATCCCAGAGCAGACTTCTGATTTCTGGTATGTATTTTGCTATCTATTTTGATGCTTTTAAAGATTCAGTGGTGAATGGGAAAAGAGGAGCAGTCCAGACTGCAAGGCCTGGAACTCTGAGCAGTCTTCTCCAGAAGAATGCTGTAGCCACCAAGTGTCTCCTTTGGACCTGAGACTTTATAATTGTTCGAAAGCAAGGAGGTGGTCAGACTCCTAGGATAGGTATGGATGGCCTCCAAGATAAGTCACTGACCACAGCACAGTACAGGAGTTCAGATTCTAAAGAAGTCACAGCACAGAAATGGTCCCAGGCAGACCATTAACTGCAAATGCCTCTTTCTTCAAGCAATACTTCTTTTTTTTGAAATTTTGGTTAAAGAGAACTTCCCACTTACTGTGGCTGTAAGGTTAATGCCTCCCTTGTCCTTTTTTTTAAAGCCGATATTGGGGGGTTTGCTATTCAGACGAATTCCAAATCCCTCCAATTCATTCTCAATGATTCTCTTGTGACCAAGGGGTTTCAGCACATCCAGAACAATCAGAATGAGATTACAGGTTCGAGCAACTAAGAATCAGAAAAAGAAGTCATCTCTCAAAACATTACACTCACACAGTTTGAGAAGAAACAACACAAAGTACAGCTTAGTGGACTGCTAACAACATCAAACCCCCTGAAGGCCAATACACTGCTTATTTTTAAATTCCAGTGTAAGACTGAAGTTTGTAGTGCTGGCCAAGCATCACTGATGGACAAATCCTTACATGTTGTAAGAATCACAGAGGCAGGAAAAATCTTCCTGTCTATATTCAGACCCCAGACTGACAAAAATAAGCTAGGTACAGAATTGAAGACAGCAGCCATATTTAATATGGGACCATATCTGCCATCAAAATTGATAATATACTGTCACTGCAGTGTCAACACAGAGCAGGGACTCAAAAAATGCATAAAGCCAGAACTGAAAAGAGAACAAAAGGAAAACAGCTACTGCTTCACAGCAGACAGTTCAATTCCAGCACACAATTCAGCTTTTTAAAGACATCAGAAATGGTGATTCAACACTTCATTCTCCTAAGCTGTACCAACTGAAGCAGTGATAGGATGCTCTGATATTCTCACCTGCAATGACTTGCCGTCCTCTGCCTTTACCATCCTTGGCACCTTCAATAATTCCTGGGAGATCAAGCAGCTATTTGTTCAGAGGAAGGAAAGTAACTTATGAGAAAATTATTTTTTGTCATGCAGAAAATAAAACCTACTTTTAGCTTTTTCCTAAATCTGAACAGAATATGGCAAAATTGTTTCCCCTTTGATTCTTACATATTGTATTACCCCTTATGCTGCATTGGTACAATGGACAGATCATCTCAGAATATGAGAACTACCATAGGAACTTCTCCCCAGAGCAAAGTGAAAAGCAGGGTAATTAGCACCTCTCGGAAACACTTACAATATATTCTCAAGCACTTCTACATGTTATTTCTAGCCTGCTGATGTCAGGCTCAACTATTCAGCCATAACACCACTGAATCTACATAGATCATCTTTATCCAAACAAAAAGATCGCACCTGTATCTTTGCTCCTTTGTACCTAATGACTCCTGGCACGGTAGTTAGGGTAGTGAATTCATATGCTGCCACTTCAGAGTATACACCAGCAAGATTACTTAGAAGAGTAGATTTCCCCACTGATGGAAAACCCACAAACCCAATTCGGGCATCACCTGTCTTTGCAACATCAAAACCTGCAAATAAAGAGCAAAAATATTCATTTAAAAATCAACGTTTTCTATCTTTAAGGTTCTGGACAGCAGTCTCGCTATAACTTTTAATGTTGCCTGGGTGAAAACCCAGTAACGGGTTCCTACAAGGAGGATGAAAGTATGAAACGGGGAGCTCACAATCAATACAGCCTTGCAACACTTAGTCTATATAACACTCCATGGCATGTACCCATCAATAAATTGTAGGCTGCAAGGCTTCCCAGTGGGCTATACCTGACATGAATGTACGTGGAGCACTCTCTTTAAGCACTGCAGCTTAAACAATCCACACCTTTATACATAAAAACACATGACTGCTGCAAGATGCTTCTTCATATAAAACCCCTAAGACTTATGCAAATGCAAGACTGTTATTAGCCAAAATGCGGGAGCCCTTTCAATTACGTTTCAACTAGGGCTCCACACCAAAGCCCCTAGAAAGGGCCACAAACCATGGTTAAGGTCCTGTACCAAAGAAGGACAAGAGGGAGAGAAGGTTGCTCCGATTTAGTCAGTAGGCAGCCTGGCGCGATTAAAGCGAACAAGAGTCACCCCCCTTGGACTGATTTCCGTCACACTCCGCATTCCGGCAGTGAGGAGCGGCCACTTCTGCAGAGGGAGCCGGAGTTTTCCCGCAGAACCACGCACCTTCCCCGGGGCCGCCGCCGCCGCCTCCTTTGGGGGTGATGAGCTCCCGCCGCAGCTTGGCCAAGCGCGCCTTCAGCAGCCCCAGGTGGTGAGCCGTGGCCTTGTTCTTCTGCGTCCGGGCCATCTGCAAGAGCAAGGAACCGAGCACTCACCACCGAGAGAGGCTCTGCCGGGGTCGCACCACCCCTGGGCTCCCGCGCTGGGCCTCACGAACCGGCAGGGCCCTCCCACCCCCTCACGGAGCGGCACCGCGGCCGCTCTCCCTCGGAGTCATGCGGCCGCCCTGTGCCTGGCCCATTCCCGGCTGGGGAGTAAGCCAGCGCGTTACCTCAGCCTCGATCTCCGCAATTTTGGCCAGCGTGCCGCTCATCTTGGCGGCAGATTCCGGCCCAGGCCGGCAAAAACCCTCAGCGATACCCCCTCCTCACTCCCGGCCCGACCCGGCCCAGCCCTGACAGCGCGCAGGCGCACAACGACCTCTCGCAGGATCGAGGCCAACGCTCGCGAGGAGTAGCGGGAACGCGCCTCAGCAGTGGGCGGGAAAGAGATTGCGGTGCGCGCCCTTTGGTTGGCGCGTCTTGTCCAGGGGTGCTGCGGTCTGGCTGCGCGGCAGTCGTCTCGCGCCGTCTCACGCAGCGGGCTCCAGTGCGAGGCGGGCTGCGGCGACGGGAGAGTGTGTGTGGTACCGTTGTGGGTTGGATGAGCACACGCTTGGCTGGATAAAAAGTTGGTTGGGTGGCCGAGTCCAGAGAGTTGTGCTCAATGGAGTCAAGTCCGGTTGGCGGCCGGTCACGAGCGGTGTCCCTCAGGGG
>VWZX01009891.1:0-260383 GCA_013399015.1 Galbula dea | reverse complement strand
GCGGGGCCGCAGCGGTCGGCGGGGCCCCCGGGGGCGGGCGGGAGCTGGAGATGCACACCATCAGCTCTAAGGTGTTCGGAGACATCCTGGACTTCGCCTACACGTCGCGCATCGTGGTGCGGCTGGAGAGCTTCCCGGAGCTCATGACGGCTGCCAAGTTTCTGCTGATGCGCTCTGTGATCGACATCTGCCAGGAGGTCATCAAGCAGTCCAACGTGCAGATCCTCGTGCCCCCTGCACGTCCTGACATTATGCTGTTTCGTCCGGGGACTGCTGACCTCGGCTTCCCTCTTGACATGACCAACGGTGCTGCTTTGGCACCAAATGGCAACGGCATTGCTGGCATGCCTGAAGATGAGGCCACGCGGGCTGCGCTCACTGCCGCGCAGTCCTCCCTGCCTGTTCTGCAGGGTGTGGACCGCCTGCCCATGGTGGCAGGACCTCTGTCCCCACCACTGCTGGCCTCACCCTTCCAGAATGTTGCTGCTAGTGCCCCCATAAGCACCAAGAGGGGCAGAGGCCGTCCCCGTAAAGCCAATCTCTTGGACTCCATGATGTTTGGTACCCCAGGAGGCCTGCGAGAGGCTGGTATCCTGCCTTGTGGCCTCTGCGGGAAAGTATTTACAGATGCCAATCGTCTTCGTCAGCACGAGGCTCAACATGGGGTGACAAGCTTACAGCTGGGCTACATAGACATCCCACCCCCAAGACTGGGTGAAAATGGTGTCCCTGGTCAGGATGACCCTGATGTACCCCGGAAAAGAAGCAGGACGAGAAAACAGGTGGCCTGTGAGATCTGTGGCAAGATTTTTCGGGACGTGTACCACCTGAATCGGCACAAGCTGTCACACTCTGGCGAGAAGCCTTACTCTTGTCCAGTGTGTGGCTTACGGTTCAAGCGGAAAGACAGGATGTCCTATCATGTTCGATCTCATGATGGCTCTGTGGGAAAGCCATACATCTGCCAGAGCTGTGGAAAAGGTTTTTCCAGGTAAGAGAATACTTAAAAGGACCATAGACACTAAATGAAGACCTAGGAAGTTGTCTTTCCTATCCCCTGGGAAACAAGCAGGTTTTACTTAGGATAGTTTGACTGTTCCACTTCGAAATGTCTAAAGAAATGGGACTTCCATCATTTCCACTGGGATGCTGTTCTACAGTCTCTTGAAAGGGTTTAAAAGTAATTAAGACATTGAACTGGGAGACAGCTGGCTTCTGGGTAACATTCCCAGCTTTGTCCCAGGCTTGGTGTATACCTGTCCTTGGGCAAATCAGTTAGTCTCTCCCTCAAATGACTATTCTGTGAAATGGGTATTGAAGTAATTACCTGCCTCGCAGAAATGTCTCGAGACTACTGATTTGTAGCTAGTTTGAAGGTGCTGTTGAAGTGCAAAATATTAATACATCTCAAGATTATTATTTTTCTCGTATCCATTTTAAATTTTCTTTTTCTTAACTTCCCTTCATTTCTCTTAGTTCGTAATGTTTTTTATCACCCAAATGTGAAGGAAGAGGTGAGATTTCAAAGGCTGCAGCATCAAGTATCTTTTAATACATGATCTTTGTGTCCTTTGGGTTTACATCCTTCTGAAGGGGATCCTGTTTCTGCCCTGCAACATACGTAAGATCTGTGCATTTAATGTTGCTGATTTCTTGTTGTCGCTGTTTGTGGGAGTTAATTTAATAAGTAGTTTGATACGCATAGTCGTGTTAGTGGTATCTTGTAGTCTGAGTTAACGAATTTGAAACTCTTGGAAGTTTGATGCTCGCTTTCGAGACTAGACGTAGTGGGGGGGAGGGGGATGCGTACGCTCTGTGTTACTTTTGCGGCATCAGCAGCCGATTTTCTACAGCAGCTGATTTGCTCTAACAAGAGGGAAGGAATCGAGATACGAGAACAAATCAAAGAGCTACGGCTTGAGTTAACTCAGCTGTAGAAATGTAGGAACTGTGCCCCTGCTAGCTCTCCTTTTGACAGAGGAACTTTTTTTTAGTTTAGTAAACTAAGAAAAAGTAGACTTTTTGGTTTTTTTTTTTTGGTTTAAAAAAATAAAAGGAGGCAATAACTAGGGTTGCAGCTTCATAAGGACTACAGATTTAGAGATGAAAAGTCATTAGATGAAAATTTCATCTACAGCTTGAAGTGAAAGTATTTTTATTGTAGTGCTGTTTGGGATCCTCTACCCATTATTATTTTTATTCACACTTAAAGATTTCTGCTGTTGCTGTATGAAAAAATTTTGGCAACAAGGGAAAGTGAAAGACGTCTTGAGTTCTTTTTTTCACAAAAGTTAATGTGAACAGGCAGGAATGCGGTTGGAGAAGTAAACGACAAAAACGTATGTATATCTTTGTGAGCATGAATGGAAAGTAGAGACTCTTTTAAAAAACCTCAGTATTCAGTCCTAGAAGCAGCCAAGGGAAGTTGGAAGCATGATGTCTAATTTTAATATCCTTTCCTTCATTCAGTAGCACAGCACGTGAGGTTGCTAGGCTTGAGGTACCTGGAAGGACCCCCCAACCAGTCTTTCCGGTTACACTGCTCCAGCCCATTTGCTGGAGCATCAGGTTTAATAGCCTGGCTGCAAAGCTCGGTCTATTTTCTCTCTGCAGTGCGTGAATTCCATCCCGAGCCCTCTCATTGGCGCAACTGGAAAGCTGGGGGAGGAGAGGGTGGAGAACTTGTTTCCAAGCAGTTTTGGCCTTATACAATGAAAAGCTTTCTTCCCACCAAGAAAATCTGCAGCTATTAAGTCCTCTCTTCTTCAAAGTAGGCTTTTCTCATTGTGAAGAATTGTCTTAACTTTTTTTCAGTAATAATTTGCTCTTCCATTGCACCTTCTAGTTGGGACCTTCAGAGAACTTTATTTGTAGTAATGCAGTCTTCCTGTCAAGTTGTGAGTTAGGACAGTATTTTTACATCTTGCTGGTGCAAAATATGTGACAGCAACAGAGTTTAGAGTCGAAGAGATGCTTAAAGTTGCCTTCTTACATCTGTGTTTGGGACATAAACCCGAAGGGTCTAATTTTCAAATATTCAGCAACTGTAAATCAAAGAGCCCTGACTGTCAGATGTAAATAGGATTTTGGAAGGGGACATGCAGGCTTGAAAATAATAGCTTGTATTTTCTGATTTCTCTGGCCATTCAGTCATCGTCTCTTCGTGAGAAAATGCTGCCTTTTTAGCAAATTGGAGAGGGTACTTATCAAGGTAGGGTCTCAGTTGTTGGTATCTGCTTCGTGGAAAGTTAAATATCGCTACATTTGTGATAGATCCACCACTGGGATNTTTTTTTTTTTTTTTTTTTTTTTTTTTTTTTGGTTAAAACTGTAAGTTTACTTTTAGTATTTGTTTTAAGTGTGCTTATGTGTATTTTCTTTTAAGGCCAGACCACTTGAATGGACACATCAAACAGGTGCATACCTCAGAGAGACCTCACAAGTGTCAGGTAGGAGCTGGAGGAATTTAGACTGATGTATGTGTAATCTTTGGCATTGTTTTGTGTGTGCAGACAATTATGAAGTATCAGTAAAAATACTGTGCGTGTGTGAATTGGGAGAAATGTTTGGAAATAAGTGTCCCAACAGTGACAGCTGTTTTACATCCCTCCTGGCCCCCAGCTCCTTGTGTCGTCTACAGCTTTGGTACTCCTGTCTCCCTCCTTTTCTTCTCACCCTGCATCTCTTAGCCAGCACCAATGATTCGCTCCACCTCTCCTCCCCTTTTTTTTTTTTGTAATTGCAGTTGTTGCCAACAGGAGGCTCCAATAGTGACTGGGGTTTATTTTTAGAATAATTTCAAATAAAATCGGGAAATTATCATAACTTGTCAAAATATTCTCTTTTTTTGTCGCATAGCCTTCAGAACGTTGCATTAGGCAAAATGGAAGCTTTTTTTTTTATCTCGGAGAATATACATAACAACATCACAGTATCCTTTGTAACACAATGTCATAATGTTGTACATAGCTTTTTACAGTTAATAATAAATTATTTTTTAGGGTTTGAAAGATACTTTGTAATTCATTTGTAGAGAGATGTAAAAAGTGCATGGAAGTATTAATTACAACCAAAGCTTCCACTGTCGCCTGCTGCGTTCACATAGTTGCTGGGCAAACTTCTGAAATATTTGTTGGACTAACAGTCTCCATGAATCTTTCTCCAGGTCTCTGAAGAAAGATTAAAATATTTTTGAAAGAAAGTTGGAGCAAGATAATTTTGGTTTGGTTTTTTTTTTTTTTTGAAGGCAGTAAAAGAGGATTTTTTTCTTCTAAATTCTTTTAGCCAGGTTTTATGAACCTAGTCAACTGTACATGATTGTTGCCTCCTGATCTGTGTTTTTTCCCTCCATCTCTTGACACCTCCTCTGTGCTTCCTCCAAATCGTGAGAGTTTTGAAACTTTTTGCAACTTTAACAATCCTGTGAACAGTTTTTCAGACATACAGAGCCATCTAAAGGTTTCTGTTGACCTCCATATGATCTCTGGAAGCCCAGTGCCTTTGAAAATGAGGCTGTAGAGCTTTCATATTGATTTAATAGCATATCCTATGTAAAACCTTGGATTGGTTTGAGATTCTTAAGATGATTTGGGGCATATAGATTTATATCAATAGGAAAATTCCACTCAGAAAAAGACTTCCACAATTTGAGAATAGCAGTCTGGGTGGATGAACTGAAGATGAGAAACTAAGCATGTATTTGTGTGCAAGTATAAAAGTGAACGTATAGGTCCCAACATAAACAGAAACTCATCAGTCTTTTGCTAGTTGATACCAAGGTTACTGGATGAACACAGTTTACTAGCCAAAGCCTGATTTTTTTTTATAGTTTTCTGATTAATTTAAGATTATTGAATATAAACTCCCTAACTGTGAATTGGAGGCTACACTAAGAAAGGAAATATGTAAGCTAAGATTGTACAGCCAAGCTCAAATCCATCTCTTTGCACACGTTTATTTTGTGATAGCAGTTTCTGAGGGTAGTCTCTTTCTCACTGTATGTTGTCTAAAATGCCCTAAGACAGTTTGCGCTGTTCATTTCAGTTAAAACCTATAGGCTATCGGTTACAAGCATCAGGGCAGAGTTGAGGTTGTTATTCAGGCTTGTTTTTTTCTTGATTTTTGACTACTTAACCCTGCAAAGTTAATTTTTCATTAGCCTTAAGGTGTAGAATATTTGTTAAAAGAGCTGTTGTGTGTCTTCGCAATACTTCATAATATCCTGTGAGATTTAGAAAGTTTTCTTAAATGTGCACAGATCTGGTACCCGAGGTACAAACCATGGAAGGGATGCTATCATACTGAATATTTGTTTCAGATCTGAAAGTTGATGTATAAATAGATAAAGTTCTCCTTGTGATTATCTCATAACCAGTTACACTTCTGTTCTGTGACGTGTATCTAAACATGGAATCTGGCCACTAAGAAGGAAAATAGCTTAATATTGGCATGTTGTTTCCCCATTTTCCATTCTCTTTTTCTGTTGATTTTGTTTGGCAAATTAGGTCCCCATGAGAGTAGCCTGAGCAGCATTGAGCATCCTTTCTGAATTTGAGTGCCTGTTGAAAATTCCTCTTATTGTCATGCTCTGTTTATGTTTACACAAAAGAGAAATACTCTGTCAGTGAACAGAAAAGCTTACCATAATCCTCCATCATAATGGCATTCTTGGAAGTTGTGCTCTGTTATTATTTCAACAAAATCCACTGGCTACTTACCTGAGCCCTCGTGTACCTTTGCAAACCAGTGGATATCTAACATTTTGTTTAGGTAGCATTACAGTACATTTTGGACTACCAAGCCAAAAGCATGACGATGTCAACCCAACTTCAAGTTAAATAAAATGAAACTGTGAAAAGCAGGACAATTGTAAGCTGAACATAGCTGCAACAGTTAATTTTCAGTGCTCAGCATGTAGTCTTGCGTTCATCCCACTAAAATAATGATGGTGCTTCACAGATCTTTGAAAAACTGTCCTAAATTCCAGCACCTGTAGCAACTGATGCTAGACAAAGACCCGATTCCAGCATTTTCATCACTGTTAAAACAGACTCAGAATACGGATGGCCTCCCCAGTGCAAAGGCAGCTGAGAAATCTGATCCAAGTAGTTGCTTTGGTGTCAAATGCCACTGTGGACCTTTTCCCCTGGATTGTTGCACTGGTTATTTTTTGTTTGTTTGTTTTTCTTTCTTGATCTGACAGTTGAGTTCTGGATGTAGGAGAAAGGGGTAAGTCAGTTTTCTGGCTGTAATGGGATAGCTCAGGTTGCTGATGCATCATGGGAAGGGGTGAAGGTGGGTTGTCACCGTTTGAGAGTGTGAATGCTGTGAGCGTTAGGCTGTAGTCTGGGAGGAAATGGTGATCTGAAAATCTGTGGACCTGAAAGAACAAGGGGAGAAAACAGAAGTTTGCGGCTTCTCAGAGACAAGAGACAGGTTGTTCTTCTGGCAATTTAAACAAAAAAGAGAAAAATACAGCTTGATTAAAGCACAGCTTTTGACAAAGAAAAAAATCTATTGAAGTAAACCTAAAATTGGCATCCCAAGTCCAGTGCTTTTCCCATTGATTTCAATGCAGAATGAGTTTCTTCCTGTCCTAATTTCTCTTACTTCCTGCCTATTAGCAGGAAAATGGCAGCCACCATGGAATAAGCTCAGAGACATCCACATCCATAGAACAGTTGAAACTTCAAGAGGTATTTCTTAAACAATGTTTTTTAAACTTTATATATATTCTTTTTGATCTATTTATATACCTGTGCAATGTTTGATAGGAAAGCACTGGAGAGTTTTCTTCTATGATTAACAATTAATGACAAATACTTGGCACTCATTTAGCACTTCACATCTTTTACAAAATAAAACTTTTTTTTCTCTATACCTTTTATAAATATTAACTATTTGAATATTAACTTTGGGGTTTTCTTTAAACCTAGTACGATTCAGCTAAACTGGTTCTTGCTTTCTCCACTGGACTTTTTTTTTTCTTTTAAGCTTCTTTGCAGATATATTTACTATATAGCTTATCCAAAGGTGAACTTTGCACAACTCAGCAGCAAGAGTGAGAAGTCACAGAAATGATTATATTGCCTTTCCCTACGGTTTTAACTTAATAAATTCAATATGGGACAGATACAGTTTTCCTTCTTGCATCCCTGTATTTGTGTGATTTGTCTCTGATCTGCTTCATCAGCTAATGCGCTTCCAGTGCTTTTTGTATGAAAACTTAACTCTGGCTCAGTATTTTTAGACTTTTTGATAATGGATCTCTTGGCTGTCATCCTTGATTGTCTAGTTACATATCTTTAGTTGATATCTAACAGGTTGATTAGTATCAGTGCTGGAATCCTGCCTTTAAGGAGTGTTTACCTCTAAGAACATTTTAATAAGTGAAAGCTGCACCTGTTTTGCTCAGTGCTGTGTGCTGAGATTTCAAGTGAAGAGACACCTTCCACGTTCAAGAATTTCCCTCTTATCTTTACTACTTGTAATTTATGAATCTTTGTCTGGTTAACTTAGTTAAACTGTGTGTGTTGCAGAAATCCAGATAATTTTGCTGGTGTCTTTTTAAGTTCATTAAGTCCTGATCCTCTGAGGTGCTAAAGTCTTGTGCTTGCTGCAGCGTAGCCTCAGCTCTGTGGGAGCTTACCATACTTAAGCATCTCACAGGACCGAATGGATGTAAAGCCTACTGAAACTGATAGGTACTTTCCAGCTTCCTTCAATGTTTATTTCATTAAGCTCTTGGTGAACTAAATTATGTAAAGGTATTATCAGTTTCACTTATTGAAGTTATAATTTTAGAATTTTACTACGATTTTTACTTTAACAATCTCTCTTTATTGAAACAGTTGTTGAATTTCACAGTGATACTTGAAAATATCAATATATCCAGTTCTTAAGTCACTTGATAGCCTCATGTTATCTCTTAGGGAGGTTCTGGTTATACATCTTAAAACTGCATCTTTTATATAAAGGTGGTACCAATGAAACACTGTACACTCTTTCAAGTTGCTGTTACCCTCTTTGCCTGGGCTTCTAATGTATGTATGCTTTTGGGTTTCCTCTCACACTTGTGAGCAGTGGTTTCAGAATATATCTTTAATAACTTGTACAGTGTATTGCTGGTGGTTGATTATCCTTTACATTTTGAAGACAGAGCAACCTTTCAGAACAGGCAGGCTGTTGTCACAGGCTATATACATGGTCTGCATGCCTGCCAGTTGCTGTGCCTGTAATAATGGGAGGGAGCCTTTGCTCGCCATATGGATTATGTCTGGGATGCGGGCAAGTAGAATCAATATTATCTTATGCCAAATCAAGCTTGTTTCATGGTAGTAAGTGGAATATGATACCTTAACCAGGGGTAAGTCATAAACAGGTTACAGTGTCATGCGGTTATTTTGATACCTGTTCAGTTCTAAGGCTTCACTTCTATAATTTTTCTGCACTGCTACTCCGTATACCAGGATGGCTCTTTTACTGTCGTTCATCACGTTTTCACCTCAGCCCATTCTCTGATGCTTTGTTTGTATGTCTTTATACTCCTTAGGGATTCTGTATACCAGTTAAATTGATCAGATCAAAGAGTAAAATTTAGGAAGACTACAGAGAGGACATTTTAAGTAGTCTAAAGTGATTGTAATGGCTCGGTGAAATGGCAGAATTTACTGTAAATGGAATGAAGTCATTTGTGCTATTTCTTTTGTTAAACATGACTTAGTTTTAGTATTTTCATCCTCAAAGAGGAGCTAAGGCCTTACAACTGATTTAAGTTTTACTGTCTATAGTACGTTACAGCTTTTTTCTTGCTTTCTTAATTCTTTTGAGTAGTAACATCGCATCTTGTGCAATGTGTTGCTGATGTGGATTTTTTTATTTCTGGGAAAATGCCTTATGCATCATGTCATTTGTGTGTTTGCACGCAATCTAAGGTGTTTACTCTAAAGAATACTAGATATAATTTACCACATCAGTGCTTTTAGTAGAGTTGATGAGTCACGTGGTTTTTGTTATACCTGCAGACTTGTAATGCTTCCTTTGCCACTCGTGACCGACTGCGCTCACACCTAGCATGCCATGAAGACAAAGTTCCGTGCCAGGTGTGTGGGAAGTACTTGAGAGCAGCATATATGGCAGATCATCTGAAGAAACATAGTGAAGGACCAAGCAACTTCTGCACTATCTGTAACCGAGGTAATGAAGAAACTACTTCTTTTATTTCGGTGGGTTGGGACAGCACTTGGGGGAAGCTGTAAGGCTGTACGAGTGTCTGCAACAGGAGGAGGTTATACCATATATATGTACATATTCTTTGTTTTTCTTACTGAATAGTTAACCTTGAAACTGGTGGAGCTAGAGGTCTGGCCTTTTTACATGGCTGATAGCTCCTGAAGAAACTCAGCTTAAATCTGAAACAAATAGTTTCTATGCAGTTTTAAGAATTTTATTTGCTGAATAGCCAGATCACTATATAACAACTATGATATGTTGCCTTGCTGCTCTTCACCATATCTCTTTTTGTGTGTGTATGTTATTAGACTTGAGTCCTCGGAGGAAGAATCTTTGAAATACACACCTAGCTGAAAATTATACACTGTACACTAAAAAATCTACATTATGGTATCAGTCATGCTTAACCTCCTGGTGCAGCAGTAGAGTCAAGCCATTTCTCCCTCGTAACACAAGAACTTGCTTTGTATTGAGATACGTTTTTAAAACATTTTGTGAAGAGCACTAGAAATGGGCTTTACCTTTATTTGTACAAACACAGCTTTTCAAAGAATATCTCAAGTTGAAAGGGACCCCTAAAGATCGAGTCCAACTCCCTGTTCCTCACAGGACTACCTAAAATAAACTACATGATTAAGAGCTTTGGAAGCTTTTCCATCTGTTCGTGATACTGTTCAATTGGAGAGAGTTGTAAATTTAGACTTTGTGGGATGTAAGACAAACTGGAAAAATAATTTTGACTTACTGGTGGGTTTTTTTCAGTGATTAATGCACAACAAATACATTGTTGGCTCACACAGATGTACATACCTAGTCGTGGTAGGAAGAGGTTGCTGCTGTGGTTTGGGATCTTGTTTTTTTGAGATGAGTAATTTTTTGGTGATGTGTATTCTCTCTTCTAATTTAAGAGAGATTAAATCTTTTGAGTGGATACAGCTGTTCTGTATTTAATATCAGGACTTGGATAGTGAACTTTTGGGTGACTAGAAGCTGATGAGTAGTGAGAGACATTAAGTTGCAAGGGAGGTATTTCCAGTAGTTGAACAGTCTGTTAGGTCCTGACATTTTGAGTGGAAAAGGCGTTTTGAGTTGAAAATCTGTAGATTCTGAAGCTCCAGGTAGATGGCATGAAATGAAGCTTGGCCTCCTTTCCAGCTGAAGCTATCTTCTGAAAAACAGCTTAAGCTTATCCCAGTTCTTTTTGTGGTAACAACATGGAAGACACTATCCAAGATCCAGGTGCTGTCCTACTCTCCTTGAGTTAAGCATAGTGCCAAACAGAAACTCTTGAGTTGGGAGGAATTGTCTTCTTTCAAAGATTTATAAGCTTGAGTTTCAACTTAGCTACCACTGGATGTCACTGCAGCTCTTTCAAAATTGAGCCAGCATGACAAAGACAGATCTGGCATTGAAACAATGAAATGACAAAATGGTTTATTCACATTTTACAGGTTTACATGTACAGTGGAAATTTAAATGAAATATACACCTCTCTGTAGAAGGGTGGGGAACATGTTGTACAGCAAACCTTAAGCAACTACTTTCTTTTTACAGTTTGTGTATTTCATATGTGTTATCAGAATTTAGGCTGCTGTGAATTTCAATTTATGTCAGCACTTAGAAAAAAAAGTCTGGTGAATTATTGTTAAATACCTACCCGGTATTAAAATTCATAGGAAAGGGAAGATACAGACTGAACTTATCAAACAGCTGTGTTATATTTATTGTTAGATTAAAATTTCTGCTGTCATGCATATTAAGTGGTCTACAATCAAATTATGATGCTCATTGTTTTAAGTAGGTATCTTTTAACTTGTAGAGCCTGGCAAGATGAAGTATAGTGGAAAATTTCTGGACTAGAAACATCTATTTGATAGGCATTGGTGCAATCAGAAGCTGTGCACTGTCACCCTGACAGTGACTGTACTGTGGCTGTGGTGGTTGTGCAGTGGGATTTCACTTTATTTTTCCCTCAGCTAACGTGCTGATGTGCTTTTTTTAGTTGGAAGTTAGCTAGTTCTGGATACAGTAATTGTCAGCCAAAAATACTGGATGTTGGTCCAGCAGAGAGACAAAAAGGATGAAAAGGTGGTTCTTACACAGCTGAACATATCTTAGTGTTTGGGAGATAGCTTGGAGTCCCTCAATTTATCCCATCACCCTGAGGGCTTTTTTATGGAACTTAATCAAGTGTCTCATGATCTTTTAAAGGTTTAATAGATTTAGGAGGTGACTTAAAGCAGTAGCCACTGGTTTCTCGTGTCAGGCATGTACCCACGTGCTGATTTTATTGATGTATTTTACAAAATGGCAGTACAGTGTCCAAAAATTACCATCCGTGGTTTGATGTTTTTTCCAGGTTATTTTCTTACTTGCAGTCTTAATGCTTAGAATAATTGTGGAAGCAATTCAATCTTGTTAAATCATGAAGCTGTGTAATGGTTTTTTAGGGGGGAGGGGGAGATTTTCTGTTGGGTGGTTTTGTTTGGATTTCTGGGTTTTTTTAGGAATTCATCTAAAATGTGCTTATGAACACTAATCCTCACTTTTAAAGACAAATTCTCTTTAATCATGTTAAATAATAAAGACCTTCTCCTGCTTTGTTGTTACATAATCTTCTATTACCATCCTTAGGAACTTTATTTGCTTGGGGAGGCTTTTTCAAAAGAGATGAATGACTTTGGCAAGTCTAGAGCTGGTACTTTGTAGTAAGGTGTGCAACTCAGAAGATTAATTTTCTGTTTCAGACATGTGCATTATTTGTTTCACAGAAACCAAATGAGTTAGGAGAAGGGTAAATATTCCAGTCATGAATTAGATGGATTTCTTTTTAATTTATTTTTATTTTTAGCGTTTTTTTCCTGTCAAGATGAACTCTCATATA
This sequence comes from Galbula dea, assembly GCA_013399015.1. Lineage (NCBI taxonomy): Eukaryota > Metazoa > Chordata > Aves > Piciformes > Galbulidae > Galbula > Galbula dea. The sequence continues at coordinate 248,268 of VWZX01009891.1, read as the reverse complement.
TTTTGTGGTATATACAGAATTGTTTAGAGCAAGACACTTCTCTGGGTGTTCAAGCTAAATCTGAATTAGAGTTTTTGAAAAAGGAGCATCTTGCAATGATTTCTATAGTCAGTCTCCTTATGGATGTTATCAAAGGGATCAAGGGACAAGTTACATTTATATAGAGCAGATCTTTCCCTCTCTATGCATATTTTTTAATGTTGATTCCTGTGGAATGAAGAAATAATCTGCTCTGCAAAGCTGAGAGAAGTGTATGGGTAAAGGAATAAATACATTCCTTCTTTGAAAAATACTGCCACTTTATCCTCTGCATTCACCTGACATTGATTTTTAAAGTAAAGAGTTATTGATTATGAATCCTCCATCTTCCTAGGACAGGCACTCATAGTTAAGGTCTGGTGGAAAAAAAGAAAAGGCTAGAGCTAAGTGCTTCAGAAAAACATCAAAAAAAGGGATGAAAACGAACAAATGAAAAAATCTGAGTTTCCTATGGAGCAGTTGGCATTCTTACTGCTTTGATGGAAGTTGATGACTCACATGTTCATCTGCCAAGTGCATAACAGGGAGCTAGCACTTTGCAGGCAGTTTTCATTATATAAAACAATGTACTCTACAAAAAGAATTGCAGAGTTCAGAAAAATGTTCCATAGCAGAGATTACAACTTCAGATTTGCCCGTGTCAGTTGTCGTATAGAGTAACACTGGATACCTGTATATAGTGCTTTTTTAATGGTTGGCAGTGAGATTTTAATGCATTGCTACATAAAGAGGCTCATCTCAGCATGAATGTGGTTGTTAGACACATGTATGAAATAAGGGAAGGACATTGCAGCTGGAAGTATTTCCATAATATCTGTGTATTGTGCCCTTTTCTCTGCCAGTTGAACAGTGGCTCTTTCTGTGTCTACAGTGAATTCTTGGTATTTGGAAATATGTGTTCTCTTGTGGTCCAGTGAGGTTTTTCATACAGTATTTTTTGCCTGAGGGTAGGACTGGCATTATTTCAGAGGACAATATCCTTACATTAATTCCCTGAGTGACTTGGCCTAGGTGATTCTGCTCCATTGTATTTTCAGAGTTGTGTATTCTTGGGGTCTTCATTAAATGCATCTACTTTTCTGGACTTCTGTCTTCAGTTCAGGGGCCTGCAGTAACTATCTCTTCTTCATTCTTAGCAGCCTCACCTTTTTCCCCCTCAGCAGGTTGCTGTGGAGTTCTGTCTTGCTCTGCAAGTCCTGTATACGTAATTCTTAACAACCCCTGAATACTCTTTGATCCTGGCTTATAAGAAGGCTGGGTAGAGGGATACCCTGTTGGGAAGGCACAGGGAATTCTAGTGTAAAGCCACATTCGCTGTGAAATTCAGCACCTGAAACTAACTGCTGCTGTCAGAAAATTCACTTCAGAGAGGTGTGCCAGTATTGGGTTTGCATCCTTCCTACTGCATTATTATAGATCACCAAATGTAAATGCAGTTATATCACTATAAAAATGGCTTTACAATAGTGTTATCTTTCTGTATTTGAAGTGAAGCATTGGTATGAAAGTTCTCTTGCAAGAGCTGTGCTGTAAATGCTGTATTGGTTTTAAAAAAATTTAGGTCTTGGATTTTCTCTGTCTAGAAAGGGAACTTAGAACTCTGTGATGGGGAAACTTGTGTTGTTCTCAGTTGTTGAAGGAAAATGTTTCTAACATCAAAATGCCATAACGTTCTGTTCAAAACATAATAGAAAATGGAGATGTTTTTTGATAGGCTTACCTGCATAGGAAGTGTTTAAAACTGTCTTCCTTATGCCTTGTGTATGGTCCAAATGTACTAATTGCAAATCTTACTGAAATGGAATTTTGAAACATTCCAAAGTATATGTGAGATGATCTATTGCACTAAAGGAAAAGGCCATATTTGTGAGACTTTAAAAAAAAATAATTAAAAAACCACTTGTACAAATGTAAAAAAACTGGTTTGTTCAGAAATTAGCTGTTTGAATAGACATTTTTAATTTCAGTGGTCTGGGCTCGCATATCAGAGCTAATAGTGTTATTGTAATGAGGTTTTTTCTTAACTGCAGAAAAATAGGAGTTTTAGTAAGTTTTTTAAAACTCAAGATAAGCTAAATGGAGGATATGTTTTTCAAAAATTATTATAGAACAAAGTTATATACCTTAAAGGCTCACTAGTTTTAGCTTTCTGCCTTCTAGGAGTCACTATTAAAAAAAAATTTTAAAAAATGCTACCAAGCTAAGGAGAAAGCACACTAAATAATGAAGAGGGGTGTTACTAAATGACATTCCTTCATGACATAAAATAAAATAATCTGGACTGTCTTCCAAAGATAGCAGATAATTAAGACATTTTTAAAATTAAAATAAATAAAACCAGCACAAAAATGATGAAAAGACATGGGTGCCTTTCTGTATCATGTCTCTTCTGCCTTTTTTTCCAGAAAGTCTCCTGTAATGCCTTAGGTTTGCTTACGTAGGATTTGTTTCTCAAGGAGGCTGTTCTTTCATCGCGACTTCCAGAAAAGCAAAAAGATATGTATTGCATTCATTGCCTGATTATGTCTAGGAGTCCTCTGTGAGCATGCTGTAGGGAACCAGAAATCAAGCTAGTATAATGGCAACTTTGTAATGGACAGTGGAAGCAAGAGAAAGATCAAAAGAACAGGGAAGGCAGATGTGTGTCTTTGCTGGCGGCAGGATCTCATCTCCTTTTATCTTGTTTAGGTTTCTCCTCTGCCTCCTACTTAAAGGTCCATGTTAAAACCCACCACGGTGTTCCCCTTCCCCAGGTCTCCAGGCACCAGGAGTCCATCCCGAATGGGGGAGCAGCGTTCCACTGCGTCAGGACCTATGGCATCAAAGGCAAGAGACTCGCTGCTCTGCACCTTGCTGCTCTGTGCAGAACCTTGTGTCGTGGGATGTTGGGATGGGCATGAGAAAGGGGAGGGAGAAAGGACAGGGACAATACTGGAGAGAAGCTTAGGGAGACGGAGAGAAATTACATAGCATCACACAGTATGCACTATCTATCTTTAGATAGCTGATTTAGCAAGTCTAGGGGAAGGAGGTGGACCCACATACATGAATTTTTTGGCAGCTTCTTTGATTTTAGAAATTGAAAAAGCCATGTTAGGTTGTCTTGGCAATTTTCCTAGGAGCAGTCAGTATTTGAGTTTTGCCTGTGGGGTGCAGATCCTTTGACGGTTCCTTAGTCCCACTACTTGAATCTTGCGTCAGTCAAACCATGTCTCTGATTACCGGTGGAGGAAGGGGAAGCTGCAGAATGCAGTTCATAAAGATTCTTAAGCGGTGAAAACAATATTCATCCTCAGGCTGAGGAGCCATGCAACTATTTGTAGATAAACTTATACTTTGTAATGCTGGTTTTGGGGCAGAGGTAGAGGGTGATACTAGTAATGTTATTTTTCTTTTTTTTTTTTTAACCTGCATTTAACTTCTGTGAGGAAAAAAAATTATTGTAAGAATAGCTAAAGAGTATTTGACTTCTGAATATGTAAAGCTGTGTGTTAATCTACATAGAATAGCTTGCGTTTTGCTTCTTGGTTTGAGCTGTCAGTATTCCTGATGAAGCTGAAACATCAGAAAATTCTTCAAAATCATGGTTGTCCCAAAAAGTTAAGGTTTTTCTTGCCCAGGAGAACACAGCGTGCTGCGTTAAACAAGGTCTATGCCAGCAGAAACCTACAGTTGTGTAGTTCTTTTCTTTTGAAGTCCTGATAGAGTTACTACAGAAGGCCTTTGGTTTTGGGTGGTATGCTGGCTTAACAAGAGATTTACTCCAGCTCAGTGGTGTATTGATTTCATGCATATCCTGTTTGGTTTGTAATGCCGAGTCCAGAGCAGATCTGTCTTTTGGGTTGTGCCAGGTGGTTCTTTGTTCTTCTAGAGTTAATAGTAGATACAGCTTGTTTGTATTCAGAGACTTGTTTAGGGAGTACGTCTGGGTTTCCCACGCTCATTCATAGGCGCTGAGCAAAAAGTGTGGACAAAGTGGACAAACTTTCTTGGTGTAATGCCAGAAGAGGAGGAACAATCCAAACGTACCAATGGCTTTGCTAGAATATGTATCCAAGTGACTTAAAATAGCATCCCTAACCTCTCTCCTGTTTCACACTACAGTATTTAAAGATGGAACAATTTTAGATTATGGAGTTAACTTCTAACAGAGTTGCACTTAACTTGTAAAAAAGAGTTCCTCAAGACTAACTGGATTTGCACTTCTTAAATTGCAGGAGCTCACTGTTGTTTTGCTAAGTATTTCCAGGTTTCCTCGTGTCTTACTGGAGCCTGTTGTACTTTATTAGGTTTCTAGGCTCTCCCTCAAAGTATTGACAATATTTCAAAAGTATGGGAGTGAATTGTACAGTTAAAAAGTCATTGTTAGGTCCATCCTTTTGTAGTGCCTGAGGTATAAACGTTGTGAGACGTCTCTGGGATCCAAAAAAGTATGCATAAACCAGAGGACCATTATGGTTATATTCAGTATCATGACAAATTGCTTTGATGGCAGCCTGCTGGTTTGTGAAGAGGACCTATGGTCAAAGGCTTTAGGGATTGTGATGTTAAGTGTGTATCATTCTTTCATAACAGACATTAATGAAATCAGATGGTAACCAATTGTCACGTTAACAGGGGCTGTAATGCCACATCAGTATAGTCTGTGTTAATGCATGCTAAATACTGGTTTGGGGAGATGAGATTCTGAAAACTTCTTTCTTTTCTTTTTCCCATAGAAGGCCAGAAATGTTCACATTCGGACCCGATTGAGAGTTCTGATTCATACGGAGACCTCTCTGACACCAGTGACCTCAAGACTCCTGAGAAACAGAGCACCAATGGGTCCTTCTCCTGTGACATGGCAGTCAGCAAAAACAAAATGGAGGCGGAAGGAGACAAGAAGTACCCTTGCCCTGAATGTGGCAGCTTTTTCAGATCAAAGTCTTATCTGAACAAACACATACAGAAAGTTCACGTCAGGGCCCTTGGTGGCCCATTGGGGGACCTTGGTCCTGCTCTAGGATCCCCCTTTTCACCCCAACAGAACATGTCTCTCCTGGAGTCATTTGGGTTTCAGATCGTCCAGTCAGCATTTGCATCATCCCTAGTGGATCCAGAGGTCGACCAGCAACCAATGGGGCCAGAGGGGAAATGAGATCAGTTTGATCTTAACAAAGCAAAGCAGCAGTCTGGCTATAATGATAAGATGCTGTGAATGAAAGAGGAAATAATGAAATTTGGTTCTATAGCTGAGAATTTTTTAATCATTTTAGCTTCCCTCCTTGTCTCATGCCCTACCCATTTAAACCTTCACTGGGGAGAGAGAGTGTTTCTTAGCTGCTCCATTACAGAAGATGGTGACCTTGGGTGGGAGACATGACCTAAAAGACCAAATGGAGCTCTAGAGGCTGTTGGTGGTGTTTCATCATGATCTAGAATCAACAAAAGTTGCTAGCACTGATCGAGAATTAGACAGTTCTAGTGACCAAGGCACCTGGGGAGCTACAGCTACAGGGAACTATGCTTTTGTTCTCTCTCTATTCCCTACCTTCCCTAACCTACCCCAGAAAAAACAGTAAGTTTTAAAAACACACCCATTATTGACCCGTTATTGAATATAACATGAAGTAAAATGCCCCATGGTACCTAGCAGGTTACAGTGCAGTTGTCCTTTTAAAACCAGAAAAATTTAAAGAAGGTGAGTGAATTTGAACCCCTTCTGCCATTTGTGAGGCTGTGAGTGCTGCAGCAGGACTGAACTGCTGAGAAAAATCACCATTCAGAACAGGTTGTTTCTGTTACTTTTAACCATTAAACTTGCTGTCAGATTTTTAATTCTCTACTATTATTATTTTAGGACCTGTTGTAGTGAATTGCTACTGAAAAGCCAGTCTAAGGCAATACACAGAGCACTCTTAAAGCAACATTCACAATAGGGTTAGTATTATTTTTAATTTTTTTTTTAGATGTACCATAATTAATATCTTGGCTAGTTGATTGTTTTAAGTCTATGAAAGAAATAGTTTTATGAAAAAAAAAAAAGAGAAAAACAAAGGAAGGAAAAATACCATTGCAATCTGGTTGACTGGTGCTCATTTTTCATGTGAGGACCTAGGGTATAACACAATCAGTTATTGGGTTAACACTATGTACCACTGACTTGTTTAGCGTGAATAAACCCAGGGGTTCACAGAGTGATTTTGGTTTAATTGGATTGGACTCTATTAAAGAAGTTAGTATGTTACTTTGCATCCCCTCGTTTTGTCTGGTTTTTGAACAATTTAGCCACCTGTCCAAAAGGTGTGCAGATGAGAACCAGTAAATAAGACATTGATTCCACTCTACACTGTACTGTATTTTCAGTAAGCTGGACTTTTTGGCTACAGTTGTGCCCTCTTGATCTGCCTGTAGCCAGGTGTGCAAAAGCCAGTCTTACTCCTTTCTTTTCCAAAGAAGAAGGGTTTCTACTGTAAGAGATAGGAATTGCAAACAGTGTATCTCTGAAAATATTTGATTATAAAATGCAAAGAAGCTGGGCTCTAGGCTGTTGGAGGTTCCATACCACTTGTGCAGAAATAATGTCCTTTTTCGACCCTCCCTTTCCTCCCATGTAACTTGTAATAGTCTTCTGTACCAAATCCAGGTATAAATGTTTAACACAGGGTTAGGAGTTAGGAATAATCTGAGTTATAATTATGGTTCTGCTGTTGATGCTCAAGGTCACATAGTACAGATCCCTGAATTTATTCCTCATTTTCCATGTGTGAAGAGTTTTCTCCACATCAAAATTGTTGTAAGGGTTAATGAGAAAAGCTTTAAGCAGTGATTTGGTAAACTAAGTTGTTATGTGTACTGAATGTTTCTAGAAAGGCCACTCTGAAGAGCTCAAGTCACACACATGAGACTTGCATTCTTTGAAACAATAGCTGCCTCCATTATCAGTACAGTGCTGGAGCAGGACAGACCAGCTCAGACCAGGACCTCCATCCTCTGCAGGAGATACGTCTGTATTAAATGTGAATGTAGCCACAAGCTGCTGTTGTGCAACAACTCAAGTTGTCCAGGTGCTCCTAATCCAAACTGTGCACTTCACTGCATAACTGAAATAAGACACATTCCTATCTTGGTTTTATGTTAGAATTATAGAGCCTTTTGTAAGTGTTTGGATTTTGGAATGATGGTCTAAATTCTACAGGCATAGAAGCCCCAGTTTCTGTCTTGTAAGAAGCTACTTTTTTTTACTTCTCTTGAGTACTATAAACCAGGGATGAATAATCAATGGCTTTCTCTTTATAGCACCAGCACTTTCTAAATTGAGAGCATGTTGCAATGGACTTGATGTTTGCTATTAATCTCTGTTGGGAGGCTGAAGGACATGTTCTTCTCTATTCATCTTCCCCAGAATCCCTGGAATAGATATGAGTCTCATATAAAAAGGAAAAAAAGATTTGAAACCTTCATAATAAAGCTTAATGGAATTGCTGTTGCTGTACTGGTAAGCTTAGTTGACAAGTAAAACCAGGGTATTTTGGAAGGGTGACAAAACATTTTAAAGTACCCTGCACATCTAGACCATGCTGAAACAACCTTGTAAGCTGCCAAGCAAGTCAAGATAGAGCAGGCATTCCAGTCAGTATAACAATTCATTTGGATTAGTGAATGCAACTGCAATCACTCTGATTTACTAATAGCTTGTATTTAAACCACCCTGAAAATGTCTGTTTAATTGAGGCTGTATTCTGAAAGATAAAAGAAGTTTGTGTCCTTGGTCTCCCTATATGCACACAAAGAGGGTGCACTAGTCATAAAACTCAGCTCCAAAAGCCAAGTCCAGAATATAGGATGTTTTCATCCTACATGTAGCTCCACTGTCTTTATTGTTACTAGTGGGTTTAATTTTGGCCATTTCTGATACCATCACAGTGTAATCTTGAATGCTTCCAAGTTTGACCTGATGAAACAAATGAAAAGCCTTCAACTAAAAAGGAAGCTGCCTGAAACGCTAACTGTGCATTTTGCTTGTCAAAGAGAGTGCTTACTAAGTTGTCATGAATACATTGAATGAAAGCTACTTACTTATCAGTCTGGTGGACAGGGAGACAATTAGGCAGGAAGTTAACTGTCCTGAAATGGCAGTTCTATATCATCATTGTGTAAATGGGAAAGTTCTGCACCAACACAAGAGACTGGTGCAGACTAGTGCCAGCAGAGGGTTGAGCAGATCTTTAGCAGTGGTGTGTTTTCAGAGCTTTTTGCTTCTTTGGGGGCATATAGTTCTGTTCTGGATAGTAGTGTAATCTACATGCAAATTCTTCATATTCTTTACTTTGGGAAATGTCACCTTTTCATAGAAGGGAGATCCAAACAGAAAACTCAGTCTTGTAAGTTCAGATTTTAAAGGGACATACTTAACATGCCCTGAGCTGCAACCTCACTTGTATCTATTACATTTTTAATTGACATATCAGTATATAATTATAGTTCTCATTCTGGGCCAGCCCTTCTTTCCTTGTCTTCTTTGGTGGGACTGCAATCCAGTATTTGAGTCAGTGCAGTTTTCTGCCAAGAGTTCATACAAATTCAGATAATCAGTTGTAGTATTGCTTTGTATAATAGGAGTCCCTAAACACCTCAGCTGAGGCTCAGACCCTTGTGTATTAGGTGTGATGAAAATATCTCCAATAATTTATAATCTAAACATTAAGTATAGACAAGAAAGGAATAGATGCTTATAGGTGAATGAGTAGAATAAAGATGAAGGTCTGAAAACTACTTGCATGCATGCTTGAGTAAGTTGAAGGTAGGGGCAGACACTTATCATCAGGCTTTTTTTGTTGCCTGAATTTATCTTTATGTACCGTTAATCCACAACAAATGCAAGCTAAAGCAATTTAATGTGAATTTAATTCCATGCTGAGTTAAATTGAGTGACATTGCAATTGTCACAGATGTATGCAAACAGATTTAACTAGTGTCACTCACTTGATGCATGGTAATGTGGTGCTTGTGAGCTCTCAGTCTTAAGTGATTTGCCCCATGATGACATGGGAAATTGATAGCAGAACCAGAAATTGAACACAGATTTTTCCTTCTCTCAATCCAGTGCCTTAACTAGAGTAGGGCAAAGTATTATATGTTGGGGGGATGATTGTTTTGTTTTTTAAAGCCTAGAACTCTTAAGATGGTGTGGAGTTGGTCTTCCTGCCAATCTTTTGAATAATTGCAAATGCCCAGTCACAATTTTAGACCTGTTTGAGTGCCAGTGACTTAGGGAATATATGTTATCTCCCACATATTCCCTGAAATTATTGTTTCTCCCTCAACTGCTGTTGGCAGTAAGGAATGACTTGAATAGAAGAGCTGTGTAACTGAATGTCTATCTAACTGAACTAATTGAATTGATAGTATGAAAGCTAACCTAGATTTTGTAGGCTCTGTTGTAACTTTAGTGTCTTGTTTTTTCACTAAATCTTTGTTCCTAGAAATCAATATCTGAACTTATGTCTTGAGTCTGGAGTGGGGTTCCACTTTCGGCTTTAATTTTTTTAAGGTGCTTGCTTGAGGAAGTAGATGCCAAAGTAAACGTCAAAGCAATTCCCGATTTCAGTGATGGAAGAGTGAATGGAGAGCAAGAACTCTCTTTGGGTTTCATGAGAGGTAAATGGACAAAGTAAAAAACAGCTATGAAAATGTTAAGTAACAAAATGGGAAAGGCTTTTCTTTATCATCCACAAAAACAATCAGATCTTTTCAATTGTTCAGCATGGCAGAAACTCTGAGAGCAAGTGCCAAACAACCATGGAATGTGTTGGCTTTTTCAGCATTACGAATATACCTTGACAGCATTATGACTATTATAATGTAAATTAAGCCAGCTTTGTACCATTCACCTTTTGCCTGGGCAGAGTACCTGAGTTTTAACTTAGTAGAACATAAGCTCACAGCGAATCTTGGAGTTTATGCTCTCAGTTCCACTCCGAGAGACAAAGCTGATGAGCAAAGAGGGGAAAAAAATAGGAAAACTTAAAAGAGATTCTGGAATATTCCTGTGTTTCCTGAGAGGGTCCTGTTTTTTATCCTGAACATCCTTTTCAAAACAAGATCCTTCAGCTGTTGTGAATGAGCCTTTGGGAACAGATTTGGCTTTCAGCCCAGTCTGTCACTGTGCTCCCTATCAGAAGGCAGCTCTGGAGTACTGAGCCTGAGGCTTGGAGGGTGGCAGTGCTCCTGGGCTTCAGCCTGAGGCCATGCTAAGTGTTGCAGAGTCAGCAGCAACACTGGCACAATGTCTTCCAGCCTGCTCCCCTAACTCCTTCACTCTCCACACATTCCTGTGCCAATGTGGTACCTACTCAGATGTGTACAGCTCTGCTGTAAAGCAAACCAGAGAATTGTTTGGCTACAAAGGAGAAATCAACAACAAAAGCCACCACCACCAACAAAGCAACCCTTAAAAATAGTTACTTGACATAACTGCAAAGCAGTGCGGAACAGGAGCAGGAACACTGGCTGGAAGGGGTTGTGGTGATGGCTGGAATAGTTAAAGGACATCAGTGAAAAACCACAGATGTTTGCTCTGTGGTAGTGGATAATGACTACCTGTTTGTAAAGAATTAACACCTTATGTTGTCTCTAGCCTCTTCCTGTGTTTTGTTCCTGTCTATAAAATGAGATTCTGATAACCCCTGGGTAAGAAAGTTTAAAGATTTGATTGAACTGCCAAATTGTGCTGCACATTTGTGCTGCTGAACTCTGTTACAAAAGTTTGGCCTCGCTGACTTCAGGCATAGTGCAAAGTTAAGCAAACATGTGGCCACATTCTTCCTGAAAGGTGAAATATTTTAAATCTAATTGAAAGACTGTCTGGCACTGTTGATCTGCTCTCAAGGTTTACGTGAATGAAGCTTTTCCTGGGTGGCTTCTCTGCTTGCTTGTACTGCAATTTTGGAGACCTGGAAGTGCTCTGAGCTGAGATGTGCTGAAGGAAGGGGGTAACTGGTGTCTCACTGATGTTCCAGTGACTCCCTCCCAGCTCTTGGGTTCCATGTGGACCATGGGGTCACTTCATACAACTGGCAGGCATAAATGCTCTTGAGCTTCCTGCAGTCACATAGTGAGCTTGGGTAAGTGCTACTGTAATAAATCAGTCTCGTGCTTGCTAATAGCTTTTTGGCTGCTGTGTCTACAAACTGGTGCCTTCTCCAGGCAATTTTTACATGCCCTCTGCAAAGTTGTCAGACTGACTGCTGGCTCTTAAAGAATTAACCAAGCCTTGCTCTTGGGCTCAGAATTTCTCTTCAGTACTGTTGTGATCTGAAAGTTTGTTGCAATTAGTGCAAATACACAGTGTAAGAGAGAAAATAAAAGGCTGTTCTCAGATGTCCTGTAGAGTGAACAACTGAAATACGAGTGTGGGATGAGCCAGGAAAACTGGCATTTTTCCCTGGCTGCATGCCATATGGAAGAGACAGTGCCTTGGAAGGGAAGGAGCGGAAAAGTTTGCCATTGGCTCTGATGAATCCCAATCTTGCTTCTACTAAGTCGTTGGGAATCTTCCCGTTGTCTTCAGTATGAGCAAGAAAGGATCTTAGGTGAGGATGGGTGACTCTTTCCCTACTTGAATGAAGTCTCTTGCCTATTTATGGGCCTGCTTCTATTGAAACCGAGCCTGTTTTAGCCTTTTTGGGTTCTTAGGGACCTGTTTGTATAAAGCAACTTACCTACCTATCTTTTTTTTTTCTATTGTGTGTATTTTTTGTATGTTCTGTTGGAAGGTGAAGCCTCTGTAGAAGGGGATACAAAAACTGATTTTTAAATAGTAATAAACCAAAAGAGAATTAAACTCTGCAGGCTGCATGCATTCATTTCCTGGAGATGGAGAGCAGAGACCATTAGTGCACAGAGAGGCAGTCTGTATTTCTCGATGTCTCGAAATCTTCCTTCCTTAGAAAAAGTTCCTGCCTTTGCCAATCTCCACAGCTCTGTGTGAAAACCCATAGTGTGGTGGGCAGGTTGCAACACTGTCTGTCAGGATGGTCTTACTTTGACTAGAGAATCCTTTCTCTGGCACTGTGCAACGAGGTTTTTTTCATTCTTTTAGTGTAAGTGGGTGGAGTAACAAGTATCTATGTGAAATTCAGTATTGTCCTTACTGAATACCTGGAAGGCAATGAAAGTAAAGATGAGACATGATAAATATGTGTGCTTCTGACCTGCTTACCTCAGGTCCTAGGTCAACCATAGTGTTCTAACTCAACACCATTATATTCCAAAGAAACAAGTGAAGTATGAGGTGAAACTTTACTAAGCCTTTGTTTCTTCCTGTCTTTTTGCCTTGTCATGGTGTCGCTAGTTTGAGCCCTAACTTTCTGAAAGAATGTCAAACTCAAGACCAAAATAACAACAGAGGTTTGCTCTTTTCTGTTAACAGAAAAGGTTAAGGAACAGAGTCTTTGTTTCTGTAAAAAGATGTAAAAAAGTCCTCTTGCATATATGACAGTCATACAGAAGGCTATCTCTGCATGCCTATGGCAATCCAGAGAGAAGATAAAGAGGTTTGCCTTTCTACACCGGAAAGAAAGGGCAACTTCCCAAAGTAAGCAACTCCTCCCACAGCCTTCAGGCAAACACCTGTGGAGAGAGGTCTTTCACAGTGCCTATGTGGCAATGGTTTTGTCTGCTTTCAGGTCAGCTAAGGAAATAAATTCCAAGGTAAGCACTCTGCAGTGTAAATGTCCCTGAATCCTGCAATTCTATGAGGAGAACACTGGTAGTTCTACTGAAAGGTTTGGTCTCTGCTTCTCTGTTCACATGCTGAATTACAAAGAGACCTATTACAAAACAGGGCACGCTGTGACTCCAATCCTAGTCCCCAAACCTTAGATAAGAAAATAAAAGTTTCGGGGTTTTTTTGCTTTGGGCTTGGGTTTTGTTGTTGTTGGGTTTTTTTGCCTCTGTAAAAAGTTAATAACCTCACTGCCCTTCTGTTGGCATGGGATATTGTTCACTTATAATGTGTGGTTGTGCTAGTTAGATGTGGTGGTTTTTCTGCAGAAGCTGGAAGTCTTGCGTATTTAAGTGCAGCTCTGTAACCTTATGCTTTCTGCAGTCGAATCTCTTCCTTTGGTAGTATTCCATGATTATTGAAGCTTAAACAGCAGAATTTTGGGCTATCACTTCTGTTTGACTGAAATCAGCTTCCATGGTGAGGGAAGGATTGGTAGAAGGATATTTAGTAATCCCATCCATTTCATTGGAAGCTAATTTAAGGAAGTATGAGAACAGAAATCTTTATTGCCTTTAACTCAAATCTCCAGATTTATTTTTGGTGCTGCCTTTTTCATGGTTTTCATGTGCAGACAAACCATCAGTTTTAGACTGGCCTTTTCTAACAAGAATGAAAGTTGGTTTGTCTGCCTGTTCTGCTTTGCTAGTTACTGCTGTGCACAACAGCGAACTAGAAACCAAGCAAGCTACAAAGGCGTTTTTATACCTCAAAAAAACCAAACAACACATTCGCCTATTTTTGTTCCTGCATTAATGTTTTTTTTTACTACTCATCTAAGTCAGCACTACACTTGTAGAAGTTGAGAACATCTTAAGACCTTCCATGCATATAGCTTGTTGTGATTCCTTCCCCATAAATGCCCTTTCATAAGGTATGCATTGCACGTCTGAAGCTTTCAAAGCTTTGCAAATTAAATAATGCTTTCTGCCTCTGACATAAATAGTATTAACATGGGAAACTGAGGCAGAAGCTTGCCTAAGGTCAGACAACAAACCAATTAAAAACAATAAGCGTAAAGCGCCTGTTCTTGACTCGGGAGACCTCCGTGATCTCTGAGATCACAGTATCTTTCAAAATACCTTCCCTTCCTCCACCCGTAGAAATGCCAGCTCTGGTTTTTGTCAATAGCAGCCTGCATTTGTAGCAGGAAAAAAACCCTAAACAAAACAAACAACAGTGCAACTGGGGGCTGAGGCATCTTTAGTTGTACCATATTTCTAACGATATTGGTTTAGGTTTTTGGTACCTTGCTAGGAGACACACCCATTGAATAGCAGGTAAAAGCAGTGTCTGTGATCCAGATCCCGATTTTGGAATGCTCCAGCCAGGGAAGCAGCTAAGGTTCACGAGCCAAGCTAAGTCCTTTGCAACAGCCACAAAGGGCCAGAGTGAATACAAATCTCTACCGGTAGTTGGGCCCATCGAAACTGCAGTTTTTGATGAAAAGGACAAAGAATTGTTGCTGTAAGAGAGGACTCAGCATGTGAAATAAGTTCTTAAGTCAGTGATTGTTGACAGTATTCGGTGCTAATCTCTTAATGCTAGAAAAGTGTAGCTGCGGTGCTTCTCCCCCAGTAAACAATAGGACCCAGATTGCCCTCCTAAGGCCTCTATCCTTTTATTACAGCCCACACAGAAAGCTCAATTGAGAAAGCACTTTGAGTTAGCCGAGCAAACTGAACCAGTCTGAACCAGTTCAAATATCACATATGGTTGTTTTGCTTCTGCAGACTTCCTTGTTAGTCCTTGGAGGCCGCGGCTGGCATTTACTTAGCAGTAGCTCACGCTGTCAGATTGGAGGGGGAAGGGAAGCCTCTCCTTGAACATGTCAGCAGGGGGTTACAACAGTGCAATTAGATATTTTTCTCTGTCGCTCAACACTGACTCCTTTGTAGTGACTATGTGTGTCTTGATTTTTGGTTATACTCGTCTCAGTTTCATAAACTCAACATCTGATCCTTCTGATGCAGCCCTGGTGGTTTTTTCTTCTATTCATATTGTTTCTAGGTTAGGAATAAAATGTGTTTGTTGACTCCTACATCGTTGCTTACAGAAGGCTTTCTACAGGAGAGACCCACAGCTATTTTCATGATCCAGACAGAGGCAACAAAGGAGTGAAAAACCTGTTGTTGGAGTCGCAAGTACTTAATAGCCTTTAGTAACATTTGGTGCTTACAGGTTTTTAAGCTTTAAGCTCAAATTGCTCTAATTCTATGTTAGTGGCAGATGAGGCCTCAGAGTGTACTCTCTTCATTCTCAGACATGGCAATTTAGGGAGGAAGTGGAAGTCGATTTAGGAAAACTAGTTTTGAAGAAAATATGGAAGTATCATTTTGGTTTGCCTAGAAAGAAGAGTGAGTTATGGGAACATAACATGTGCCCTGCTACAAGGAGGGCAATGGTCAGCTATTTCCATTTTAAGTGATCCATTTAGCTAGGAAATAGTACTTAGATTAGAAAATTGATTTTGCTTCCTCCCCCCAGTATCTTATTTAGTAAGATTAAGTGATAAAGTGTGTGAGTTCTTTCACAGGAGGTTAGATGAACTTTTGCCCAGGAAGATCTGAACATACTTGGCTGTGGCCAGAGAAGGGAGGGTGGATTTGATGACTCCTTGCAGAGTTCTGGAGCTATGCATCTGTGGCTGCCTCCCTTTGCAGAGTATGCTGGGCTGTATCTTAGCTCCCTTTTATTTTTCTCCTTTAAATCTCTCCGTACACTTTGAATTCTCCCACAGGTGAAAAAGTAGAACAAACAAACAGGATGGAGCAGTTGACAGACAGGAGAGAGAAACAACATTGTTCATTCTGGGACCTGTAAAGCAAACAGCGGAAAGGTACCAGCTCACAGCTGAAACTGGCTCACCCTGAGTTTGGGGAGGATGTTTAATGTTCCTCATTTCTAAAAACAGCATATATACTCCCCTGTGAAGTGTTTGTGGATGTGTTGTGGTATATGTATGTGTATATACCTACACACTTTTACCTGTAAATTATGTGAAGATGTAGTTACAGAACTATTAGCTTACTTATAGTTTGGGTAGTTACTTTAAAATCAAGTTCTAGGAAGTAATGTCAGCTTTAACCTCTAAAAGTGTAGCAAGAAGGGCAAACCCACTCCACAAAGAGTAGAAAGAGCCACTGAGGCTGCCTTTGACAGCTGCGTCTTGGCATCCTATTAAACTTAACTCTGTGAAACTGCCAGGCATAAATCTTCCTTCATCCTGGAAAAAGCTAGAGATGAAAGAGAAAAAATTATGCTTAGGAGTCAGTCGTGGAGGAGACTTTGATCCTTACCATTAATATGAAAGCTTTTGCATTTCTCTCAGATTTCCCATTCTCCTTCTGCAGACTAGAAACTCAAATTGTTTGCTGGAACTTGGCTGGGTGTAATGAGAAGTGCAAATTTATCTTCTTACATAACAGGAGAGAGAGCGGGGAAGGTCTGAGATTTGTTTCCACAGAGATTACTGCCCAGCCTGCAGTTCTTGGATCACTATGTACAGGAGGAGGTGCTTTCTGTCCAAGATGGTGTGGAAGCATTAGTTAGTCTAATGAAATGAGCAAAAAGAAATTACTTGTACAGGTTGGCAGCCCTCTGCAAACTCTTTTGGACAGGCAGTGCCTCTGGATGCATGAGTGGCCCTGCAGTTTATGACTGAATGGAATTTGTCCCATAAAAATCTCTTATGAAGAGCTATTACAAACAGAAGGCCTAATTCAATAACCCTTATTAAAAATTCTTGCTTACTCCAGTTTGCCTTGCCTTCACAGAGAGTAACTGGAGAGCACAAGGGATGCAGTAACTGAGTGTCTGTGCAGACAATGAGCACAGAGTCATAAAAGCAGACGTCTTAGTGGTGATGTCTGTCAGAACTGACACACTGTTGGGTTTTGGGTTTGGGTTTGTTTGGGTTTTTTTTTCCACAACTTGGCTGCAGTTTTTTAATCTGACATCATTAAACTAAATTGATTGTAGAGCTAAATCATATTGTTAAAGCATGAATCACAAGTGGTAAGGATAATGGTTTTGTGTTCAGTGGTAGAGCTGCATAATTGACCTGTTTTCCTCATTACCCTCTGTCAGGCTGGTACATCTGGGGGTTTGTGGCTCCATTAGGGACTGGATGCAGCAGGTGACCTCACTGTAAAGGGTTAAAGTGTGTATCACCTGTTAAAAAAGAGCAAAAGTTGGGTTGGATTAGCACCTTGAGCCTCCTTGTCATACAAAGACCTGTAGCAGCCTGACAGAGCACTGCCAGGATGGAAACATCTGGGAGTGGAAGGGAAGGATTGCTGCTCTGGCCAGCACTGCCCCCAAAAGTGATTAATCAAAACACTGAGCACAACATGCAGCTTCCTGGTATAGAAATACTTTTTGTCTGTTCAGTGATTTCCATGTGATTTCAAAGCACTTTAAAAGAAGGGAATTTCCCTGTCCTCTTCTGAGAAGGAAGGTTTGATTGTACCTCATGTAACAGAAAGGAAGGGAAAGTGTGAAGAAGTGAAGCAGGCAGATTGGCCAAGGTCAGAAGGAACTCTGAGGGGAAGCCAGAAATAGCACCTTGTGCTGCAGGTCTTGGCTACCCATCAGTTGGCCAAGGCAACCTTCGAGAGCTCATTATTGAACAGGGCCAAGTATTTGGCTGCTTGTTTTTCACTAGTGTAAAATCACTGTTGATGACTCCAGATGCCTGTGTACAGTCACTGGTGTTGTGCTATCCAAATACCTCTGCCTGTTTGGAAACACAATTGTCTATTGCAAGCCTGCAGAGAGGCTTTATCACAGTGGCTGCCTGCCTGCAATGTAATTTTAGCACTTTCAGGCTGTTTACCTTGTTTTTCTATAAGCAGGCACAACTCTTAGGAGTATGAGGAGCCAAAGGAAAGCAATCGATGAGCAGAGGTGAGAATGTAAAGCTGTAAATTGGAGGTGCCCAAGTTCCGTGTGTGTAGTGTGTGCCCCCAGGCAGTCTCACTCCAGACCTAAGGGAACCCAACGGGAGGATCGGGGCAGAAGAATTAACTCCTTCGCGGTAGTTTTCCATGGGAGACAATTTTAGGTCCCTGAAGGCAAACACTTTCACTGCCACAGTCAGCGGTCCAAGCCTAGCACCTTGTCGGGATTCTCGTATTCTGGCCCAAGACTTTCCTGCGGCTGCAAGGGACAGGGAGCTGTACTTAGGGAACGTTAACCCGTTTTCCTTCCCAGCCAAACGGCCCCCGCGGTACGGAGCGCCTATCGCTGCGCTCAGTCCTAACATTCAGCGGCGGAGATCGCGGTAGAACAGCGGCAGGCTCCCGCTGCCCCGAATACTGCCCCGCTGCGGTGCCCCTTCCCCTCCAGGGGTTCACAGGGCCGGAAACCGCCCGGGGCCGGGCAACGGCAGCGTTAGGACCCGGCGGCGGCTGGGGGAGGGGGGAAGCGCAGCCCGGCGGTTGTTTACCGGGGAGGGGAGAGCCGAGGCAGGTCTCGCCGCGGCGCGGAGACTAGCTGCGTAGCCGGGCTGGCGGCGGCTCCTCGCCCTCGGCGCCGAGGATGCTGCGCGGGGGTCGGCGGAGGGGTGCGGCCGTGGGCGCCGTGCTGCTGGGCTCGCTGCTGTTGGCCGCCGCCCGGGGCGCCGAGGGTTAGTGCCGCCGCGGGGGACCTGGCCCGGCTTTGTCCTGGGGGACAAAGGCTGCTCTGGGGGTGGGGGTGGGGGAAGAGGAATCCCTGAGGATGGCGAGGGGCGAGCTGGGGAGAGGCTCGGGGCAGCGGGGGGGGCTGCCCGGCCGACCCGCATGCCGTGGCCTCGTCTCTCCGCAGAGTGCCTCCGCGGCAACGGCGCGTCCTACCGCGGAAGCCAGCGAGTGGCCGCCGGCGGCGCCCCGTGCCTCAACTGGCTGGCGGTGCGGAGCGGCTCAGGCGCCGCGCTCCCGGCAGGTGGGTCCGGGGGTCATGGTGGGACCGAAAGGGCCGAGGGAGCCGGCGGCGGGGATTACCGGCGGAGCGGCGTGCTGGGGGCGCTGGTGCTGCGGCGGTCCCCGCACTGACGGACGGCCTACTGCCCTCCAGCAGTCGCCGAGAACCACAACAGCTGCAGAAACCCGGACGGCGACGCCACACCCTGGTGCTACATCCGAGGCGCCGCCGGGGACCCTGAGCGGAGACCCTGCGACATCGCCCAGTGCCCAGGTAGGAGCAGCTCCTCAACTCCCCCCTCCGGGCCCTTTCGCTTCCCAACTTCCGCGGGTCATTGCCCTTCCCGGTCTCTCGCCTGTCGCTGGGGGCTGGCTTGTTACCAGGGTGGGGTCCCCATTGCACACAAACAACTCCGGGCTGAGGCAGCAGCCGCAACCCTCCCCCGGGAACGGAGTGTACTCGGGGCTTCCCTCCAGCCCTCGCCTGCGTGCGCACATCTGCCTCCCAGCTGTGACTTGCTCCGCCCCTGGAGCTTTTCCATTAGTGCCAGAAAAGGGCTGTACAAAGCCTGCCCCCTCCTCCATTTCACAGGTCTGGACATCTCGGAGCTGCGATAATGTTGATAGACCGTTACTGTGGGTGAAGTTACTGCTGTCTAAACAAGTGTCCTGCTGCTAAACGAGTGCCAGGGTGAATTTGGGTACAGGTGGGGGAAAAGAATTTGGAGAAAATGAGAATTGAAGGGAGGACATTAAGAAATAGAAAGTCTCAAACACTGAATTCCCTCTGGATAGTCAGGGTGGGAAACTGTTTGCCAAGAGAACTGTAGCTAAAGCATGTTTCAGCAAGTGGAGATGCTGTTATTGATTGAGGCTAAAGTAACCACTTGTTTGTTGGTTTTGATATTTTTTTAACTGTTTACTTATTTCTTGAGTCCTTCAAGGTCCACTGTTCCCATACTATCCTTGCATGTAAACGTTTTCCCCCACGCATACACCCTCTCCTTTTCTTGCCTGTGCTCATTTTTTTGCCGGCTTTTCCCTAAAGATGAGGCAGAACAAATGTTCTGCACCAATAACTGTACTCAAAACAATCCTGCAGCTTTAGGATCAAGAGTTACCTGACCTTTCAGCCAGTGCACCATCTGCATGTTTAAAGGGTCAGAGTGGGCCCCTTTTCATTACGATCATGAACTGCAGCTCAGCTTAGTTTAGCTTCTCTGGCTGACCCTATGTAAAGTTACTGTGCAGTGCAGGAGACCCTGATTTCCTGTTTCTAACTCCCCCATTTCACATTTCACTGAGGACTCAAAATGGCTGCAGGTAGAAAATCCACATGGAATTACTGGTTGCTGTGGGGAGAGATCTAGGTGGATGGATGGGTGTGGATGCATACTGTGCACAGCTTTCCAAAAAGTACAGGTGTTTGTTTAGGACAAGTAATAGATATCTACTTTCCACTGGCATAGATTGCTGTTGCTTCCATTTTAACTGTGCCATGAAAGAAGGAGCTACCTCGAAAATCTTTCAGTGCTGTTGATAAAAATCCACAGTGCTAGGAAGAAGACTGAGCTATGTGCATCCATCCTTAACACATCTTTGTCTGGTCTCTGGCAGAGGAGGATCTTGCTGTGCTTAACTCTAGTCAGTAGCTGTGCTGCCTTAAGTATTGATCTGACTTCAGTTTGCTACATGGCTGCAAAGAGAGGCTGGGTAAGAGGAATGTCCCTAGGTTGTTTTCATACCAGCTGGAGTCTCCTGTCAAACCTTCCTGTGTCAGGAAGATGGAAGCATAAGAGAGATAAACAGGCTCTTGGGAATTGGGATGGAGATTCTCATAATCTTTTTAATGTCTGTTCAGCATGATTGAACCTACAGCCTATATATCAATCTGTATGCTCAATGAAGTCATTGTGCCTCTCCTGGACTTAACGCCATGAACCTGGGTTTTGTTCTGCTGTCCTTCTGTCTCATCTGTGGTGGTGTCTTGTACTCTTGGTTAAACAGGTTAATGTCAAAGGAAACCGTGGGGAGAGATATATTTCTTGTCTGCCGTGGTGAAAGTTCTGGCAACAGCTTAAGAGGGAATAAGTGCTTGTCAGTGTAGTTAAGAGGTGGTTCAGTGATACCAGTCTAGATCTGTCCCGCTCACAAGCACGTATTGTTTTAAACTACTAATCAGTGCTTGGTATTTTGTATGTCTCTCTTTCCTCTCAACAGATGCTGCAGCTGCCACAGACCCAGTCCCTACAGCTGAAGTTGGTACTTCTCAGATGGTCGACCAGGTGTTTGAACCAGCTGATACGTTGCCCTCCCGGAGTGAGGCAGCTGCTGTGCAGCCTGTCATTGGGATCAGTCAGAGAGTGCAGATGAACTCCAAAGAAAAGAAGGACTTGGGGACACTAGGTACAAACTCAGGATTATGTGATGGATTCATTCCTGTAATTCTGGCAGGATGGATTTGAGTCTCTGAAAATAATGCTATAACTGGATCTACTGCCTCTAATTTTCCCTCTTCCCTTTCTTTCCTCATAGGCTATGTGCTGGGGTTAATCATGATGGTGATAATCATTGCCATTGGAGCTGGCATTGTCCTGGGATACATCTATAAGAGGTCAGTGGCTATTCTCCTTTGACCAAAAGTGGGTGTAGGCGTGAAACAATTTATATACAGTAGGAATGTCTGAACACTTGCAGATCTAACAAGGTCCCAGTGAAAAGGAAGATAGAAGCATACGTTTTGATACGGCATATTGCGCAAGGCTTTTGCTTGTTGCATTGAGAACAGAACTATTTCAGAGTTAATCCTGTTCTCCATTTCACACATCAATGTGGTATTGTGTCCCATTTAAAGTTTCAAACTGCTCTCTCTATTTTTGGTTTGTGTGTGTATGCATGCACACCTTGATGTGGCTTTCTCAGATGCATCCAGGGGAGATGAATTTTACGTAAGAACTGGGGAGAGCAGATCCCACACGACCCCACAGGAAGTTTCTTTTGTGATCAGAAAAAACACAGTGACTTTCAGCAAGCCACCTGTTTTTGAGAAACCCCTGGTTTCTCTAGTCCAGCTATTTTCAGAAGAAAAAGAATTGGAAAACTCTTTACCACTTGTGCATTGTATCTTATGAAGCTGAGCGTGAAGTAGCATTTTCTTTTTTTTGGTCAAATTTCATTTTACCAAAGCTGCTATATACTTTTAAGGTCAGTTTTGATTCACACTTAAAAATTATGATTTGTTCAGCCACTTCAATGTGTTGGACAGAAATGTTTCTGTAGCTCAGCAGTGTTTGAGGTCAGCGGTAATAGCAAGCAGCTTGGTTGTAAGAAGCAGGGCAAGATTAACTAATAGCAGTGAGTGTCACTGCCACAAGCGAAGGGCCAGGCTCCCTCCTCTGGGAGGGTTTGTTCTGTATTTTGGCTCTTTGACAGCAGTCTGACACAACCAAGCAGAAGGAGCCCTTTGCCAAGCTGGGACATGTCCTTATGTAAGTGTTTATAATAAATGCCAACAGAAAAAAAAAAAAGAGGGAGGAGTGTTACATAAGGGGCAAACCACAGAGCGCTGCTTGTCGAGGAATCTCAGTTAAGGTGTTGCATCAGAGAATGCTGTCTCGTGTGCCGGCAGGGACAGCAGCCACTGCTGCACACTCGTAGGCAGCTTTGAAAAGCAGCCAAAATGCTGATGTGCTAACAGGAAACCCTAGCAGCTCTGCCTGGTTGGGATCACAAGCCCCAGGAGGAGTGAGTGGTGTCTGTCCCACCTCACTCCAAACTTCAGTGGGAAGAAGGAGTAGACCAGTATTGAGCGTTGTCGTAAATCCAGCTTTGCTTCTTCAGTCCCAGAGCACTCAGAACAGGGCTGCAGTGCAGGTTTACTCTCTCTCTCGCCTTAACTCAAAATAGCACGTGCAAGCTGGCAGGTTTGGGTAGGTGTGGTGAGAAACCTTTAATGGGTTTAGTAGCTTTCGGTACATTACGTAGCTTTTCTGGAGACAATATGCTATTAATACCATCCATTTTTAGACAAGGCAGTTCTTAGTATCAGAGGTGCTGCCTCTCTTGGCAACAAACAGGCTGAAGTAGATTTGAGGAGCTGGTCGTGGTATTAAGCTGTTAGCTGCAATGGCAGAAGGCAAGGCCAGCTCTGAAATGAGCTTTCATACTTCAAGGAATGGCTTGATTTGCTACATGGGTTTGTTTGCTGCAAAGAAAGACAGAATCTGTCACCACCTCCAGTATTTGTTTCTATTAGGTAAAGCAGGTTACATCTCTTTTCCATAGCAGTAGGCTCTGTGCTGTTTCACTGCTTCCCTTGGCCTGCACCAGGCAGTGCTGTGGGACTGTAAGGCAATAAGGAAACATCTGTAAGCTTCGTGGTTTGAAGAGCTGTGCCTTTACATTAACCATTTAGCAGTAGCAATGTCAGCGAATAAGCCAGTTTATAAGGAAGGGACAGGCTTCACTTGGCTGTTAGTTTTTAAGGGGGGGGGGGGCTCTGCTTACAGTAGGGAATACTTCTGGCCCTTTGCTGCTGAAACATCTGTTTCAAGAGCAGAGTTCTTTCTTTTCTACTGTATCACCTTTTCTGAGACTCTAAGCAGTGCACTCACCCCATGCGCATATATGGGTTTGTTTTTTGTGTGTTTTGTTTTTTTTTCTAATCTAGGGGGAAGGACCTGAAAGAAAAGCATGAACAGAAAGTTTATGAGCGTGAAATGCAGCGCATCACACTGCCACTCTCAGCATTCGCCAATCCTGCCTGCGAGCTTGTAGATGAGAACACAATCGTGGTGCACACCAACCAGACGCCTGTGGAGGAGACCCACGATGGCAGCGGCCCGCTGATGGAGCAGGCGGGTACTCCTGGTGCCTGAGCAGCTCAGGCAAGAGCAAAACCTCCAGCTTCCCACTGTGAGTGTGGGGGTTGCCTGTGTTCATTTCTATTTTGTTTTCTTTTTGATGAATGCCAGATGAAGGTGGTGCAGAGGGACAGGGCAGTGGGCTATTCATCACCACCTGTTTGAGGGGCATCATTCAGTGCATGACCAGCTGGGGACTGGTTTGGTGGATCCTGCTGCTTCCTCCCACCTATCTCCAGGGTGTGCCAAGGAGCTGGGGGGGTGGGGTGATGGGCCAGGCTCACAACTGGCCACAGATCCTATAACCCGGAGGGTGGTCTTGGCTTCCTCTTTTTCTGTTCCTTTCCTATTTAATGGTGTGCACTGTTAAACTTAAGTTTCAGCCTGGAATCCCAGGAGGGAGCGGTATTGCAGGGACTGAGGGGAGCTTCACATCAGACTTATCTAGATAATTACACTCTGATTATAGTTCCTGCCTTTTTGCTTTAGTGGCTGAGAGCTGGAGACACTGTTCAGAATCCTACTGCTGGATCATGTTTTTTCCAAGAGCGTTTATTTGAGGGATGGCTTTGAGCCCCAGTGTCAGTTTGGAAAAGCTCTTCTCAAGCTCTTGACAAATCCAGGTCTTCCAAGGCTGAGGCTATGTCTCCATTCCCCTGTGGTGCTGCATGCACAGCCACAGTTGTAGGTGTCCAGGTGGTCTGTGCCTCCTGCTCTCTTACATAGACAGGAGACCAAAGGCCAGCAGTAGATAGTTGTGAAGAAAAGAAACTGCCCTTCAGTTACCTACAGCAGGTTGAGCACTGAGGATAGGTAACATCCTCTTCTGAATTCCCTTGGCTTTCTACAGAGCCAGCTGGGGAGTTCACGCTGATCACAATGCAGCAGCTGTTGCTCAAGGCAGGACAGGGCAGCTGCTCTTGCAAGATCCTGAAGTTAGGGCATGACTCCTGGCCCAGCCTCCTTCACACACACTCAGCTTGTGCAGCAAGACTGCTTGCTTAGAGAGCCTGGCCCTATCAGAGAGGTTTTGTAACAACTTTTATTAGTGTTTCAGGGCGTTCAGAAGGGATGGTTGCTGCCCTGTCTCCCAGATGGCACCAAGGCAAGGCCAGGTCAGGGAAACATCCATCCCCACCTCAGGGGATTCAAGCCATTCAAGTAAGTTTTCTAGCCATCTGCTTTATAGCTGTGGGCCTAACAGGGAGCAGCACTTAGCAGCAGGGGGTTTAGTGGTAACATTTGATTCAGAAAAGGGAAATGTTTTATTTTTAAATGCTTTTGAATACCATTTCTTTGTAAAATGTTTTAAATACCTCATTATGAGAAGGTGCAGATTGTGCAACCTTGTATTAAAGCTTAAAAGATAAATGCTCTCTAGACCTGTGTGGACTGTGGCTCATCTGTACATTCCTCCTGCCAGCGCAGCATTCTTTTGCTTGTCACAGACTTCAAACTGAGGAGAGGGGAAGATGACATTTCAGCTTGCTAGGCTCAAAGGTAAATCCCTACAAGCACTGCCTCCCTTCAGCAGCACTGACAGGGGCATGGAGCTTGTCTCCTTGCTGTCAGCAGCTTGTCTTGGACTGGGACACTGTTCCTGAAAAGCAGCTGTGGGGTGTGAGCTGTGCTGACAAAGCAGGCTGGCCTGTGGGAAGACACTCTCAGTTACAGCCCCTTCCTGCAGTGACGCAGCTCAGCTCTGATTTGGTGCTTCTCAGCGGCAGCTCCATCCCTCGGAACCTTGCATTGGAAAGCACGATGGAGACAGAGCACAGCACGTTAGAGGAGGCACTGACATAGCTAGCATTTTTGTTCAGTTGCCCTAACAAATACTCTTTCAACTACATATTACAGAATAAGAGGTTTCCAACAACAGGCTGTATTTTTATCCCTGGATCAGAAAAGGAAAATGGAGAGAGAGGCTCTGTGTTCTGCTGACTCCTGTCCACCCTTTAAAAAAATGAACACCAACCACCAAAACTTGACAACTTCTTCCCTTTCCATCACTCCAGGTAAATAGTACTGTAGAGCACTTGCACCATCTCTCTAGTTCTGCAAACGTGGCAAAGCCCTTTGGCTCAGGAACAGAGAGTTCTAGATGATACCTGATCTGTGCAGTTTTGATATTGCCATTTTGTGACGGCACCAGAAAACAGAGAAACTTACAGCTTTCTGCTGTATGTAAAACAAAAACAACAAAATCTTGTTTTCATAGCATTTATTTACTGCTTTTTAATTTAGTTAGAACATGGAGCTGTGCAAATCACAGTTCATAAACCCCACCCATGCATCAGCCAGGACTCTCCCTCTCAGGGGTCCCCTCACAAACCAGCCTGGGAGGGAGAAAGAAAGGGCAAATCCTGTTAACAATCCTGAATCCACTGGACCCAGTTTAGAGAGGATCCTCCACTGACTCACAGCACAGGGAGTCCCTAGTGTTTCTAAAACACCACTACACAGACTAAAAACACCCCCTCTACACACACCTTTTGTCAGATGATGGCTGGTCCCATGTTATTTTACATAATACTTTATAAATCATGAGTAGGGAGAAGAAATCAAAGTAACAGCAATGACTAACACCCATTCCCCACCATTCAATACCGAAGGGAGGAGGGAAGAAAGGAGCACACTAAAAATCCAGTTAAACCAAGATGTTTGTGAAACTTAAGAGCAGGACTTGAGCCAGCTTTTGTTCAGTTTTGCCAAACACAAGCTACTACAGCAGTAGCTTTCTTCTCCCACTGAGGGAGGAAGGAAAGTGCTAGAAGAAAATACACCCTCATGCACCTCCCAATGACTCCAAGCCATTTTTTTCTCCCCAAAAACAGGGAATGACCCTGAGGAAAGTTTCTGCTTGGAGAATCAGCTCAGGTGCTGCAGCAACAGCTGCAAGAATGACCTGCAAAAGGAGCAACTTGCACAGTCTGCAGGAAAGGATGAGGTAATGGCAACTGAATTAGTTCTCCAGCTGCCACTCCTGGGAGGATGGGACATCCTCCAGCACTTTTCTGTTCACGACAAGTCCATCTTTGGACACATTCCCCTTTGCCATTGTCCATGCACAAAGTCTGAGCCACTTCAGACCTTCAGCTTTTTGAAGAGCACCTTCTGTCACCCTGTCACCTCATGTCCACAGGCTGAGAGCTCAAGCAGCTTCAGCACTCGAGGGATGTCCACAGCCAGTGCCTAGTGCAGTTCTACACATTCAGGTTGAAATATTTTCACCTAGGTTGAAGTTCTTGGGCAGGCAGACTCACTGTGCAGGCTTAGTGTGTGAAGATGCTCAAGTGGCTCATGTGCTGCCTGCCTTGTTCACCATCAGGAGGGGCAAGCAGAACTCAGTCATAGTGTTTCTAGACAGGCTTTTGGAGGTACTCAGAGACAGAGGAGGAAAAAACCCACAAAACCAAACATACATATACATTTCCCCACAGACAAGGTATTTCGGGATAGCTGCCCAATTCCTGGGGCTTTTCACTCCCTCCTCTGAAGGACATTGGAGGCCAGAATCTCAGTGGGTTGTTCTGAAAAACACATGCACAAACACACGCGTGCGCGCTATCCTCATGGGGCCTCTTGCTGGATGTCTGACTTCCCCAGCTTTCTGAACAGGGCAGTCAGTGGGAAAAGCAGTTCCAGAAGTGCTGGTCCTTGCCCAGGAGAGTTCTATAGCAGTTCCCTCCCTGGCAGACAGGCCAGGGTGGCTTCACAGCTTGCAGCCAAGTTCTAAGGCACCACAGTAAAGAAGCCTGAAAAGGCCAGAGAAACATTTCTCAAGCCAGAAAAAATAGTGTTGAGCAGCTTTCCTAGGTGAAGTTGGCAGGAAACAGCCCTTTTTGACTCTGAAACATGCCAGAAATCCACAGTGAATCAGGATGTGCAAGAGGAAGGGTGTTGGGTGGGGAGAGAGAGGCAGTGCAGCAGATGCACAGTGTGGTGCCCCATTAATGCCCTGGAAATGGCTGAAGTGCATCTCTCTCCCTGTCGCTCATCTCAACTCCAGTGGAAGTGGATGGGCTGACTCAATGGAAGTGGGTGAGCAGCAGGATGAGCTGGCTAGGTTGTGTTTTCAGGTAGCTTGTCACGGTTCAGTCCATACTGCACACTCACGTTGTGGTCCAGCTCCTCCAGCTCAGATGGAAGGGGGATGGCAAGTTCTCCCAAGTAGAGAGAGAGAGCTTCAAAGGAATCTTCCAGCTTGGAAAAAGGGGGCCTAGAAGCAGCAGTGAAGAAATGTGAGTGGGAAAGAAGCAGCAGAACAGCACCTGGAAAGGCTGAGCTGGTTGCACATCCAGGCCACTGTCCCTTGCAGAGAGTTGTGACCAGAGATGTGATCCCTCCCCATTCAGCTTCCGAGACTGCAAAGATCCCACCTGCCTGGGCTACTCATTTTTTACTGTCGATGACCAGGGAGCTCTGTCTCTTTTGGAATCCACTTAGCACCACCAGCATTGTTCTGAAGCTGCAAATTTCACAAATGAAGCATTCAGCTTGCAGAGCTGTTGTCAGTGTCTGCCCCTACTTTTTGTACACAAGGAACTCTGTTCAGTCACTCCTCCTTTACCCTCTTTGCCTCAGAAGCGCTCTCTTATACCCTACGTACAGAGCAATCCTTCTACTATGGGGATACAGACATATCCTCCAGGCTTATGAAGGAGATGACCACCAGACCCCAGACCTACCTGCTCTCTGGTTCCAGTCTGCAGCAAATCGCAGCCAGAGGGAAAAAGGCTGGAGGACAGTCAGCAGGAACAAACTTCTCCCAGAACAGCTTGACATTAAGGCCAAAATCCAGTGTGCGTGGGAGACAGTCCGGGTCAGCATAAACCTGGCCTATTATCTAGGGAAAAATGAGAGGAAGCACTTAAGTACAGCAACAGTTCCAGAGTGTTAACAAACAAGGAACTTCAGCATCAGGCAGGGAATCCTTCAAAGTACTAGGATGAAAGGGAAAGTGCAAAAATACAGTTCCTCTTTTCCAGTGGGGCTAGTTGTCCAAGGGGATGAGCAAGACACTGTGTACAAACTTCACATGAAACTTTCTCAAGACCTGGCAATGTGGCCTCTGTTATGAAGGAAGGCCCAAATGCCTTCTCTTTCTTCCTAGAGTGTTTCTGCTAGAAGATACAGGATGATGTGCACCTCCCAGAGAGCTTGGCAGTGTCTCACTGCAGGGTCAGTGCTGTATGCTGCTGGGGATGATACAGCCCCACCTGGTTGCAGCTAATCAACATAACCTGCCTCACCAACCATCACCATCTATCCCCTCTCACACAATCTTAGCACACATCAGCAAAGCTCCTCTGTCTACAGAGCTTGTCCTAAGCAATGCTGTAAAGCCAATAGCACACTAATTTTGAGTTGCTGTTACTGGCAGATTCAACTCCACCCACAGCTAGAGAGTAGAGGAAAGAACTATAACCAATGCCCCGGAAGAGGAAGGGACTGGGTGGAACAGAGAGAAGCTTTGCCTCAGCACTGACAAGTCCCAGCACTCACTACCTCCAGCGCTAGGGGACTTTGAGAGTAGTAGGGAAAGAATCCACAATCCGCAGTGGGGAGCTGCAGAGAGCTCGAGTCGGACATGGTCAGTGTCAATACAAACTCACATAGGCAAGAGTATTAGGTTTAAAGCCTCATGGGGTATCACCAAAAGGGTGTTATTTATAACCACCCAGGCTCTTCTATGCCAATAAACTCAACAGCACAACCACATCCTGTAACTAGGCAGTGGAACGCCCATTCTGTGTTTTGGCAGGGTTATTTCCTTATCTATTTGAGTATGTAACTTCTTTTTTTTTTAGCATTTTTATTTTGGTGACAAGTAAACTACCCCTTTGTCTTTTTTTCTCCATGAAACAATTGTTTTAATCCCACATACAGATTTTTCAAGTTCCTAAATCTATCAGTTACAAGCACAACATTCTCTAAGAGGAGAGCCCAGTGTAAACAGAGCTCCAAGATGAGGACACAAAGATTTATGCACAGATATTTTATTTGTCCCCTTCATCAAAACACTGAAGATGAAACTGTGCTGGTCTCCCCTGGTCTTCCTGTAACTGCTGTGTTATCTGTACACATAACACCCTACCTTTTATCTGTATTTCCACTGTTTTACACATCTTTTAAACTGAAAATACCTCGCAGTTTCTGACTGGTGTTCTTTGTAGAAAGAAAAGCCTGATGTAACAGTAAGACTCTGCGTTGGTCTAGAGATAAATTAAGCCCACAGACTTCAGGGTGTGAGCTTCATTAACTGACCTGCCAAGAGGTTTCAGTTTCCCCTTCTTTGAGGTGAAATGCCATCCCCAGTGGAGGGCCTGAATTTGCTGAGATCATAGAGCTGATTGTTCTTTTAATGAGTCAGTATAGAAAGGCAAAAGTACCCCAGTCTTGGGGAATATGACTACTTTCAAATGTATACCAGGGCTTTTTTAAATCTTCCCTTAGGCAAGGAGGAACCTCTGTATTTCTTTCAGTACAGGAAGAAACTCTGGGACCAAAATATTACAAGACAGTTGTCTTCCCTGAGGAACAGAGGCAGGGTAAGCTTGTGCTCCCAGCCTAATTCAGTGTGCTGTTAGGTCACAGACTGCACACTCTGAACTGGGTGATAAAATGCATGCAATGGGAAAGAAGTCCATTATAGATGCCATGTAATGTCCTGGTCTCACCTCACAAAGAACAATCCCAAATGAAAAGATGTCCACTGTCTCATCGTAGCTCTGTCCTGCAGGAAACATAAGACATTCAGCACTCTGAGACACAGTTCCCCATACAGCTATTTCAGGAGCTGGCAGTCTAAAGCTTAACTAAACCTATTCCCTAGAGGGCTCTAAAACAGGAGACAAAACAAGGCTTAAATCTGAGCAGGGTCAGCTACCCCAAGATATGTATACCAACTGCATCTTCCTATACACTACCATCACATATTTTAACCCCACTTCTTTCTTCTGCTGGGGACAACATAGGGGAGCCTTGTGTATCAGAGGTCTGAGCAAGTGCTAAGGATACCTATGGAAAGCTTCTGCCTCTTCCCAGTGATTGCTCTTGTAGTGCATCCTGACAGCACACTGAGTCAGTGTTCAGCTTCCCCAGCAGCCAGTGAGTGCCCAGTCCCTGCTGCAGTGACTGCAGAGATAATAAATTACACACTAGTAGCACACTGAATCTGGGAAAGCAGACTGGCTCCAGCATGCCATTCTCTGCTTACTGACACACCTCTCCCAAGCTATCTGGTAAATAGCCTTGCTTTCAGAGGTGATGTCAGACTATGCTCTTACTGTTCTCTTGACAAATGCCAGGTCTGAGACAGGCTGTGAGAAGCAGCCTCAGAATCCAGTAGGGCCTGTAGACCTTGAGAGAAGGAAAACAGAACAGCACGCAAGAAAGCAACATGGAGAAGAGTTGAGCTGGGCAAGAAGAGCCCAGTCCTCCCTTCCCTGGTGAACTATGCTGGACAATTCTGATCTCTGATCCCAGCCAGCCAAACTGCCTAACCAGGACAGACAGACCTGCTCATTAGGAGGAAACTCTATCCACTGTATTTCACTCTTAACTCCTACAGGGGCAGTTATTCCCCTAAAGGACATTGTTCAACCTTCATGCAACTGAGGGCTGCATGCCAAATCCCAGATTTCCCTGCACTGGGACACCTCCCACCCCAATTCTGAGACTGGCAAACCTAGCAGGAGGTGGTTTCCTTCCTGGATCTATGCAACAGCACACATAAGCCTCATTCTGGAGTTTAACTGTCCCTGTCTCAAGGGGCAGTTCCACAGCATGAGGCTGTAATACAAGCTGGATCTCAGGTTTAGTCTTATTTCAGGTGTTTTTTCCTTCCATGGTATCTGGATCATAGCAAGTTTAGGTCTTTAACCCTCCTTAAGAACCCTGCTGTCAAGCCAGAAACGTTACCTTAGCTGGGAAAAAGACATATCAGGTCAGGTACTGCAAGAGAAGTGCACCTAGGGTACCTGTGTATAAATAAGCTTGGATATTAGCAGGCCTAAAACCATATCCTCTAATAGGTTTGATTGTTACTAGGGCCCAGAAGCTTTCAGTAATCCTATCATCCCTATACCTTGTCACAGGCTGTCTCCTAGCCTGCAGCCAGCTATCAGTATCTTACCATTTAGCATCTCTGGTGCCATCCAGTATGGGTTGCCAACCACTGTGTAGCGCTTCTTCCTGTCACTCTTGCGCAGGGTTCGCTTCTTGGCAGATGGCTTCTCCAAAGTGGGCTTCTTTCTCTCCTCCACAATCAGCCGAGACAGACCGAAGTCAGCCACCACCACAGTCTTATCCTACACAAGGGATTTAGTACAAGCCACTGACTCCTCTCAGGAACAAAGAGGCTGCAGTTCCTGTTCACTGTCACTATGATGTAAGGGCAACTATCCTGCAGCCAGATGAGTGTAGCAAACTGTCTAGACAGGTGGAAGACACCCAATTCACTATCCCAATTTATCATTTCCTCTCTCCTTTGTTTTATTTACCATGTGGTCACTAACACTATATCACATCAGTTGGGCTACACTTGCCAGGGCAAAGCTGGACCTTTCCTTTCAGACCTTCCTATTCTACCTGGTCAGGAATTAACTTAGACTTTCATCCTGGGTAATTTGAAACCTACATGATAATCTTGTATTGCAGCCAAGTGAACAAGGGCAAGGCTTGAGGGAATGATGCTACACAAAAATTTTCATACAGAGGGCACACACATGCACACCCACACACGTTTTTGAATGCTGAGTGTCATTAAAAATGTCATAAAGTGGTTAAAAGAACAGAAGCAGCTGCAGAGATAATTTTGTAGTTGAGATAAAGAAAAGAGTTGTACTAACTCTCATAATGTGATTGTTAACAGGAGATGGTACCACAGGAAAGGGGCTAAGAGAACAGAAGGAAGAAATAGGGAAAGCTAGATCAGTCTGGAAAATCTTATGTGAAAATAAAGCTCCCTTGTTTAGGGCACTAAAAGCCTCTCTGAAATCAGCTGCACCCTGACAAAAGGTAATATCATGTGGACAAAAGCAAGGGAGGAAGATGACAAGGAGGGGAGCAGCATGCTGAGGACAACAGAGGTGTAGCTCACCAACTTGATCAGGCAATTGTGTGAATTCAGGTCTCTGTGAATGATGCACATGGAGTGCAAGTAAGCCTGAAACAGAGGGAGAAAACTTGGTGTTAGGGGTTCCCAGGTGAATATGTCCCTTCCCGTTTACAGACCCCAACAAACAGATGCTAGTAGTCAGGCAGCACCTACACCCCCTCATACACCACTCTGCTGAAGCAGCTAACCCTGACCCTGGAGGTTTGTTCTGTGACAAAGGGACAGTCTCACTCACCATTCCAGAGGCAATTCCTTTGGCAAAGCTGACCTTCTGCTGCCAGGGAAACGGGTCCTGAAAGACAAGTCCTCAGTGATCAGGGACTACCTCACCAGAAAGCTACAGGGACTCTTAACAAAGCTCCAGGACAGAAGGTGCTTCCTGCCTTAGGCTGCTCAATGCTAAGAAGCAGCTTTACCACATAGCTCCAAAGGTGAAGACTAACAGCAAGCACCATAAAGCTGGCACAACCAACAACACACTGTCAACCTTACTGAGTACAGGTCTACCCGGCTTCCATACTCACCGCATTGCGGAGGAAGTCCTTCAGGGTGCCCCCCTCAATGTACTCAGTGAGGAGATTCAGCTTCTTGTCTTTGTACAGTACACCGATGAACTTCAGCACGCTGGGGTGATCCAGGCTGCGCATCACTTTCACCTGGGAAGCAAGAGACATCCCACCCCAAAGAAGACAATGCAACAAGTCTTGACAGATCTGCTCTGTGGTGACAAGCACTCCTATGCTAGAGGTCCCCTCCAGGGATCAGAGAGTACAGTCAAATTAACTGTTGCCTCTTCATTTTCACACTGTGCACTTAACCTGATCTTAGTCTTTAAGGAGAGCACCCTTAAGTTTGGCTGACTTTTAAGAGACAGGAGCTCTCCAGGGCAGCTATCTGGTCTGTACTGCATGTGTCAGGGCTGGAATAGCAGTGTCAGGTGTTTAAGGAGCTGCCTTTAAGCTAAATCTGACTTTGAAAAACATGGTAGGCAGCCACCAAGAAAACAGTTCAGCAGGAGTCTTAAATATCTTACAGATACTGGCTCTCATCATTTGTAATTATGCACAAGGCTCAAGGGATAAATCCTTTATGTATTGCACAGCTCAGTTTGCCTCAGACTCAAGGCTGCTTTTTGTCACTGAAAAATTAATGAACTGAGAGCTGAAGCCACATGTATTGTTCAGTGTGAGTCACACTTCACTGCAGCAAACATTCAGCTCACGTCAGCTTTTCTCTGTGAGATGTCTCCCTCCTCAGTGCCTCGACTCCTGCCAGGTTGCTGGCATGATCACTCTCTGGAGAAGATGGAAAAGAGTTCCACAATAGTACTGCCTCAGATGCTCTTTGAAATCTTGTTCCTACCTCTGTCAAGAAAGTCTTCTGTGTTTCCTCATCACAGCGAATCAGCTCCTTCATCACCATCACCTTTCCTGTTGCTTTGTGAGTAACCTAGTGGAAACAGAAACCACAACTACAGGCAAAGTTCAAGAATACACAGCTCCAATGCTCTTGCAACTCTTCTGAAAGAAGGGGTAACATTCCCCTCCATCCAGAGAAATAGAGATGGGAGAAAATTGAGAGGCCAGAAGTTTGCAGAAAACCACATACAATTTCGCCCTTCAGAATTCATCAAAGACTCTATATTTGAAACAGAAACTACCTCAAGCTAACAAAGGATAATACCAAGAAATCAACAGCATCCCAAGAACCAGAGCTGAAGGCTCCATCTGAGGTAGCATAGGGCTGAGCACACACACAGGCTGTCAGAGCCTCTGGAGGCATCCCATACCTGTTCTTAACTCAGGTTCCCTTATAGAAAGTTCTTGCCCCTGTGATGCTCACAAATTTTTACACAAATCCTAACAACTACATTCTGTATCAGCAAAGGAATCAACATTCACCTGCATCAGAAACCAAACCAAACCTGAAACTACATTACCACATGCTTTGGTTTTATGGGGACTCTGAAGCCTGATAGTTTCTGATGAGCTTATCAAAATTACTCATGTGCAAGTGAAACAGAGATGTACAAGCTGTTCATTTATGGCAGGAAGCAGCTATGTTCCCGTCCTCATTGTGAGCAGCGTATTGCTACCTGCAAGGAATGTCCCAGAATAGAGGCAAACACACACAAATCCACCATAAACACCCGGCAATAAATTCCCATGGAAAGCATTTCAAGTTTCTCAAGAGATGTTTGCCTATATCTAACTAGTTCCTGAGATTTTGCTGTATTCTAGAGGTTTCTTTTAACCAGTTCTGCCTTGCTTGCATGGGGTACGCAAGTACAAAGGGTCCGAATTATGTTAGCAGGTTTTGCTGGAAATCCTCTCCCTTTCAGTTGCTTAACTTCGACAGCTCAGTATTCCCTGGCCCCCCAGGTAACTAAAGAACCACGGTCTCTCTAGGAACAGAAGAGAACTATTCTGACCAGACACAGTACTTGTTGCATCAAAACCAGTCAATCTGAAGCCCAAGAAAGGTGTCCCTGTTTTGCCTCATACCCTTTGAAGTAAAAATCCTTTCAGAAAACCTCCAGAAATGCAATCCAGAACACAAGAGCCAGTTACAGTATTTAGGAAGATTATGAGCTCTTGTAAACACTGTGGTATACTAGTTCTCTTTGGAACCATGGGACATAGCAAGGCTGATGTAAGTGGAATATGAATGTATGGAATAAAACAGTAGGAGCAATAGTACAATATTCTTCTGCTCCCATCTGAAATCAAGCATCCATATACAAGTAGCGAGCCAGGGAACACTACACATTTCAGCCAGGGACATGAAAGCCAAGGACATCTAATACCCAAAGATAAGGGAAGTGAAGAAACAAAGACAAGACAGGGCTACATGGAATTCTTAAGCTGACATATCAGCAAAACTGAAACAAGTGTCATCATGAAACTCCAAGAGGGCAATTTTAACTCCCAGAGCATGCACCAGAACAGGATGGCTACTGGGTAATTTGAGCAGAAAAAAAAATGCCTTTGTGGCATTAACTGTGGGGACGCAGATGACAAAAGCATGCAACAGAGGAAAGGTTCTGCTTACCTGGACCTGTTATTTCTCTATGAGCAGAGGAGAAGAGAAATATGCTCATTAGTATGGATCAAAAGCATTGGGTTTGTAGTACTGGCTCACTACCTCCCATGGAAGCATGAGACAAATATGGTGGCAGGACACCTGAAGTTTATACAGGCATAAGGAGAGAAGTCCCATAACATGGCGAATAGCAATCTGAGTCCTGAGGAGCTCACAGCACCTTAATAAGCAGAGGAACCTGTCCCTGGTACTGTTAGAGATGCCAGGAATAGGAGCTGCTGAAGCAGTTCCAGTTAAGACTGGAAAGCTTAAATACAAGAGGGCTGTTATTAATGGAGACTTTGTAAGAGTCATATAAGACCTGACTGCTACCACCACAATGACAAGGCATTTAGGCTCTGCTGTAGGTTCAGAGATGGTTACTACCCTCAGCCTAGCAAACCCCTAAGCATGCCACACTAAGGGTGGGTGAGAAATGCTGCACTGGGGAGTTGAATGCACCTCTTCAATAAGAAAGATGCTTGCAAGAGAAAGCGTAGCTTGTTCCTCATTCTTCTCACCTCACCCAGGTGGCTGCTGTGACACAGGCACTTTAGAGCTCTAAATCTATCTAGAGAGATAAGTTTGTATGACCAAGGTTGACATTCAAAGGGGACAAAGTCAAAATATCTGCAGCCGAAGACACCTATGGTCGGGGAATGAAACAAATAGAAGGATCGTACTGAGCAAACCAGGGGAGTTGCAAGACAAATCATTATCAGCAGGACCAAGGCCACTGAGAGAGTGGCAAAGGATCCCAAGATAGGTAGACGTTGCCATAATCAAAGTAAATGCTAATTATTTGGGGACCTCCCTCACCTTGATTGCTTGTCCAAAAAATCCTTTTCCTAGTACTTCACCGTGAATCAGGTCACAGGGCCGGAAAATTTGCTGGGAGCAGCTAGAAGAGGAACGCAGGGATTCAGAACGACTGATGTCACGGCTCAGGAGGAGTGGTTCCTTTGGAGAACTGGGGCCAGGAGACTTAGAAATGCTGTTACTTCGCCTAGAAAACAAAAGGAGACAGGAAGATCAGGGAAGCTGCTAGGAAACTTTTGGTCACACATATCCCATCATTAGCTCCTAAGAGACCAGTTTCTAGATGTGCTTCAGTCCTCTTCATATCTTAAAAGCCAGATGCTCTCCAAGCACTGTGGAAGCTTTTAACAAACCTAGAGCAGCTTCCATTCTGAGCTGCCCAACAACACCCCACCTCCTGGCACTGTCAGTCAGAGGTGGAACTCTGTGAACAGGAGGAGGAAACTGAAGACACAGCACTTGCTATCTCTAAACAAAGATTAAAATACTGGTAAATGACTAAACGAGCAACTGAGTGCCCTGAGGTAGAAAGATCAGATTTTCCCCATTGTCTCAGCTGTATTCCCTTTAAGGACACATTCTTCCCCAGCCATATAAGGCTGGTAAAAATATGACCTTTATGTTTTCTAACTGTACAACTTAGTAGCTTCTCTATGTTAAAGTAGAGCTTCTTGTTTTTATTAAGGAAAGTTTGCCATCCTGAAAGGGAATGGAGACAGCACATGTTCATAGCAAGATCTAAAGCTCTCCAGTGCTTCACTAATTGTTTATACTAAGTCTTATATCAGAGATGAGTCGTGTCTCCACAGTCCTTTCCCAGTCGCAAGGCCAAGGCAGAACACAGCTCATCCAGGCACCACAGGGCAAAGGAAAGCTAGGTCAGAGGCAGCGTTTCCAAGTCTTTACCTGAGGGAGCGCCGTCGGAGTGTTCCTTCCAGATTCTCCTTGATGTCCAGTGGAGAGAGGGAGTGTGGGGAAATGGGTGGCTTTATGTGAGTGGGAAGACAGGAGTCCAAACGAAGCCTGTCTAAGCGCTGCGAGACAGGGTCATGCTCTATGAGCAGCTGAAGCGTCTGGCTTGTCTTGCGAATCAATTCCTCCACCTGAAATCAAACCAAAGGACAGGATGATAGCAGAAAAAAAGGAAAATGAATGACAGGAGATAGAGGAGACACAGCAGAATGCCCCTCAGAAATCAGAGTTTAGTGAGATCACTCCATAGTTGTGGTTTAGCTGTGTACACCACAGCTGTCTACCAGACAAATCAAGCTAGCAGAAGTTCCTTATGCTATTCAAATCCTCTTCTTTCTGCTCAGCTACAAGTGACCTATCAAAAAAAACCCCTGTGGACAAGCTGGAGAGGATCCAGAGAAGGGCCAAAAAGATGATCCACAGACTGGGAAGCTGCACATGAGGAAAGCTTGAGAGAACTGGGTTTGTTCAGCTTTGAGAGAGGAAGCTTTAGGGGAGACATTATCACCATGGTCCAGTATTTAAAGGGCAGCTACAAAGAAGATGGAGACTCCCATTTTACAAGGAGTCACATGGAAAAGATGAGGGGTAATGAGTACAAGTTACTGCTGGGGAGATTCCCCTTGAAATACATACACAGAAAAGCTGTAGAAAGGCAGATGAGAAGGAGGCTTCAGAACAGAACTCTACCCACCTCCTCCACCTGTAATGTACGAATAGGAGCTCCATTAATCTCCAGGATACGATCTGCAGGGTGGATGGCATTTCGGACATCTGGGCTGATGTGCATCCTGTTAACTCTAAACATGGGAATTACAGTGTGTGTGTGAAGTTAGTTTAGTGAAAATTATCGAGAATGTTTGATATATGATGTTTCCTTTTATATTGGTATTTTGAGACAAAACAACGCTAATCTACCAACACAGGGAGCTATCATTAGACCAAGTGCTGAGCTGGTTTGGGGAGAGCTCTTCATTTGCCCAGTGGCAAAAATGGTTAATCTGTTACAAATTAGTCCAAATGTTTTGTGTTCAGCGAAAGAGACAGCACTGAGAAATAAAATTATCAGTTAAGGTCATCAGGAATGCAAAATGGAGACCAAACACAAATGGGTATTAGCCAGCATATGTCCCTGTTGTGCCGATTCAGATCCTGTCAGCAGTTAGAGCAGCTGGCAGGACAGCAGCACTGCAGAATTTTTGCCAGCTCCCTCTGCACAGACATGTACCTTGCACACAGCCTGGTCATACTCACTCTTTCACCTGGACACCAGTGGCATAGCTGGAGCAACCACCTTCAACAGACACGGAGAACCCCCTCTTGCCATCAGTAGCCGCTGGCATGGAGATGAGGGTCAGCGTATAAGGCAGCTGCTCACGCAGAGACTCCGTGGAGTGTTTTTCTATCATCGGTGTCAGCACAATCTGGTTATGGCATTTTCCACTAAAAGAAGTGAAGAAAGTCATTAGGCAGTGCCCCATCCCTCCCTGCCAAATTCACTTCTCAGCTCTCTCATTGACCATAAGCTGTAGTTTTTAGTGCTTACACCATTGCTTCCTCCCTCCCTCACAAGGCAGCTTCCTAGCATTCTTCAGAGTAGCATTTGGCTGAACCACACTGATGCAGCTCAACATGGCCTACACACACAGCATACATATACAACTCTGCAAAGCACACAGCTCCATCTTACCAATAGAGAGTGGAATGTTGCACGAGTGCATAAGTGTCTCCATCCTCAATGATGACTTTGCAGCTCATACAAGCAAAACACTCGGGGTGATACTTGTATTCACCAGCCACCTGCAGAAAGAAAAGGGTGTACCTTAGTAGGGCCAAACCTATCAGTAGATGCAGCTACTGCTTTCCTCTCTAATTAACATGTTCATTCAGATCTCAAAGGCAAGCAGCAGTTTTTTACTAGAGAGTTATGTTAGCCCACCCTACCCTGCCTGAACTCCATCCTTGTACCATGTTTGCAAAACGTCTCTGAAACAAACGTGTCAACATGCAAAGCAAAGCTGCTGTCTCAGGAACCTCTGCTATAATTGGCAGCTGCTCAACTATCAAAAATAGTTGACAGTCTGCTGCAGACTAGTAAACAAGATATTAAACCTTCCCGTTCAGTTGCTCTTGGCATGATAACTAATGTTATGTTACGCCTGAGTTAATAAAGCTCTAAAGGCTTGTGGGTATTTTTTGGCAGCCAGGCAATGCACAGATTCAGATAATTTACCAGCCAGCTGACAGAGAAAAAAATAGGCAAGATGAGACTGCAACAACAAAATACCTTTAAAAACTATTTTTATTCATTGCTCTGTTTTCCTATTTTCCTTATGAGATCTTCCCTTGATGACAGTATTTTGCAAAGAATCGTGCAGGCAATGTGAAATTTCCCACACTTTTCTCAATCCTTCCCTTTGAGGTAGTGATCATATTACTGAGTACCATACTGCTCTTATTTAGGCCCTAGAAAAATAATGGTTATGTTTCATTCTTGACAGTTTTAAAGGTTAAATATTTGCAAGGTCTTGGCAAGGAGGGGAACATTTAGGTGAGCCCCATATTGTGCTGGCAGAGTTCAATGCTTCAAAGCAACTGAGGCTAACACTACTTGAAGACACCACCAGCCAGAAAACCACTCTGGCCATAGTCCTGGTGGGACTTGTATGGCAACCTTCCCCAGAACCTGCTGCTTGTTTCAAGCAGAGAGGTTTGGCGCTGCAGTACAGTGAGAAAATTACCCCATGGAGACACTGGGGCACTGTGCTACAGAAAATGAACATATGTCACCTTAATCACCTTTCTGCTTCTCATGCTTGTGCATTCAGCACCTTCCTTACTTTATAATACACCTCAGACCCTCACAACTCCCTCTTGTAAGAGCTAACCCCGTTCAAAAATTAATCTTTATCTAGCAGATGCACACATAAGCCTCATTTCTAATCTCTGATTAGAGACTAGAGTAGTAAGGAAGTTACAACATTCACTTTATTTGGTTATCTGAACAGCTAGGGCTGCTCCCAAGCAAGTTTGAGGAGCTAGAGGCAGATGTGTCCTGCCTCCAGGCAGAAGCGCTTCCAAATCCTTACCATCACAGGTCCCGTCATCAGCAGAGAGCAGCCATGGCAAGATTCCCCAAACTTCCCCCAATAGTCTTTGTGACAGTACAGCTTTCCATCTTTCTCATAGTACCAGTTAGTGAGGGGATCCTGACATTCAGAGCACCTTGAAGGAAACAAAGGAACAAAGTTCCAGTTGGCAACATGTCACAAATCAATGAAAAAGGTCCTCTCCTGCATGGAGAAAACAGACATTCAGCAGCAGCTCACCACCAGCTCTTCTAGTTACAGATGTACTAAACCCCTCCACTTCCCAAGTGCATTTCAGCTGAAAATTAGTACCGAACACAAGGAGAGGTAGTATCAACCAATACAAAGGAAAAGACAAGCTTCCAAAGTTTAAAACAAATCCCACTAGTTATTAAAACACATCAACATTTTAAAATTCTGCCTTATAAATTGCTCCTCTGCTTCCTGGGAGGGAAGCTTCCAGATGCAGAGTTGCCCTGCACACAGATAGCTCTGCTGTGTTTCTACTTTCTTTCCAGAGCATCACATCATCTTGTGCCAGAGCATCCGTTTCCTCAGCCAGTTTGGGAAGGGGGACAGAGAGGTAGGACCACTTCGCTATGCATGGAAACGCCAGTTCTGCACCAACTTTTGTGGAAAGTCTTTCTATTCTTCTGTTAGTAGAACTCTCCCAAGAGGTCAAGCACAGTGCTATCCTTTGAGGGCAAGTTTGCAAAGCAGTTCATCCTTTGAGCTCCATATACCTACTGCATCCACCAACTGTGATGAAAGTCCTCCACCTCTCCCCTCCAATTCCTCTCCCTTTCCTTCTGCGGATGGCAGCACATGAGGAAAAAACCCCACAAACCAACAACCAAAAGGAAAAGCCAAACAAAACTATTTCTCTAATTTCAGTCTCAAAATCCTTCACATATTAGTGTCAGCTCCCATTTCAACAGCCAATCATTATTAATCCTCTATCTACACCTCCCCAAGAAACAAAACAACTCTCCCAAAAAAAAACCATCAAGGAAAGAGATGCAGCAGTTCTACTGCAAATACCATTTTAGCAAATCACAAGCAGAACACAGATCTTCAGGCTTCCAAAACACAAAACAATCCTGCCTCAGCAGGATACACTGGGCAAGGGAGTTTAACTTCTGCAGCAAAGAGGTGTGACTTAATGATGAGATAAGGCACAGACAGCAGTTGCATCACTAAAGATTATTCCACTAGCCCTGGGCAGCATGTTCTCAGACTTTGGAAGGAAAATTAGTCTGGTGCTGGCCACCTCTTGAGCGTAGAATCCAAGACAGATTAGTCACCAATAACTAGTTCAGAGAAACACCTCAAGCATCAATGTCATCACCAGTACTATGCTTTCCCAAAGGTGAAAGGAAGAGTTTCTCCTGCCCTTTACACCAACAATTGTCTCAGTTACTATGCTGGAGGTGAATCCATTACACCAGAGTGTGGGTTTAGGTGGGTGTGTGCCCTCCTGGACAGCAGGCCCCTCTACAGCACCAAACACACTGAATTCAGCTAGTGGAGGTGCACTTTTTACACGCTCCCAAGTCCAAGATGAGAGCAACTGTTTACTTCACCTTTCACAAGCTTCCTGAAAGCTTATTCCTGCCAAAGACATTCCTTGTAAACACCACCAGCTTGTAATGAGAGCGATGATATGAGAAACTGGTTGTGCTCCAACGTGGAGAGTTACTTGCTCTGTTTCAAGAGACTGCAATGGAACAAAGTGAAGCTGCTTGTAAGCAGTCTATGGTTTTAGGGGAAAATAGAAAATACACTCCATGAGGTATTTAGTGCCATACCCTACCCTTAGGAAAGTTGCTCTTTGTAATGTATTTGAATTTTGCAGTGTTTGTGCTCCCAGCTGAGGAGCTCCAAATCCTGTCCCCTTCCCAAATAATGGAAAAGAATGCCATCATGTGCAACAGGCCCTGCCAATTTTGTCTGAAGCAGGGGGAGCAGTAACTTAACGTTGCTATACGTGGCACATTCATCATTACAGCCTCAGCCTTGGGGCACTGTCACGGTTACACCCTGCTCATGGTATGCAGGAGTCCTAGAGGGCATTGCAATGCATTTTGCCTTCAACCACTAGCCTTTGGCTTTCCCTTGCAGTAAATACCCCATGCTGAATGATCAAGTAGGTGAGTGGGAAGGAGAAAAGAGCAAGTGGAGATTAATAGCAAAGATTTCTATCACCTTGTGGCAGGAACATCTGGCTCAGCATGGGTAAATCGGATCCCTTACACTTATCCAACTTCTGCCTGCATGCCTGTACCAGTGTGTGCTCCAAGAATGATTACATCTTCAAACAGGGAGCTGTGACCAGACCTGCACTTGGGATGCAGAAAGCAATACTAGAGACTACTCCACTGGGACTTCAGGATCTGGCGCTCTGTCTGAGTTCCCTCCTAGCAGGTGGGTTACTTATTTAGTTGTTTTTAAGCTCTCACCTTCCTTTCCTCACCCCTCTTAAATTTCACCTTCAACCACTCTTTTTTATCCCCAAGAAAATCTAAAATTTCTGCAAAGGCAACAGAGCTGCAGTTCTGGTCAGGCTTCAGAGGATCATGTATGCTTATCTTCCCTTTACCTTTTGCCTACTTCATGGTTTGATTCCCACCTTACAGCACTTTGATTAGTTTGCTTCCATCCAGAAATAAATGCTGATATCTAATTTGCAACACACCCATAGCAAAATGAAGGAGAAGGGGTGGAGCCAGCAAGCAGTCAGTTCTTTGCTATGCAGTTAAACAAACCTGGGCAGGACAAGTTTGCAGTTTAAGGCTCAGAACCCCACCCAAGGCAATGAAGCAACAGGAACAAAGCAGGGAACCCCAGAGAGGCTAGACGCTGGTAATGGTCTAACTGGCCCCTTGGTTAATCACTGCTAGCAAGAGGATGTGTCTACGGCCCATATTGCCAACCATGCATTGTGTAATGCACAAAAGGCTTTAGATTTGTCAGGTGTGGAGAACTGGCTCACAGCACACAGGTACAGTTTCAAGACTGGCTTCAATTCTTTCAGTGCCTTTGCCCAAACGATAAAAGCATCATGTGATTGTTCCACGTGACTCTCATTGAAGAGATACACCAGGACTTTATCGCAGAAGATTTCAGAGTTATCACTCCTTCCTCTCCCTCCTCATTAGAGCGCACAGCATTGCAGCACTGCCATTGCCAGGGCTCACCTCAGCAGAGATAGGAATACAATTACTTAGACAAGTATTAAGCAAGCTAATCTTTGCCAGTCACTACAACCAAAAAAAGGGAAGATTTCTTGCTCCTCTTTTATAGATTGGAAAATGCTCATCTTCTCCTAGATGATTTGCTATTCTTATTACAGAATACCAAGGCATGGTACTCAAGTTTCTCAGAGGACTGGTGACAGCCAGACTCGACGTGTTTCCTCTTGCTCCCCAGCCACCATTTCCAAAGCTGTAGATCCCTGCTCTGATTATACAGTCCATACATTATGATTCTTGACTGCCCAGCCTTGGCTATAAAGAATACATTAATCTGCCTGCCATAGCCATCCTCCAGGAATCCCAGGCAGCATCTGGGAGCAGTGTTTAGCCCTGATGCTTTGTAGCACAGCAAATGCAGAAAGAGTTTACAAATCGCTGCTTGATGGCTAGTTGGTTTTGTGGAGGGAAACAGGAGGATCAGGTCACAGGTATCCAGCCTGCTTTTCAGTGAGATGGAGATTCAATTGATGTGGCATCTCTTTTACATCTAAATGAAAGTTAATACCCTCATGGAAGCAAAGACTTCCCTGGCACTGAACAGACAGATCCCTTTGAGAAGGGCTCATTAATAAAATGCACCCCTCACACACACTGTCAGGCTAGATCAGTTAACGCTAGACAGGCTCGAAAGAGCTGTGGTTCCAGTTCTGCAGGCAGAATGGGGGAGAGGACAGTAAGGCAGACAGAAAGCTGCAGAATAAAACATAATCCCAGCCCACAGCTAATCCAAAGGCTTCTCACCCAGACTTAGCAGAAGTGTGCGCAGTGGCTACATAAGAGACATTAGACAAGGAAGAACAGATGTCAGAAAACAGCCTAAGTGCTAGAAGACAGGCGAGGCAAAAGCATTTCCACGCACTTAGGAGAAGGTGTGTCTATGGCTTAGCATGGTGAGGAGACACGTAGTACAAATGATGAGTGTCTGCTCACTTTCTTCCTTCTGAAAGCGGATGCTGTTTCAGAAAGTTGCCTTAAGAAGCTTAGCAATTGCACAGCACTATTTACTCCTACCCTAGACTGTTTTAACAAAAG
The DNA here is from genome assembly GCA_013399015.1 of Galbula dea. Classification (NCBI taxonomy): domain Eukaryota; kingdom Metazoa; phylum Chordata; class Aves; order Piciformes; family Galbulidae; genus Galbula; species Galbula dea. The sequence continues at coordinate 203,330 of VWZX01009891.1, read as the reverse complement.
CCTCCTTGCTCCCAAATCAGTACAAAAGTGTTTGCAGGAACAGGATCAATAATGACCAAATCTGAGTGCAGAGGACAGGTGGGAGACAATGAAACGGCAAGCTGTACCTTTCCCCATCCATTCCCCTTATCAGCACATCAGTCAGTGTCGGTCACCATTCTGGCTAGCAGTTTTCACTGTGGAGAAGTAATGCAACCAAAGCCTTATTCTGTAGCTATCACCCTTCTCAAGCCTTATTTGTTAAATTGGACCAAGAATGGTTGTTAATATAAACCAAAATATCACAGAAGAATCCTCTCCACATAAGGGAGCCAAACTGCTTGACCCTAGTTACCTGTAAAGTACTTGATTTCTTTTCTCAAACAAGATTAGGCACTGCGCTGCAGATTACATCACTTCTTGAACTCACAACAGCAGCACTTCACCTCACCCTGCACTATGCCCAAGCACAGGTGGCTTCGGAAGAGACATAAGCAGCAACAGCCACAGTAATCATCCCCCTGTCAGTGGAGCAAAGCACATGGGCATGGGGTAAAGCAGCATATGTAGTGCTGCTCTGAAATGAAGCCTGCTTGCCTCAGCTATGGAGACACTGCCTCACACACAGGTGCTGTTCCCGTATAGCAGAGAGCTGTGAAGAGGCTGGTAATAAGAACCTTCCTCATGGCCTCCCCAGAGCAAGGCAGGATCTCCGTTAGGGGTCAGCTGTTCCCTGCACACAGGCCCTGGGCTTCACCCTTCACGCCCCTCACACCAAGTTTTTAAGGTAGCATTACAGGGGGAAAACAACACTTTGAAGGTCCACTGCGTAAGACTTACCGAAAGGGATCCTTGGGAGCAAAGTAAGCTGGTGCAGACAAGTAACTTCCCATCTTCAACACTGGATAAACCGGCTCAGCCACAAACTTGTCCAACTGCCTCTGAACAACTCTGTTCTGCCAACATGGCAGCAGCCAGCGCTCATTTAATCTTGCGCTGATTCAGATAGTTCACCTCTCTTTGAAGCTGCCTAAGGAATGCCAGGTCTCTCGGCTGCTCATTCCTTCTCAGATTGTTCCTGGCTCCCATGGCTACAACCACCTTCTTTTGAGCTCAGCAGCAGCAGCAGCAACAGCAGCACCCTTGGGAAGGATAGAATAACTGCTAACTGGGCTATCTGAACATGCTTCTGAAATAGTTCTTGCAAGCTCTGCTGCCTGCTAACTATTGTCAAGTTTTCCCCTCTCTGGTTCCACCCAAGGGTGGGAGGGGAGGAGGAGCCATTGCAGGAGAACAGCGTGTGGCTACAGAGGCTGCATAAGCTCTGCTTCTTCCCAAGGGGTGGAGCTTTGATCCAAAGAGGGGCTGCATTATTAAGTGCTGAAAGATAGCAGCTTTTGCCAAAGAAAGAGCCAAGTGCGTAAACGTGAAAGTACTCTTTGCAGCACTGGCACATTTTGATAGAGAAGGAAGGCAGAGCCTGACAAAGACTACCAGCCACATCTCCAAGCATATCAAATGAACATTTACTGCATAGTTTCCTAAATCCCTCATACTGAGTGAGGTTATACTACCTCTACAGTACCTACAATCTGTTCATCTTCTTGCAGGAAAGAACTCACAGCGTGCTTCATCCAAGGAAAAAATACTTTCTAACGCTGTTTTAACAGAGATCATTGCAATCATTTAACCTAATCTTCCCATCTCCTGAATGGAAGCTATGAGGTATAGATCAGCATAGTTGAGTGCTCTCTCCTGCCTGCAACATGTGCAGTTACATCATTTTGCTTGCTCTGAAGCCAAGCACGATCTCTAGTGGCCTAATCAGCTAAAACTGTTTGCAAGACACTCAGAAATGCAACAAACACATGCTGCTGCACCAAGTCCTCCCGTTTTTGTACAGTCAGCAAAGCCTAACATGCCTGAACACAGCCTCAAAAATCAAGCTATGTTCCTGAGGCAAGAGTACTCAAATGTGCTTTTACCGGAGATGCTCATCTCAGCTGGCATATTGTTCAAGGGATGCTTGTGGCTAGGACAAGGCAGTCTTGGCTGCTTGCTATTGAAGGAAGCAGAGAGCTAGGCAGCCTTTTGGGCTGTTTTTCTTATGTGGTTTTTTAAATTTTTTTTTTTACTTTTTAATAAGCAGACACCTTTTTTAAAAACAAAACAAAACACATCATCATCTTCTGCTATTCAGTGCAGTTTCTAAGCCTGGCTGTAAAAGTGCAGTGAAGTCTAGTGCTGCAGAGCCCAATGTGGTTGTCAGTGCCAGCACGGGTCTAATTCCTTCTGACATTTCACACAGCTCTACTGGAAGCAGCAACACGGTGAGTCTGTGTCTAGGAATGCACTCTGGTCTCCCACATTCTCTATATGTTGCGTGCTGAAAAAGGGCCAGCGCTCACAATCCAACACTTCCCTGGCTATCAGCACCACCCCACAGCTCAGACATACCTCCAGCACATCACACAGCCCCTCCCCTGCCCAGTGTCACCTACAGACAAAAGCTTTTCCTCACAATTCTGCTGCCGTGGGCTGAACTCTCTCCAAGGGGGATTCCACGTGACCTCATAAATCCCAACTCCTCAGACAAAACCTTTGAAGATTTGATCCACAGATGTGATAAGCAGCCAGCTAGTCTGTGAATGAAGCCAGCAGATAAAGCCTAACTTCAAAGTAAAAAAACCACCCAGACAGCTAAGCAACTGGCAAGGGATTTTGTTTGAGGCTTCCTTAAAGCCAAAGGACACAGTCAAATGTCTATTTAAACAGGAAACATCTTATCAAAATCGTTTTACTTTTGCAGCAAGCCCCAGCAGCAGCCAGTAATTTTCCTACACTGAACACTCTTGTTACTTCTTGCCCTTTTCTATTGTCTCCACGACCTATGCGAGAACACGAGAGCTCTGATAAAAGAGCTCTCGAAAAGGTGTTAAATGTGTTCATATATTCTAGATCTGAATTCCTGCCAGAATGACTGTACTTCAAGAATGCTGATAAAAGGTGTGCGCATGGGGACCTTTTCTATGTAATTTTACTGATACCATCTTTGAGGGCCAAACTGCACCAAAGCAAATTTCTTTTTCACCAACTGAAGTCAGACACTGGTATCATCACTATTGCAAATGCTGACAGCATTTCAACTACAAACATGTAGCCATCACAGGTACTGCTTTTGTTACTATGGTTTAGAATTGTACAGAAATTTTTGCCAGAAAGAAGCATGAAAAAATATAACTAGCAAATAAAAAGGAACAACTGAAAAAAACTCAACACCAACTTAACATGAAATTTATTGCAAGGTGAGTCACAGCCATAATAGGTTTATCCCCACAGAAATGCTCCACAGATACTGTAAAAAGAGCGGGGGTTAGGCTGCCCATCTGGACACCCCTTTTACCACATGCTGCCCAACAGCAGGTCTACAGACAGATGTACTGCTCAGCAGGTCTACCAACCCCACAAATTTATCCTGGCACAGACAGGCACCTTGGTACATGTGTCACTGGTATAAGCTGGGGAAGAGGCGTCTGCTTGATGCCTGAAGAGACTGCAGCAAGTCTTTGTTTCTGCATGGGTGCAGTTTGGAGGCATTCCAAATACTTCAGTACAATCCCAACACCTCATTGTATTTCCAAGGCACTTAGACATAACACGTGCTTTGCTGTTGTTGAAAGATAGAGTCAGCTCCTGACATCAGCTTACTGACACTAATACCGTTTGGATATGCACATACCTGATTGAAAGCTCTTACACACAGCTCCTGAGTAAACCAAAACGAGCACTGAAGCAAAGCTCATCTCCATTACTGCATCTTACTTCTAAGCAGCAGCAAAACTTGAGACCAACACAGTGATGCCTTCCTGGTACCTAACATCACTAAGCAGGACACGAGGATGGAGACAGAATTGTTATCTCCACCATACCTGCTTCATTGCTGCAGACCTCCTGAGTATGTGCAGGCCAAGAAGCAAACCAAATAAATTCAACCTACTGAAACTTCATAGGTTGTATACAGGTTTGGAAGCAGCGATTTCTGATTTCTGATCCATAAACGTAGCACAGGTGGCAACAAGATCAGCACTTACATCTCTGCGTCTTCCCTTGCTGCTTTTGCCTGTGCAGACCACTAAACTCCTCAGGGAAAGATCCTGTCACACTCATGTGGAAAGCCTACGAGTAATTCTAATTACACTGCTCTGATAACAATGCCCTAAAGGACAAGCTGTGCAAGTCAACTAAAACCAGATCCGACTGGAATGCCCAACTCCTCCTTAAATATAAAGGGTCATCATCGACGTCCTGTAGCTGAAAGATTTCCCTAAGGAATGCAGTCTCTTCCACCTGCAAAGTGCTTCAATGTTCCTCTGGATTATTAAACTCCTGAGCAGCCAGGGTGATCTGTGTACAAACAGGCACTTAGCAACTATTTCTTCCTAAACCTGATAGTGAGCTGGTGAATTTCAGTGTTGATGGAGGTCACCATCAAAGAGACATTCCCAGGAGTCTGCAGGATTAGTGGAGAAGAGCTCTCACCCCCGAGGCCCCATCATTAGCTTTCTGTAACTGCCAGAAACTGGAGAAGACAGGAGATTCTTGTCTTCCTGCTTCTACCTTTTGCTCTTTTCCCCTGCTCTCAAATTCAGCTGCTGTGTGCACAAACCTGACTGTGTTCATAGCTGAAAAGCTAAAGAAGATGCAAAGCATCAGACCTCCCCACGTTTCAAATTCACCTTAATACACACCTTTGCTTACATCTTTGTCAACATTTGCACATTTGAGCTTCATACCCTGGCGCTGTAGATCTATTTGTCCTGTTGTCTGTGGGGAGGATGCAGCTTTTGGAAAATGAAGGCCTGTGACAAACAGTTGGAACCAACAAAGCGATCCAAAGTCTACAAAACACAGTCTATGAGAAAACCCTAGGTCCAGAGTTTCTACAGTCTAGGAGAGACTGGTGGGAGACACAAACACTGCTTTCAAACAGAAAAAGGTTACTCGAATAATAAAAGAGGGGAAAAAACTTGTTTTACATGCCCATTGTGAATGTGACTAGAAGTGGATTTAAATTGCAACATATCTGAAGATAGCAGGCAGAAGCTTCTAACAGTAAGGGTAATTAAGTGCTAGCAGTCTGGGAGACCGAAAACCTGTAGTGATGGGAGATCATTAGGTGACCAGTTTCTTACTGATTCCAAAGCCACAGAAATTACTTACTTCACATGCAAGTTGAAATTTAGTAGATATCCTAAGGGCCACAGAAAACAGATTTGGAAAATAACCTGAGAAGTCATCTAGTTTACCCTGCAACCTCCAAAACTGATTTAACTCATATACATAATTACTACAAGCTTGCCTGGCTTGCCTTCCCTTTCCCCCAAATGTAGAGAATCAAAGTGATTTCACTAAGTTTTGCTGAGAAAAAAAAAATGTGTATAGCACAAAAAATATGCCACTCAGTATAGAAAAAACACATCCTTGTAAGAAAATTAAATCACTAGAGTTTGCAGATTAGTAGTGGTTCTCTTTCTGCTCAGTAGCCTGGAGCTTTGGGCATCCCTGCATGCACAAATAACTAATCCAGTTCTGGTTTGTGACTGTGGACAACTGTCATGCTACAGAATGGGCAGTTCTGGGAAGACTGCTTTTAACCTTGTGCCACTACTGAGAAACAGAGGGCAATTTGTTTCAAATTCACTTTACAATACCAGCAGGGGACAGAGTCAGGAGTTTTGCGCTCTGCCAAAACTCTGCCATTTTTTCCAAGTATTCATTTAGAGAAAACAGCCTTCTGCTGGTTGTAACACTCCTTGGGTTTCAGTTTCTAGCTCCAGTAACAGTTAACAGAAACTGAAGTGCAGTAACTCATTCAGAAAGAGTGCACCTGAACCCCTGACAATTTGTCAGGTGAATTGATTTAACTTTTGGCAATAAGGCAATTTAAACTGATTGAAACAAATTGTTACTCTAGGTTTTTTTACAAGCATAAACAGTTTCTTAATGATTTCAAGACTGTTTTTAGTTTTAGCCAATATCTTTCACTGGGAAGTCAACTTACTGCTTACAATTCCTTAAATATAATAATGTGATCCCTGATCCACATAAAAAGATTTAATATATGTTTAGTCAGATGTCAAAAGCTTACAGTTTTAGCCGTAAAGCTGCTTATGAACTCATTATGAAATTACTTCAAAATATAAGAAATACACAGAAAGCCATGAAAACTCTTCCCAAGGTTGCATTTTTATGCATTGCGTATGCATACTAATCTGATGTAGTAAACAAAAAGGAAGCATTTGTCCAAACTGATTTAATATAGTTTCTGGTCACCATCATCTCCAGTACTTTCAATCTGCTAAAGAAAAATTTTGTATTCATACAAAATGTCCCTGCTTTCCTTTTCTCTCCCAGCCTTGAATTAACTGGTTTTGGTATAAACTAACCAGTATATTTTTAAAGCTGTAACTATAAAATCATCAGTAATCCATCACCTTCAGCAACTCCCAGTGTAGATACACTGTGAACAGTTTTTCTCTGATGTGCTAGGTTTGGCTTTTGTTTGAGATTTCTGCAGCAAGACTGTGCTGCTTGGCTATTTAAATTACATTTATTTTATAGACTGTAGTAATCTACATCCTCTCTTATTTCATGGTTAGGAAGGAACTGAACCTCAGTAGTCTTCCTTCCTAAACAGTTCTTAAGTACCCCATTACAGCAGGAATTCCTCCCACCATTTCCAATAATTTTCTTCATATGGATCCAAAAGCATTTTCCACCTGGATGCATTCAACAGGCTTCATTGGAATTAATGGCTTTCAAATGATCAAAATTGGATTTTTAACTAATACTGTGTCCTTAAGTTTAAACCACGAAGCTATAGCTGAGTCTTCTCATCCCATCCTATTCCAATTCAAATATGCAATATACCCACAGAAGGAGAAGTTCTTTAATGTAATTTTTCTTTCTCTGTGGAAAAAAAACAACACAAAACACCAACACTGGACATCAAAATACCAGGTATCAATACTTTATTCAAAGGTTTAATTTAAGTCAGTATCTTCTATTTTGTAATACAGAAAAAAGCTTGACTGAAAAGCAGTAAGAACAGCATGCTGTAGGTCAAAAAGAGCTCTTCCAATAAAACCTTAGGTAAAAGTGATCCAGAACTAGGGAAAAAAGTACCTTGCAACTTCTCTCCCTTTCTCGGTGCAGTGTTTGAAGTTCTGTGCAATACAAGTTCCAAATCCAGTGTAGCTGTGTATCAGTGAAAAGCAACAACCTTTGAAAGTGTATGCTACTAAACAGAATTCAGAAGCACCATAGTTCATTGAGTTAATTCACAACAGACATCGTGACAGAATCGTGCAAGAAACTACCTCAGCCAGATCCAAGCCATTGGATTCAAGCCTAAGGACCAGCTGGCCAAAGAACAGTTTAAAATATCCAAGACAGACAAATAGGGATTTGCTTGTCCCTCCAGCAATACCAGAGGCAGGTTTCAGATACAAAGGTCCTGTACATGCAGCTTGAGGAAGGAGGGAAGTGACAAAAAACTTAAATCCTCAGAGACATGCATGTACGTCAGCCACTGCCAGAGCCAAGCATGATCAGCAGCCTAGGCTGACCAAGAATAAACAGAGCTAACGAGCCTGGAGCAGTGCCAATCAGCATTACAGAAATTATGTGCCAGGCCAGGGAGTCAGCTAATCCACAGGAACACTGTAAAAAACACTCCACAAGAGCTGCCGGAACTCAGAGCTACCAGCTGCTACCAAAAGCTCCGACCCCTAGAGGCTTTTTAAAGTTTGGCTTTGGGATACCAAGCACAAGACTGTTGTTCAGCGTGGCTTATTGATAACAGAAGAGAAGGGGGACAGAGTGCAAACTGAAGATGTGTTTTCATGTACAGTCCTACCCTGGAACTAGAAGAAAGGAAAGGGCAGTTTCCCTTACTGTGGGTTCCAAAAGTTCATCCACCATGGCATCTTAGCAGGGTGCTAGAGCTAGCCGAAAGCACAGAGCACAAGAGAAGCACATCAGCAACTGCAGAAAGTTACTGCCCACCTCCAGAGAAAAGCTGTCTCTTCACCTGAATAAAACAAAACCCCCCAAACACCACCAAACTTTGATTTTACAATACAAACTACAATATCAAATTCTCCATAGAGTGTCATAAGGGCAGGATTTGCTCAACTGTTATTCAACTCAACAGCCCCAAAAGCAAGAAGCACCAAGGCATTTGCAGATTAAGACCCACAACAGAAATACATCCAAAGGCAGGAAAGACTGACTGACTAGCACACACAGCTTTGGATTTGCCTACTGGCAGAATCCAGGAAAGCCCAACAACAGGATACTAGTCCTTCAGGGGGAAGAGAAAACAAGAATACTCAGTCCCGCAGAAACCCAAAAGACTGGGAATTGCAGTGATATATAGCTATCATTCTAACTTACAGCATTTTCCAAGTCAACAGAGTCAGCATCGCTTTGGCAGCAAGGTATGTTGTGTTTGTTTGAACACACCAATAACCATAATCCTTACATCAACAAAGCTGGGGTATTTTGTTGAATTTTTTTGTTTTTTAAAACAGGACAGTAGATGCTCATCTTGGCTCCAAAGCCACATTTTGGCTTCCTTTCCTCCCATTTGCTTTAACGGTGTCCAAACATCAGGTTCTCCAGATCTAAGCCAATGCAGAAGCCAGCAGAAGCTGCAGGTACTTGACCCCTCTCGAAAACACAGGCTCTTTGAGAAATGTGATTCTGGAGCATGCAAATTGGACTAAGTATTCATGACACACTGATGAGAGGTTTTACTCCCAGTGCCAGGAAGAAAAGCATGTCCCTTTTCATCCTTGCTGATAGCAACATTATCTGACAGATTTCATAAGTTTGTATGTCTTAACAGTTTGAAAAGATAAGCAAGTAAAAGGCAAGACCTTCTTCCTCCGTATCAGCAGTTTTCCCTAACTCCCTGGTATCTCCCTTGTACGTACCACATATGGAAAAAGCAACAGACTATCCCAATTGCCTGGGCACTACTTTGGAATGCAGCTGAAGACAAATATGCAACCCACAGCTTCTGCACCACCAGTAAATCAGCGTTCACTTGTACTTTATCTCTATTCCCACACGCATTTGCGTCAGCATTGCCACACTTCGCCAGGCAGTGTCCGACTGCTGTTGGGACCGAAAGTCAATTCCAAAGTGCTACTGTGGGCACTGAAGTACAGCTGCAAAGAGCACACAACTGCTCTGCAGGAGACCTCAGGACAGGTCAGGCACAGACATGACAGCATTAACTCCCTGTTAATATTGGTACTTATCCACCAGATTCTGAATCAGTTGAATAACACAAGGAGAATTTAATGGGCTAAAATTTTACCTACCGGAAACAGGAAACATGCCAAGCTTCATTAACAGTCTTGTACAGGTGCTGACCCGCAGCAATGCTGTCCCCACATCCTAGACATCTCCAGACTTCTTCACCTGCATGCAGGAATCAAGTGACATACAGCAATCATTTTACATTAGAGAAAACAAGGATTGCTCATCCCTGATAAAACAAAAACCTTAAATCACATAACTGACAGGAAAGCCTTCACACATAAAGTTAAGCCAACACCAAGCACCCTGTAACCCCAGAAAGTAGAGTTCCCAACTCAAACTCTGCCATCTTATATAGTTTTCTTTCTCCAGACATAACATCACCATCTGCTCCTTCACATTTTGCAGGAGAAAGCAGTATGATTTTTCACAGAAAACTGCTCAGTTATAGCTATGCTAGTCTCCAGAGCAGAGATTTCAGGAAGGTAGACTGGTCTAGTGTAAGAATTCCCACAGAGAACCATGCTAGGCCAGGAAGTCATGCTGCTATTTCCCCCATGCCACTGACTCAGCACATAGCACTTGCACTCATTTGTATAATTAACTGGATTTCCCAGAACTGAAAGAAAGGCAAAGCAAACTTTATTCAGTAGAGAACAACTTGACTACCAGGAAGGAATTACACACTTGAATGAACATTCCTGTAGAGACTTCACAGCCAACACCTGACTAATGTCAGCTTTAGGAAGAGGACAATGCTGCTGGTCTATTCCCCTTCCAGAAAATACTTACAATAGTACAATATTCTGCTAGAACTGCCATAAAGCCCCAGAGAGAGATAGTTACTGAGATGCATGCAAGATTGGAAAAACTGTGAAAACTTGTGCACAAAGAGCATTTGGTGCACAGATAAACACTATCCAAAACCCAGAGCTGTGCAGGCATAGTAAAGAAAGTCAAGGATCTGGATGAGCCCAGGATTGCGTAAGGAACATGTCACATAGCTGGGCAGATCTCAAACCTGCTTCTTCCTGACACCAGAAGTTTACTTGCAGTAAGGTTGCATAAGGAAAAAAGTGCACTTAGAGAAGTAAAACCACTAACCACAGACTTCCATTTTCCAAAGAACATCGAAACTCTGTAATTGCTCATGCAAGTTGATAACCAAGGTTAAGTTCCTTGAAGTTATACAAAACAGAAACCATCAGCCTTCTATGCATTTTTACCCCACTGTGCAGGTCAATGTCAATGTTTAAAAGTAACATAGGTGAAGATCTCCTTGTACATTTTATATATTATATAGTTCCCTGAAATACCTATTTCAGAGAAAAAACTTTTTACTCAGCCAAAAGCAATCACCACCCTCACCGGCAGTGCCCATAAGGTGTCCATGCAGACTACAAGGCTAGCTAAGATTCATTCAAATGTGACATTTGGTGTGAGCTGCTGCTTCAGTTCCTAACTAAGCAACAGCTTCACATCTGGGAGCATGTTTGCACCCTCCTGCTATCTCAGACAGTGAGAGAATTGCACCTGACCTCACATCTGCACAACAGAGCAAGTGTTAGGAGAAACTTGGAAAAAGCTGGCACTACCCACGTTCTTCTGCAAAGCAAGTTGCTTTTCAGGACACCAAAAAGGCATTGAAATAAAAGGCAAAGCCACGTGTGCCCGTGCCTCAATGCACAGGCAGCCAATGCTCTCCTCCCAGGCAGTGCAAGCCCCAGAAGTCAGCTGAACTGCGGGAACCGCTGCCAGGCCACAGGCCAGAAAAGCTGCACACCAGACACTGCAGCTCCATCTCCTCCTGTTCAGTGCCACCAGCACAAGATGCCAGTACGGACACAGACAGTGGATCCTACTTAAAAGAAAGTAAAGACAAATGACTATATCACAGCTGACTAAAAGCAATAGATACTCCACAAAAAATCATACAGTGCTTTTTACACATTAGCCGCTGAACTCCAGGTAGTAGTCATGTTACTTCCAGCTGCTTAACTCTACCCAGAAATGCTGATTAGTTCACAAACGGAAATGAATAGTCCTACATTCAACCGAAATTCCTTAAGTGTCCAGAAGAAGGGACGGAAATGAACAAAACAGAGCAGGAAACAGCGCGAAGGAAAAGCAAAGGGACATAACCAATGTAACAGGTCCAAAAAGTCCCCCGGGACAGCGGGAATGTAACAGAGGAGGTCAGCGAGGAAAAGCCGCAGCTCCTCCAGCAGCGGTGGCACCGGCCAGCCTCCGTGGACCGGAGGGCGACCGAGCCTCGGCGGGGTAGGCAGGACTTAGCGCAGAGCGGGACAACCACAGGGACCAGGAAAGGGAGGGAGCGAGCAGCCGGCCCCGGCAGGCAGCTGCGTTAGCGGATGGAACAATCGGCTGCCGGCCGCCCCCACCTCTGCACCTTCCCGCGGAGCTCGCCGCACCGGCGCCCGGGTAGGGGCGCCCAAGCTGCGCGTGTGACTGTAAACCAGCGGAGGCCGCCCGCCCCACCGGTTCGCACCCAGGGACACGGGCTGATGTCTAGCCCACGACGCAGATTCAGCCCTCGCCGAGCACCCGGAGTCCAGCGCCTGCCGCCCCACCGGTAAACTGGAGCCTGCATAACAGCCGGAGTAGAGCCGCGGCCTCGCATAGGCACTGTCGCAGAAAGTAGCCCGACCCCGACCCCGCCCGGCAGCCTCACCTGGCGGCGCCTCCATGCCGCGCCAGCCTCACCGCCGCCTCGGGGCAAACCCGCGCCTGACGTCACCTCTACGGAACGCGCTGTAGGTCACTCCGCACCTGGACCAGGAGCGCGCCCGCGCGCGCGCCCCCCACCCCTCTTCCCTGCACCGCCCTCACAGCGCCGCGCCCCGCCCCGAGGGCAGCTTATCGCCCCGCCCGCGGCCTCGCCGCAGGCCAATCGGCACTCCGCCCCACTCACGGCCACAGACCAATCTCCGCGTTACGCCGCAGTGACCGTCCCGCCCCTTCCGCGGCGAGGACCAACGACAACGCGGTCATGCCCCCGGTCCGTCCCCCAGCGTGCCATGGCGGGCGAACGCTGAAGTTACCTCAGCTGGGCCTCCTCACTGGGCCTAGGGCTGCGCCGGTCCCAGCCCGCCCCACTGGCCACTGCCGCTCTCGGAATTCCCCCAGTGTCCCGGTGAGGGAGAAGTGAGGCCTGCCTCTCCCGCTTGTTGAGGCGTGGACCACCAGCGAACTCCGCTGCTCCTCGTTCTCGAGGTAGGGCTGGGGCAGGCGCCTCACCACAGCGCGCCCGCGAAGCACAAAGGAACGGCGGGGCACTCCGGTCAATGTAAAACCATTTTTTAATTCTAAATCACTTTCACAACAGTGAAAATTAGTGAACAGTAATGGTAATGCACTGAAGGAGCCATAATGGGCTGTGTGCAGTCTCAGTACAAGGGTGGGGAAGTGGTACGTACAAAACACACCAAGTAAAAGGTAGGGACAAAAGCGTTAACACTTTTAGACTTTCACTCTTGGATTGCCAGAAAATAAGGACTCTCAGACATGTTTCTGCAGCCACCTCCGTCTAAGTCCATTACTAGGAAAAAAAACCAAAGCATTTAAAATCCTGTATTTTAAAACATAATAGTTAAATCAATTTCAACACCTTTTGAACCTATTACAGTCACTTTTCTGTACTCTTTATCAGGAAAAGGCTTTAAAAGGATATCCTGCTCCTTCCCTGGATAACCTCAGCTTTTAGAATCGCGTTTCTCAATACTAAAAGGAGGAGGGAAACCATCCCTTTTACTATCACATGAACTTTCCCTTTTCATCAGCAGGTGGTGCTGCCTGCTCGTGAAAGGAAGTCAGAGCTGCAACGTGGTACCACAACCAGTTCCCTGTAAGAACGCAATGAATACCCTCTCCTACAAAGGGTCCTAGTTAGCAAGTTATGCACTTAAGAAGAATCATATGCAGAAGTTAAGCTTCTCAAAAGTGTCACACGACAAAAGTTGAAGCACCACTTCAACTATTCATAGTTGAGCCATATAATCTGCAAGATTATCGAGTCAGGTGTAAAGTTGACTTGATGTGGGAAAACACTGCAGAAGCTTTGCAACATTGTACTTGCCAGATGGAATTTTGCAGATTGGCAAGTTAAACTTCAATTATCCTCTTTCTTGATACTAAAGGTGAACAGTTTATAACTACATAAATAAGCTTCTACAACAGTTAATTCAGGTGTCCCACTCAGGAACATCATTCATCACTAAAAAAATTATAGCCATTGAAACAAAGTTTCTATGAGTCGATTTTTGTTAGTTGTCTGTCTATTGCCAGGAAAGTCACAATATTCATCTTGCAGAAAATCATTTAAGACTGTCAGCAACGTGATTCAAAATAATCTAAAAACAGTAAGAGAAAAAAAATGGAATTGCCTAGCCAGAGAAATATGAAAACTGTTCATCTTGCTAGGGAATCTCTCATATCTGCCATTCTGAAGGAATCTCCACAAATACAGCAGGAGTCCTCTTTAAAGCAGTCTACCTGGCAGGATTCCAGAATGGCTACAGAGTGCTCACCTTCTGAAATATTTTCCCCTCAGCACATCCAGGGTTGTGATCTCTTCCAGCACTTCAAATAATATCTTTGGTAGGTACTGCAAAGACTCTCGCTCTTCTCTCTCATTCTGGTGTTGCATGGAGTAGCTATACACACCTGTAGAGAGAAGCTCTTCCAAATGTTCCCTACTGTGGCACTTGCTAGCAAAGGCAGAACCTCATTTTTCCTCCTGTATAATTTTACACTATGACAAGTTTAACCTCAAACTCACATAAAGATGCCTTTTGTTCCTTTCCCCAAAACAAGCTGATCTCGGATCTGTAATAGGGTTTTATTTGGAGTACATCACCTTGTGCAGAAAGTCTGAAAGCCTTGGGAAGAATAAATGTAGCAACAGTGACAAGGTTGTGAGGGAATTATCCATGAGAGCCGCCACAAGCTGCGGCGAAGAACCAAGGAAGACAACACTGTTTTGTCAGTGAGGAGATGGGCCGGGTGAGGCAGACAGGTCATCGTACTGTTCAGCAAGCCCACCTGGCTCTGCAATGAGAGAGAATCTTCCAGTGTCTGGCTCCAGCAAATTCAGGCTTAAAAAAATGCAGCATAAATTTATATCCCTTCTTCTACAGCCATTGGAACCACTTCAGGAGGGTGTTTCCATCATGCCAGGAATTAACAGCAAGAGACCAGTCTCCAAACCTGGTTCCATTTGCACCATGTACTGTGCCCAAGGAGTCCCAGCAGTGCTGTAGATGACTTCCTGAAGAAGGCTGGGTGTTGATGTGAAGACTAAATAACATCCACAGCTCTGGCAGATCCATTGTGGTTGCCAAGCATGAGATACTGATGATGCTGCAGAGGTTTCCTTACCTGCCCGGTTTACCTTGGAGCAACTGTCTTTCTCATAATAAACCCGGTGTCACTGATTGGCACAGGATTTCAAAGCAGCACTCCTTTTAGGAGTGTAGCTCAAAGCTAGGCCCATGGTTTGTGGCAGGAACCTGTTGTACAAGACACCTGAACTGAAATACACTTTTTAACCAATGTTTAATTACCAACTCTGGTGCAAAACGCAAGACTCCTCATTGCGTTGTGGTACCACCAATTCCTGAAGCCCACAGTTAACTACGGAATCAGACACCAAGAGGTTTAAAATGGGATGGGGATGCAGTCTGTAACTGTTTCGGTGGCCTCATTAGCCATGAATATACAGAATAATGGAAAAAACTTATGCAATCAAGAGCCAGAACATGATCACCAGAGCCACAAACAGGAAGAGGCGGGATAGGAACTGCTCATCCACATATTGAGGAGTCCCTGGAACAGCTGGAAAACAGGAAGTAAAAAAAGCAGTTGAGCTCCTTCTTCTCCAGAACTGTGTATCTTCTGAACATAGTACATTTATAAATTGAAAGATATGCAAGGAATCTACGTGGTGAGAAACTGCTGCTGTTTCCTACCCTCTGAGTGGCCAGCCATACAGGAAGACCAGAAGGAAGGCAAGCATCAGCTCCTGAAGCAGTACTTATGGTAAACCTACTTATGACTAATAGAAGCAGGCAGCTCCACATGCTAGAGTGCACAGGTCTGCTCAGAGTACTTCTGGGAATACTGCTGAGCCAAGTTCCCCGCTTAGTTCACTGTTGACTGCTGAGCTAAGTTCAAGGTTTCCATCCTAAGGAAGTTTACCACCTCTACCTGAGTGCTCCTCCCCAACAAAGTGAAACACCTCTGAATAAGGAAAACAGTCAAAGCTCTATGTGTAGCTTTGACCAAGAGAACTAACAAAAAGCACACAAGCTGAAGTTCAAGCTGTGCCTTTTTGGAACTATGGTATTGAATCCACAGATGAAAAGCAGATAAAGGAGTTGTTTAAATTATGGCTGTTACAACAGCATGTATTTACATACTCCTTAGCTCAGTCACACCTCCACACGTTTTCAGGGGACACTGAAGTATAGTTAAGAGGCAAGTTAATTTGACCCAAGGGCAGCACAGGTCCTTGGCCACACAGGTGTGACATGAAGAACGTGTTTCTCCTTCTCATAATTCCTATGCCATATGACACGGTAAAGGCACAATCTGTCACTGAGGAACTCCAGAAAATCCTGGGCAGGAGGTTTTCTTGTTCAAAACAGGTAGACTCAGTTTGCCTACAGAGCAGATGGGGAAGAGGGTTTCTAGGGATTACTTAATTTTCAGAGAGAAAGGCCACTATTTGGAGTAACCCAACTGTTTTCTCTTCATTAAAAACAGTAAAATCATTTCACCAGGAAGTTACTTCTTGTGGAATACAGCTGACTGTCTCAGAAAAATTTCTGTAAAAGCTGCCACTATTTGTGGTCCAGACCACCAGTTTAAATTCTTCCTTCTCACCTTTCAGGACATGGTCCTTTCCTGCTGTTTTGAAAATATGGGTCTTCTTCATACACTCGTACTAACTCCTTTTCATTATTATTAGAAACTCTAGCCCAATTTGTCTCTGTGTTCAAAGGGAGTCTGCTGGAGTACTGGAGGAGACATTTTAAGGGGAGAAGTCTCAAGTTCTACTGTCCTCCCAGGAGAGCCTTCAGCAAACCGTATGGAAATTACCTATTTGCTTCTTATATAGGCACTTCCACAAAACACGCACACCATAGACTATGTTCTTTACATATTTACTATGTTCTCTATGTTTCTATTTGCAACACTGATTTACTTAACTGTTCAGGAAGTTTTGTCATTTAGCAAGGTATTTGTTTACAAGTTACAAGGGAGTTTGTAAAACATTTGTTTGTGACAGGAGCCTTGAGGGAGATGGGCTGCACGGTACCTGGAGGAGGTCGTCCGTCGTTTATGTTGAATGCTGTTGCAAATATACCGAAGGGAAAGGCCCCAATTCCAAATGACATTTGGAACCCACCGTCACCAAACCCAAAGCCCTGGAATCCCTGCAAAGAACAAAGCAACAGAAGAGAAAAAAGGTACCAATCATTTAAGACCTATTTCAGAGTATTCTGTAAAAGTGCAGACATTGCCTTTCATTGGCTTTCCTATAGCTGAAGGAGTATCATGCTGTCTTGACAATTTTAGGTCTGCCACACTATTGTTAAATACCTCCTTATTCTCCTGGTTTTCAAATGTTTCACACAGTAACAAACTTGCTAGAGCAACCCAAAAGCCTGAAAAAATGAAAACTAGAAATCATAGCTCTTGCTTCAAGGCCACAAATTAACAAAGACATTTCTGTAATGTTTCTCAACTTAAAATAGTATATATCTGGTAACATATCAAAATCAACATTAGCAATTCTATTCAGAATGTCTTAATGTATTAATGATTCTGTATTAATAGCTATTAGCCATATAGCTATAAGAAAGGCATTGTTAAAAAAACAATCTGCACTGATTTAATCATACGTATGCATCGTTTAAACATTCAGTAAAGTAATAAGTTGCCATTGGGATGCATAGAGCATTATAAAGAACAGTACCCCCAAAAAAAAAAAAACAACCAAAAAACAAAGAATTACCAGGGGGACTCTAATTATGGTGGAAGATAAAGTCATCTGGGGCAGGAGTGCAAGACATAGGGAAAGGAGGAAAAAAGGAAAAGTTATAATGCAACAACATTGACCCCTATGAGATCCAGACTAAAACACCACATCAAGTCAAAAGATAAGCCTTCTCAATCAAGATGGACCCTACTGTATAAAAGCACTGTACTATCTGAAGCCTAACCATACATGAATCTAAGCAGTTGCATCACGTTTAAAAATGGTAGGGAGCTCACAGTCACCGTGTTGTGTAATCCAGCAAACTGTCCTCTCATTTCAAAATTACAACAGTGATACCAATTCTGAGATCCCTTTTGGTCTACCACCTCCAAACAGCAGGAGGACAAAGATGATTTCACTCATACAATAAAAGCCAGATATTGCTGGGTTGATCCTTGTTTTGAGGAGTTAGTCTTTTGACTATGACTCTTCTCAAGCATTTGGCCATTAACTATCAAGGACAGCAAAACACTCTGCACAGCAGGTCCTGCATCTGTCAGAAACAGGGCAGCGTCACTACTGCTGTGTCTTCATACCAGATTCTTATGACTTATTCCAGCTAAAGGGTTCAAACAAGGTATAGCAGCTGATTCAATAAGAAGGCAAATCCCTAGCGAGAGAGAACTGAGCTCCCAATACTTTCAATAGAGAAACATTGCTTAATCACACCCAAAAGAGTTGTTTGCTTGAAGCATGAGGTATACAAACACTCTCCGAGGAGCCTAGGCTGACTTACATGGATATAAGCAATTGTTTCATCAGGTCATGCTCACTGCCATTGTGCTAAAGAACACTGTGGTCTGTCCTACTGACTACTCCCACGTCTGTTCAACCTATGCCAGCTGCTGTTTACATTCACTCTATGTAATCTCCTCAACCAAACCACAAATCCCTCTTCAAATTAACATGTATCCAACAGATAATCTGTGTTCTTTTGCTTGGAATGCCATGGTACAGTAACATCCCATAGAAATGCTGGAAGCAGGTGTCAGTGCCAAAAAGCAAGTTCACACATGGATTATATATTTGCATAACAGGTACAGTTTGACCAAAATATACTTCCACGAAGAATTTTGAGAGCAAAGTCTTCCTTGTATTTATAAATGGAGAACAATGGAGTATGAAGAGCATTTCCAGTGATACCTCACAGGGCTATTTACATGAAGCACAACTCAAGTTTGCCCTTTCTTTGGGATGTACAATAGGAACAGAGTTTTCTGCCACATCACAGCTACCAATTATTCATTAAGAGCCTACTGAGGATGAGCAAGAAATGTAAGTTATAGGAGCCTGACACAGGATCTCATGCACCCATTATGTCCTCCAGGATGAATAAATACCATCAATAAACCCAACTTATCTGCTTTGAGCTTGTTTTTTCACTTACCCCTCTGTTCTCTGGTTCAGGTCTCTGTCCTTGGGGTCGTGGTGGAGTTTTCTCTCTGAAGGAAGTTGTGAAATAAGGTCAAGTGCAAGCATACACAGCAATAATATCTGCAATAGCCTGGCTAATAAGACAGGACAAACACAGAGCCTATCTCTCATAGGGCCACACTGCAACAGAGCTGGAGGGAGTGTTTGTGCAAGTAAACCACCCAGCTTATGAACCTTCAGTATCACTGAATTAAGATACTGCAATTCTGAATAACAAAGTACCATTGCAAAGGCTAGAATCTGAAGACATGAACGCTTTATATAAGCTTCTCCAGTCAAATAACATTGACTGCAACCTGCCACTTGTAACTTCAAATCCACTTCAAATTAAAATAAATTGCTGGTTGAACAAGAAATAAGGTGTGCAAACAGAGGCCCTGAAAAAGCCAGAAGTACTTGGCAGAAATGTCTGTTCAATCTGTCTTTTGACAAAGTATTTAAAATAGTGAATCCAGCACTTTGATAGTTTCATCTGTAGACCTTAAACTAAAGTTTCACCTTTACTTTTCACACAAAAATAGTTGTATTTAGGTTTCTTACCTGGGGTCCTGTTGCCCAGTGCTACCTCTTCCATACAGAGGAATAACTTTATCTCGACTGATTCCTGCTTTGCATACAGGACACACTTGTCTGTTTGGCCTGGTCTCTAGCCACTAAAAGAAAAGAGATAAGGAAACTAGTAAAAGACCAGGAAAGCAACAACATGCAAACCTCATTTGCAGGCACTTAGAGAGACTTTGGTGATTTCTCAGAAAGCCATGAAGCAAAGCATTTGAGTAAGTGCCAAGGACTCTCCAAACTGGAGTTGGCATTTTGGCTATTGTTCTGGTATGATCCACTTGCTGATGTGTACACATCCAGAACTGCACTGGAGTGAAATATTTAAGAGAAATTAACAGCATCAACAGTCCTGCACAGGCCAAGGGCTAGTGTAGATGCCCTCCTTTCATCTGTCTTTTCTATAATGGTAGGACAATGTAAAACATTACATATGCAAAGAGAACTACACACAGCACTTAAGCCTACAAACTAAACCCCTGTGATCTGCCTTGAGTAATTCTCCTACCAAAACAGGGAATACCCAATGTCTGAGAAACTCAAAAGTAGGAGGCAAGTGGAACAGAATCTACGTTTCTTTTTGGTGATTGCAACATGTTGCACCTGAGGCTGCATTAGCAGGTTTGTGATTGCCCTGGAGAGAAGGAAGCACGTTTGAAAAGAAGGGGATACTCCAGAGAACCAAGGTCTCTATTGAATAACAGGAGCTGATGAAAGATTAAAGTGAAATGAAACCTGTCTTACCTGGTGTAAACAAGGCCAACTGTGAGCGTTCCCAGGACAATTTGTTCACAGAGCAGAAAAAAAGAGGGGAAAATAGAATTAGTTACTGACTACTCAATCCAACAAATGTATAAAGTGTACCACAGATAGCACAGCTTGGAGACAATAGGATCTTGGAATCCAGCTGGGCCAGTTCCATAACCTCCTATTAAAATAATTTTTGAAAGCATAGCCCCAGCCCCATCTCCATTGATCTCTTCAGGTTACACACTCTACAGTTGCTAACACAATTCTCTGCATATCCCCTCTGATTCCTGGGTCCTCCTCCATACCAAAGGCTTAATTAATCTTAAGAGTTCACTGCACATATTTTCTCTTCCGATACTCTGAAAAGATATCCCTGAGCCAAGATGCAAATGAGGAAGATGTCAGTAATGACACTTCAGGATCTTAAAAGAAGTCATGCAAGGGACATTTAGATAGAATATTGGTCACATTCACAGACCTATGGAATAATTCAAGCTAGACAGTACCTCAGGTGCCTCTGGTCCAACCTGACACTCAGAGCAGGGCCAGCTATTGAGATCAGTCCCAATTGCTCAGGGCAGAGAAATTACCAGTATACATAACTACTCTTTTAGATTACATTAATATAGCAACTTAGAGTCAAGAGACAAAGCAGCAAGCTATGAGATACAACTGCTAAGCAGCTGTGTGCTTTCAAAGTGGTCTTCAGCACTATTCAGATAAGATACACGCTATTTTTTGAGGTTCCATTCTTCCAAATCCTTTTGTACAATAATTAAATCTAATTTTAGCTTAACGTTCCATAAGCAAGTGATTTTCCATCTCCTCTTAGAATAAAAACCTGCATTTTCAGATGTTACATACGTTTACACAGAGAATAAATGCTCTTTCATGCCTCTTTTTATTAATGAGCATAATTTAGACTACTGCATAAAATAAAATTAAAAAACACTAACAACAACAACAAAAAACCACCACACCACAAACTTTTGGGCCATGTCAATCCGTAATAACTTCAATTTGGCCTTCAGAACCTAGTTTCTGATATGGGTTTGGGTGTGCAAAGGTTAGAACGGACTTTAGTTCTGAACAAGGTAAGCAGTTATCAATCAACACTGGACTGTCTAGCATGGGGGTTCTTGGGTGTTTGTTTTTATAACATATTCCAGAAGTATAGGAAGTTCAAGATGCAAGAAACCCACTCCCTAGAACACAAGCACAGAAAAACAGCTGAGGAGCAAAACCAAACTGCTCATAAACCCAACCCATGGTCTTTACTCATTTTATACAAGACATTTTATTTGACATCTAGAACTATGACAATCATAGGCTTTTATGTAATCAAGAGAGATATACAGTATTCTGGTTTACGTGGGGGGCCTAAGTACTTACCAGAAGAGATGTCCACACAAGCTGATAACTGCATCCTTGGCAGTGTCTAAACAGATGTTACATTCAAAAGTGTTGTCCTGATTAGCATTGTCCCCAGCACCATTACTGCTACTGCTGCCGCTGGTCCCTCCAGTACTGGAGTTCTTTGTTGATGTTGAAGTCGTGGATCCTTTGCTGGCCATCCTTAAGAAATACCAAGACACAAGGTCAAGAATACTTTCCTGTTGGAATCCTAGCAGTGAAAAGGGAAAAAAATAAATCAAAACCCAAACAACTTCTTGGCAATACAACACCGCATTCTCGTTCTGTTGCAAACTGTTAGCCATTTATCCAAGAACCACTTGAATCCTGTTGTTGATGGTTTTAGTATAACATAGCCAAGAGGGATCTTTTTTTAGAAACTAAGCTTCTTTAAAGTCCTGTAGAATGCCCTGGCTGATATGTGACCTATATTTTAATGTTACTGATAAGCAACTGAGATTCATGGCCAAAACAAAACCATTGTATTTTCTCACAAATGCCATTTGCTACGAGAAGAATGAGCTCACCTAGTCATACATGGTCTTCCAAAACTTAAATGCAAGATATAGTTGAGTGCAGTCTGAAATAGGATTTTATAATGAAGCCATTCACAATGAATAGTTTTTAAGTTCCATGTTCATTAGTTTGGAATATTAGTGATAATAATGGCAAGCAAAGATGGCTTAGTACTTGCTTTGTCTTGCCAGCAGCACAGTGCTGCTGTCAGCAGTGTGTTGATATGTCTATCAAACATGTCTAGTACTCTCAAACTATCAAACATTCGTAGTCTCATAGTAATGCAGAAGTACTAAAAATCCTACTTTAATGTGCTTCAATTTTTCTTACATGCTTTCACCTCTCATTAACAATCATATTTATCAAAGAACATATTTTATTTTATTTCAGTAGGAACAACTCTACAATCTAATTACTTGATATGCAAATTCCACAACACATACAACTCTGAGACGCAGCACAAGGCATTTACAATTCCAGAAACAAACACTTTTACCAATACAAGGTTTTCAATCCAAGAACTAAGAGAGTTTCATCAGTTACAGAAATTAACTCACCAAAGCAAAAATGTTTAAAATATTGCATTGTGCTTTTCATGAAACTGACATCATGTTGCTGCTGCAGGGATATGAATATTTAGATAAGACTGTGAGAGAGAAACAGGTGATTATCTGAACTTTTTGCAAGTGCACAATTGGTTAAGCATTTTAAAAGGGCAAGTTGACTTTTTCAGAAGCTAATTTCTTTGCAAACTTACCCCACAAGCATTGAAAGCTTTCTTTAGTGCTCCCTCTTCGTAGCAGTGCTGCAGCACAGCAAAATAAACCCTCAGTATCTCTAGCTGTTGTTATCAACAGCTTTTTTTCATCCAATAGAATCCTGCTGCATGGTCAGGAAAGCATCATACTGAAGCCTCAGGAAGGTCTTGCAGCGAAGACAATTACGTGAAATATTTTTTCGCAGAGCTTTTTCACTCAGTTACATCATTTTGCACAGTGTCCCAGAAGGGCAGCTTTGTATTCACAGATGCTGTACTTTAACATACATTGCTCTCAGCACTGCTGACTCCTAGCATTTCACACCATGACTTCATTTTACACTCACAGCAACACAGTTTGTTGTACTGTATTAAAACTCATCTTAGTTCAAGGCAGATGGAAATGCTGCCAGCCCACAAACTATACACTAAAGATGCTTGGATTGTTCACACATGCTTACTACCAGAATCTTCAGCCCCTCTTGCTCAATAGTTTAATGCTTGAAACGTTACCAAATTGGACCTACATATATATTTGCTGGGAATTAATATCAAGAAAATCTCCTTAAAACTAAGGAGTCCAACACATTGTAAAAAATACTAGCAACATTTTATAGAATGAGCATAAGAAATATCTGCCTCATATGTTGGCATGTAACACAAGGAAACATGTAGAAGAGGCAAATAAATTAATTTCTGCATCCCTAAAGCCAGTGTGGGTAAAAATGTCCTTTTTTTCCAAATTACATTTCATATATTTAACATCAGAAATCTGGAGACTCATCACAAAGATAAAATCTGTATCTTCACAAACATCTATTAAAAAAACCCTTAGCTTTTAGTAACTATTAAAAGAAATGAATCATTAGGTTATAAAGAAGGATGATACAGATATCCATAGGAATATCAGTAATGGAATAGAGTGAAAATGGCTGAGACAGAAGACAACAAAAATGATATAACACATAGGCACTGAAACTACTCTCCTAGAAGGAGGTCATTCCTTAGTCTGTACTGGGATCCTCTCCTAACTATTACTCCATAGGCTGATTGGGCTTGATGACCTAATAGGATATAGCCAATTTAAATTATCAAAACACAACAATAATCAGCCTTAATCTGAAAAGCCTTCTCAAACGTTTGCTCATGTTTGTAGAATACTGTTTAACATAACTAGGTCCATAACAAGGGCTGTTGGGGTCTGTTCCATCTGCAAATCACACTGCACACATACAAAGCAGCAAGTGCCAAACAGCATCCAATGACTAAACTACGTTCACTAATCACACACTGTGTCACTTGTAAGCACAGTCTGTGAATCCTAAAGTAAAAGTTCAACTGCAAATTCAACCTGCTCTGAGGGGAGAACAAGCTACAAACTATTGAAATGTCCTTGAACTGCTTACACTGAGACCAAACTTTTCAGGAAAAAAAACCAACCAACCAACAACCACAAGCAAATCACAAACTAAAACAAAAGAACAACCAAGCAACATAACAGGCCAAATCAACCCAATTTTCATTGACTTCAGATGGAAGACTGTGAGTGCACTGGAATATAAAATGAACTTTGGGATTAAGTAAACAGAATTTATATGCCAGTACAGGTTTGGTGAATCCTTGTCCTTTAGATCTGGTCTCAAATCAACCCTAGACACAGGATAAGCAACAAACAAAGCAAATGAAAGTATATAAAAGCTGTGATCTAACTAAAAGCATTCAAGCATTTTCTTTTTCTTTCTTGCTTCTCTGCTTTCTAGGTATTTAAAGGAAAAC
Source organism: Galbula dea (assembly GCA_013399015.1). Classification (NCBI taxonomy): domain Eukaryota; kingdom Metazoa; phylum Chordata; class Aves; order Piciformes; family Galbulidae; genus Galbula; species Galbula dea. The sequence continues at coordinate 178,755 of VWZX01009891.1, read as the reverse complement.
AGTATCCTTGTTATTTAAAAGCCTTCTATGTTAGCTGTTTATTTCCTTTAAATCATGACCCCTATGATACCCCAACAGGTTGTTGAAAATGACTGAATGACTGAATCACATTTACTACATCCAAGGATCAAGAGTGGCAACAGATGAATGGTTAAGAAACAAAGAACCCATTTGCAAGCAGTCTTCCTAAATATAAAAAAGGCTGGTGGAGCATGAAGAAGACAGGGAAGTGAAGATACATGTTTAGGGATCCAGCACAAATCCTACCCACTTCCATAAAGACTAAGAGTGGCTGAAAGAGCTGGTGAAACTGAACCTCCAAGAAGCAGATGGCACACTGGGACCTGGAAGTTTCATGACAACTGAGAGCACAGGAGGTCCATGAAAGAAGTAAGTGCAGGAAAAAATGGTTAGGTCTATGTACTTTGTATAAATACTGGGTATAAATCTCATGAACAGGCATTAAGAAATAAATTTTCCTCAAATACTCAAAAACTAAACCTATAAATCTAGTGGAAGAAACTGCACACCAGGAAAACACAAGGCAAATAGTTACTGTAAAAGATCACATTTCTGAACTCACCAAATACAAAATGACTATGCTTGCCAAAGTACACTGACCTGGCTCTAAAAACACAAGAGAAACACTTCAAGACAGACTGGGAGAGTTTCCACCATAAGTTAAAGCATAGCAAAAAAAAAAAGTAATTAGAAACACAGCAGGTGAACAATAATTCCAAACCCTGAGAAAGACAGACAGGGAATATAAAGTAGAAGGTTATATCACCTATATGAAACAGTTGTAGAATACATGTTCACAGCACCACATTAGGGTGCTTGAAGTATTCAATCTTTCATGAGCAAAGAGAAAAATTTCTGGTGAGGATATCGGGCTCTGGCTAGTTTATTAAAATAAACCCCAAAGTTTATTCCTCTTTGCAATACCTAATGCATAACAATGAAATAATAAGAAGAGCACTGTTAGATGTAAAATTCCACTAGAAAGACACTTTTCCATATGTCTAAATATTATTTTATCTAGAATTACCAAAAATGAAACAATCCAAATGTAGTTTGTGTCTGAAACAAGTTCTGATTTAGTTTCATCTTTTAGTTCTTACTGTTTAAATCAAAAAGTTGTCAGGTCACTACAGTCACAATGTCATTTTCAGGCACATACCACAAGTTTTATAAACATTAGAAATTCTATCTTTAGATAAAAATATTACTCAGAGTCTAAATAAACACCCACTAGTAAGCTTAACAAAATACTGACTCTTAACCTATTACAATTTCCTGGACTTAAGTAAAACTGACAGATAACCAGAGTCAATAATTGTTGACAGTACCTAGCAGAAAGTACATCTACTTCTTGACAGTAATTTTTAGATACTCTTGGCAAACACGACTGAAGTCCTACTGTTAATCATTAAATACACATTTATCTCGCACTACCTTTTTACTCTATTCCATCCCAAACATGTTACATTTTAATGCCCAAGAAACATTTTCCGAGTTCATCTTTTCACTTCCTGTAACCTGTACAGGATCACGTACCTGCTTTTTAGTATTATCATTACCATAAAGTGCACCCAACACACAAGTTTGCACGACCACCTGCTCTTGCAGAAGCAGCCATTTGCCTTACAAACAGACCAGCGTGCCCTTGCTTGGCCTCATTTCGTTAATTGGGATTCTGCAACGTACGTCTGCGTTACACTTGCTGCTTCCAGAGTAACAGCTCTGCTGAAAGGCCCTGTGACAACACTAAGGATTCAATGTACCTCATAAATGCAAGACATTGTTACAACGATCAAAAAACCCCAAGTGATTAAAGTTATTCCCTTTTAAAAAAAATCCATAAAAATATAATACAGACGCCAAGAAAATGTTGCACAAATCTTTAGACAAAGGTTTTATCCTCTTACCTCATAAAGTCCAAAGGGGGTGAGGGGAGAAAGAAAATGGACATAAGCAGTTGGGTAACACTGCCTGAGCGTTTTCCTGGTGTTATGTAAAACATTAAATGCCCTTTAAACGAGCTAACCAGGCTAGCAACAAAGTGTAAAAATACAATAAAATAATTAAGATATGGTTTAAGAAATAATAAGCAATTCTCAACAGAAAAAACAATAATGTCACGTATCCGAAGCTAAGGCTTTGCCGCCATACCTAACGCCAAACATTTATCCAACGAGACGGATACGCTTCTCCTCGCAGGGGGTTTCAGCCCTGCCGCATACCGAGAGGGTCCAGGCACCACCGACCCGCTGCGAACGGGCATTTCGGAGGAAAGCCCTGGCAAGCGGCGCGGGGCCCTGAGCCCCGCGGCAGCAGCGAGCCCCGGGCTGGAGCTCCGGCAGCGAGGGCGGCACACACCGGGCCTGCCAGGCTGCTGGGACAGAGGCCGTAGGACCAGCTCCGGGGCCAGGCTGGGCGACGCCAGGGCTCCCGCGACGCCCCCGCCCCGCTCCGACCGTGCCCGCCTCGTTCGTTTCAAACGGGCGCTGGCGTCGCCGGCCTTCCAGCGGCCCGCGGGGACGGCACGGCTCTGCTCCGGCCCACTCCCTTCGCGCCTCAAAACCGCCGCCTGGTCCCGGCTCCCCCCACTCTCCGCCACCAGCCGCGGGATCTATCCGCTCAGCTCACCGGAGGGTCTCGCTGCTCCCTCGCAGCAGCCCCCAGCCGCTGAGCCGCTCCCCTGCCAGCAACCGCTGTCACCTGATCGCCCGGAAGCCCGGCCCTGACGGAAGGGACCAGCCTGCCCGCCGCCGCGCCGGGCCGCGGGGCCGCGTTCCGCCCGCCAGGGGCTGCCCCGAGGGGCGGCTCCATGGGCTGGGCATGGGGTCCCCCGAGTAGGGGGACCGGCGGGGCTCCCCGGGCAGGGGCCGGTTGGCGTTGCCGGGCTGCTCTGCCTTCCCCCCAGGTCCCGACATAGAGCCCCTGGGCGGTCGTTACCTTAGTGGGGAAACCGGTTCGTGCGAAGAGCCGAAACTGGCGCTGCGTTCAGTCGCCCCCACCGCAAGCCCGTCCCGCGCCCTCCAGGGGATCCTTAGCTCTGCTTCGATGGCAGTTTTAATTCCTGCTGGTCGTGAGCCGTTGCGGGGGCTGTGTCCAAATGCCTGCTTCTGAGAAGAGCAGAAACTTCGTATTATCAGCGGCAGCAAATGCTGGGCCCTCGGAGGGAGGGAAAGAAAGAAGGCAGGCAACAGCTTTGAAGGAAAGGTGTTCAAATGTGTGTGCAGAAAGTTAGGATCTGAGCAGACGACCATCTCCAGGCTGGAAACGGGGAGCTTTATAAAGGTATTTATGCAGCTGCGAGAAACCACAGGGGCAAAAGGGAGGATGAGGACCTTTCAAACCTGGTGTTTGAAAGACTGGCTCAGAGATGAGAGAAGGCAGCACCTCCGAAGAGTTTTGTCCCTGCTCTGAGTGCACCCCACCAGTCCTGAGGACACCAAGGCAGAAAACAGCACAAAATTGCTTATTTTACACAGTGGAGAATGGGTGAGACCTAAACCAAGGTGTCCCACTAAAGGCGAGCCTTATGGGGGAGTAGTTAAGGTTAGAAGTGGAGGGAGGTTAGTGCCAAGGGAGCCTATGAGGAAGCAACCAAGGGTATTGTCTGAGATGGCTTGAGACTATACAGCTGTAGTGTGAAGGTTGGAACATGCAAGTTGTGAAGTGTTCAACAACATAAAGACACAGCTGTACTGAGACTCCACACTGCTTTCAGTAATATGCTGGCTTGGCAAAGCCCCTGTCAAAACAGTTGTCCAGCAGCCCAGCTGGAATTGCCATACATGTTGATGTGTCACACTGGAAAACTTGTAGTTGAGGTGAAGATGAAGATGGAATCTGAAAATGGTAGTAAAGCTGTCCTACCCACTCTAGCAGTGTGTTTGCTGTCTGTGAGAATTGCTCTAGCAAAGCTAGCTATCTAATTTTCAGCAAGACAGTAAAGCAGCATGGTTTGGCACAGCTTCAGCAGTCAAGCAAAAATTCAGCATCTCATGTAGTATCAGGTTAATATGAAGTTAACAAGGCCTCGGAAGTGTAAATGGTATCTTCCAGATGCTGATTAAAACAAGAATGAGTTTGTGAAATTTGTACCAAATTAGACTAGTTACTGTGTATCCACAGTCAAAAGAATTTCAGTATAAAAAGTAAAAAAATGGTTGATTTTTGGTAATCATGGGAATAAGTAATGCTCAGAACACTTCATTGTTTGGGTATCACCTGATAACTAAAGAAATCTGAAAAGGAATACAGTTACTGATGTAGACAGTATTGCCAGGGAATGTTTTTGCTGCCCAGTGATAATTTAAATATTCTAAGTCTCAGAAGAATGGAATCATATTATTATACATTTCTATAATAACTTACCTAGAGTATCCCTGTTCTGCTCGCAGCAAGTGTTTCCTTTTTAAAATGGAAAAGATCCAGAGACAGATAATGAATAAGATTGGTTGAATGGAAAGGGTGGTATAGAAGAAGAGAATGAAAATGTTAATCTTGTTTACAACTAAGGTTAATAGGTTGGGAAGAGACTTATTTAAACCATTAGGTCAGCTGAATAATATACATGGGACATTCAGCTTTACTCCCATTGGCAAAGAATAATTAAACTGAATAAGTGATGCAAGGGGATGCTTCTTTACCAAAGCTAAGAAATCAGCTTCCAAATAGTTATATATCATCTGCATAACAGGAATAGAAATATCATATTTATGTATATTCTAATACTGATACCTGTATCATTCTTCAGGGTAGCTGGTAGCCAGTAATTACTTAGAATTAGAAAGACCTCGTGCCCTGGTCAACAGTTCGTTCTTGTGCTGCGCGTGAGAATAAATCACTTCAATTTGTTCACTTTTTAATTATCTAAGTCATAAGATTGTCAAACACAATGTTGATATTTATAGTATACCCAAACTCCCTCCTAAAATTCTTAATTAGAAAAGTAATACAATATATCAAGAATCCCAAGTCATTGAAACACTTAACGGTATTTTTCTCATAAACTCTCTCTAGTTTACTTGTATTTTCAACCCAGTGGTAGCTTAATTCAGTTTTAAATCTCATTTTAAAATACTCTTCCTTGAAATTTCCATGCCAGAGTTCCTATAGTTCCTGTCTGGCTGTGGCTTTTTGCCTTTGTTATCATTTCCAAGAGCTTCTGCTCATTCCACGTCTCAATACCACAACAAGGTGTGAGACCATACAACTACTTCTAGTATGTGAGATGCATTCATCTGGGCTTTGTCTGCATTGCATGTCTGGAAACTGCCATATTTGAAAGTGTGAGCCTCTAAGCACGCTGAACTTTGCCTGATCTGCTTTGAGTAAAACATACTTTCAAGCATCTGGCACTTGACATCTGTGAAGGCAAATAACTGAGCTGAAACACAGTTCCAATCTGTTACAGAAATCCCCCTGCCTCTAACAGCCAGTCAGAAAGGAATGGACAGAGTATTGTTGGTCCACAAGGAAAGACCCACCAAGGCAAGCTGGGTAAGAGTACTAAATAGAACATCTCCCATGGAATCTATAGGGGCTTTGAGTTGAAGGTTTAATGCCTTTTTGGAGGTCAGTTTGTTATCTCTGGAGCTTGTCATGCCATATTTATGGGCAAAACAGTTTAAAAAGGCACAGGCAGAGGAGATGTATGTTTTCTTTCCTCTGCCAGAGGTGTGGCAAATAGATGCTTTTTGCCTAATGTGTTTTACATATCGTAATGAATCTTGTATGTCTCCTATCTTTTCTCACTGGCTTTTGAACAGTAACTTCCTATAGCAGATGGATCCCATCCTATCTCATGCTTTCATAGTAGATCTTTGTGCTGTCCTTGACATAGGAATACCTGACTGTCCATAATTTGAGTGCTGTCAGTGTTTCTGAAGCAGTGAAATTACCATTTCAGAAGTGTCACAAAATGTGTTAAAGTGCTGTGAATTTTATTACAGACACTCACTTTTTCTGCATCCTTATTCTTTAATGCCAAGCATTCTCTCTTTCGCTTCAAACACAAAAGCAATACCGGCTTTCTGGTATCGTTGGTATGTTTTTCACTCTTATTTTGTGTGAACTGATACATCTGAGAAACATCAAGATATTTTCCTGTATGGCACACGTGAAAGGAGGCTGTTAGGCAACAGATGGACACAAAACCAAGCCATGTTTATTTTCAGCAATTTCCCATCCATGAGCATCACTCTTCCCACTAGCACAAACCCAAAGAACAGGCAGTGGGAAGCAGCCGTTGGGCCACCCAGGTCCCCTCGCTGCCCTTCTGGGATTTCTCAGCATGGCTGGCACTGGCAGCACCATCTGTCCTGCTCTCCTCTGGAAGTTGGTTGTAAATATTCGTAAAATATTTATTTATTCGTTATAGGTGTATTAATATTCCTTTTTGACAGTATCTCACAATACTGTGTACAACACCCAGCTCCTCGCAGCTCCTTTATTTATATGCTCATTCCCAGGCTTTCTTAGCCTTTGGGAAGACCTGGCCGGAAGATTGCTGCCCTTCTCCTCCCTCCCCCTGCCTTTTCCGTGAGAACAGCCTTCTGACGCAGAAGCGAAGACACCGCGTTTGTAAAGACCCGACAATACCCAAGGCTACCGGCTCTGGTTACCGCCGACATCTTCTGGGAGGCAGCCCTCAGCGCCCAGCCTGCTCCGCGGCCGGACGGACTACAGCACCCAGCCTGCCCCGCGGCCGTCGCGCCCTCAAGATGGCGATGCGCTGTGGAGGCTCGAGTCTGGATACAGATTCGGATTCGGACAGCAGCGGCGAGGCGGCAGCGCGGTTCCGGGAGGCCGCGTGGGATTGCGCTGCGCAGGCGGCGGTGTCGGTGGTGTCGGTGCGGGCGGAGCCGCGCGGCGGTGAGGGTCGGTGACCAGCTAGGCTCTGATCTCCCGCTGCAGCGGCAGCGTGTTCTCCCCTCCCCTTCCCTCCCCTCCCTGCCGGCTTGGGCCGGGCCCCTCCGCAGATCCTCACGCCCAGGGGTTGTCCTGGAGGAGCGGTGGTCAGGAGGGGGCATCTCTCTGCCGTGGCGCCGGTGTCGGAGCCGCCGGCGCCCAGGGGAGCCGAGGGGAAGCTCGTCCCGGCCGGCTGTGCCGCGGCGATGTGCGGCCTCCTGCCCCTTCCTAGCCTGGCTGGTGGGAGATTTCCCTTTGCCCTCATAACTGTTTTCCCCCGAAGATGTGCCTGGGTTGCCTTTCGGGCCTGATTCTTTATGCTGTGAAATCACACGTGCCAGAAGGGGTGTTATGGAGGTCCTGGTCACAAGTCTTTCAAACTTACCTTTACTTATTCCTTTGTCAGGTGGCTTTAAAAAGGATCGGTTACAGCCTCCTCAGCCTAGTCTAAGGTATTTTTGATTCTGGTTTCAGCCCTCGGTTTCACTGAAGAAAAAAATAATGTATATTTGTGCTTACAAATGCATTGTGATGCTTCCTACTGGGAGAGCCTATTCTGGTTTAGGATTTAGTCCAACCACAGTCTGAAGCTATGCTTACATCTGAAAAATATGACAGGTTTTTAAAGTACATTTCTCATCCCTGTAGCAGTGGGGTGATTATAGAAGTTGATTACTGCTGTCAGTTACAGCATTAGATCCAACTGTCAGAAATTGCCTGGCTCTGCAAGTGTCGTATGAAGGAATTAGCAGTTAGATATTTAAAAAGAAATGTTTTTCTTCAGAAAATGTAATTGCAAAGACAAATGCTCATCGGTTGGAAAACAGCTGAATTAAGAGCCTTGCAGTGGAGGTGATGCTTTCCTAAGTCTGCAGCTTTTCTGTAGTCTCAGTTTCAAAGGCTGTCAGCCAAGCAACTTAATAGGTCTCTCTCCTGGGACAAGTTTTACATGAATTGTGACAACATATAAGGAAATACATGCAAGAGAAAGGGTATTCTGACATTATTTATTTGCTTTTGTAGACTATTTTCTAAGAAAAATAATCCAATTGCTAACTATGATGGAGATGGCTAAATAATGTTTTGCTCCCTATTGGGAACTGATGTATTACTACTGATCTGCTTTCTGTATTTCTTAGCAATCTTTCCAGCCAAGTATGAATTGATTACTAGAGGACAGAAGATTTTACAGTCCTGTATTTCCTGTTTAGGTAAGAGCAGCAGATGTTATTGGCCTTGAAAGACATTCCAATTATTCTTCTTTTGACCAGGCGTGAGGTGAATGGTCATGATGAGGATGGCAATGAGCTACAGACAACACCAGAGTTTAGAGCACATGTTGCAAAGAAACTGGGAGCAATGCTAGACAGGTATTGGCATGCATTATTAAGAGTTTGTTCTGTTGGTCAACTAAGCTGATGCTTTTGTGTGCTAAAAAGAAGAAACTCAAGATCTGAGTGCAACCTGGATATGGAGAAGTTGTTTCTCTCCATGTTTCCTTTGTTCATGTATTTAATGCTAACTTCCAATATTCTGAGAAGTAACCTGACCTATGTGCTGTGCCCCTCTGGTAAAGACTCCTTGTGCAGCACGGCCTGTCTCCATTTGTATCTGTGGTGAGTGGGTATTGGGGAGGGAAAAGTAGAATTTGGGTGCCTTACCACTTTAATCATTTAAAGGTTGACATGAGAATCTTTCAGTTATTCTTATGGCCTAAACCAATACTTGATTCAAGGCTGTGCTGGCAGCATACCCTAGACTGGGCTGCCATTGTCTTTATTTATTGTATAAATATGGCCCTGGAGAACTAGAATTCCTGGTGTTTAGAGTTGGCTTTAGAAATGCTGCTTTTAAGTCATTTTTGTGGCATGTATTACTAAGGAGAGAAGGCATGGTCTGCTCTGAAAGTAGGGAGGCTTTCTTCACTAAGAAAATGTAAGAAGCTGTGTAATATCTCCTTATACTTTTGTTTCCTAAAAATGCCCAACTTCAGCTCAGGTTGCACAAAGCTTCCTGAGATCTAACTGGGGTTTTCTTTTTAGTTTCATCACTGTCTCAAAGAACTCATCAGGACCTTCCCAAACTTCTGTGCAACAGTCAGACTCTGCAGATGATGGTGAGTTCTAGTCACAGCTGTTGTGGCTGTTTTGTGACATCTTTGAGTGATGACAAGTGGGATGGATCCTGTCAGTTGCCAGGTGTACACACAAATGACTAATAACCATTTGCAATAGAAGAATTTCTTTTAGTGGCTGTGAAGGCGGTTACTTAGAAGCTGTGATCTCTGTGCCCTAAGTCATCTCAGTCCCAAATAATTGGTGTCAAGCAGTATAGCAGTGAGGTTTCCTAGGGAGATTGCTGTTGATTACTTTCACCTCTGATTTATATCCTGGCTAAAATTTCCCTTTACATATTTTAGGTTTTCGCCTCTTCTCTTCCTCGGTCCCAGGAGACTGTGGGAAACCTGAGCCTTGCCCTGCAGCCAGGAGGAGACAGCCATCTAGCTCCAGGTGAGGTGGTGTCAGCTGCTTTGCTCCTGAAGTAATAGTGCATCCACATTTCAGAGGCAGCTGGGACTCTCACAAGACAGTGGGAAGCTGAAGAGCTTGAAGTTTGTATTTATGACTCCTGTATTTGGCCAGAGTGGATTTCATTTTCTTGTTTCTTTTTTTAGTGCAAGAGAACTAGAAGGGTTTGCAGAAGATGTTCTTTCCTCTCCTAGTATGTGTAAAGAACACCTCATCCTTCAAACTTAGTGAATGCTAACTGGAGTCCCAGAGCCACTGAGTGTTTATCAGGTGTTCTCATCTTAGATTGCTGTCTGTGCTTTGAGTGAGATCAAGGCAAAAGTGTAATGTAGCTTCCTTTTCGTTTGGTATCTTTCCAGTGACACAGACAGTGATCAAGAGTGGCAAAAGTACCAGGAGGCTGCTGTGTCAGCTACAGATATTCTGAAGCAAAGTGCTTTTCCTGCACTGTCTGAGGATTCCAGCCAGGATCAGAGTCAGAGTTATGTAGAGCACAGACAGAAAAAAAAGAAGAAAAAGAATATCAGGGAAGAAAACAATATTCAAGAGAAAATAATAGACCCAGCAGAGGGTGACCAGATCTGCAAAGATGTGCCACGGTTGGTGTCTGCAAATGGACAGCATAAGAGACAGGATGGCAACCATACAGTGAACTCAGCATTGCCAGGAGTTGTCAAGAAGAAAAAGAAGAAGAAAAAAAGAGAATGAAGATTTTGCTCTGCAAAGGGCAGGTGATTATGTTGGATAAAGGATGCTGAAAAAGAAACCCTAACAGCAAGAGTTGCTGCAGATGAGGGAAAATTAATTGGCAAAGCTTCTGTTCTAAAAGCTCAGTGGCCTGAAAGTCTAATTAAGTGACTTCCTATGTTGTTGGCATCCCTTGGGGAAGGGAACATTGTTCTCCTAGAACAGCAGTTGTCTGTGCTGCTGCTTATGCAGACCTAGCATAAAAGGATTAAATACTGTGAACAGACTTGCATGACAGAGGGATATAATCATAGCTGCATCCCTCCTGCTCTGTTCCTTCACATCAGGAAACCCAGTCTTGTGTCCTGGAGAAAGTATATAATGAATTGAATGTGGTTTACATGGCAACAGGTGATCAACTCCTTTTTCTCTTTGCCTCCTCCTAGATGCCTACTCAGAATATCTCCAGCCTGTGGGAGATTCATTTATCAAGAGCATCCTGCCAGACACCAGGGCCCCCTTATTTTATTTTATTATTTTCCTGAAACCTGCCATGTTACTAATCCCTCTCTAATCTGCACCTCTCCAGGGCCCCTGCATATAAACAGTGTGCAGTGAGCTTATTTCAGCGTTGTTAGAAATACAGTTCTGTTCAAGTTGTGTCCATTGAAATTTCTTTTCATGTGTAGTTTTTTCATGGCATTTATTGTTACTAAATTCTACTATGCCATTAGACTTAATTTGGCAGCTTTTGTACCACAGTGGGTTTCTTGCTGGAGTCAGGTGGCTCCCCCAGCAGAGAGAGGGAGATGGCATGGCACTTCAGTTGCTTGATGATCAATGCTATGACATTGATACAGTAAGGAATTAAGCCTAATTTAAAAGTTGCTTTGTCTCAGTCCTTATTTTGGTTGACTATGACTTTTGTCTCACTGAAATACAGTGGGTTTTAGTAGTTTTCAGTATGGCTCTTAGTTAGTTTATGCTTCAGTTTCAGGAAGTTACCTCTTAGTTGATAAATACTTTTCTTCTGTTTTCAAGATTATTGGGTTTCAGTAGCTCTAACTTATTTGCCCTATTCAGGAGATCAGAAATCCAGATTAGAGAAACTAAAATAGTGAACTGTCTCTCTTTGAACATGGGAAAAAGTAAGCAAAGAAGTTATTTTCTAAGTAGAAAATTGGCTTGTAATCAAACTGAATGTGCCAGCAGAAGTTACTTGTCTTATGGGCAGTTAAAACTTCAGCTAGCACCCGGGCTTTTAAATGCATAATGGTCTAAACAGTACCTTTTGGCTTGTTTTATGATGATTATGGAAGTTACATTTATTTGCAACTGATGCATATGGGAGACTAGGAAGCAGTTCTAGGATAAAATTCCTTAGAGAATCTGGTTACTGAAATTAGTCTCTGATGGTTGATGGTATCTAGAGGAGGCTCTTACCAATAAAAACTGTAAAGGACATCTGCAGTTTTGAAATTTCCAGATAGAACTGAAGAGATCACTGTTGGGCTTTTTATTTTTAGTTGTCCCTTCAATCTTAACCTTTTAAGAGTCTTGAGCATGTTCTAGTCTGAAGGTTTTTCGTGCATTTCACAGTTGAAAGAGCTCTGTTTCAGTCACAGAGACCAAACTGAGGCTTTTTGCATATCTGGTTAGTGACATACCTGTAACGTGAATGTTGAGAGTAAATAGTGGAGAGAGGGATAATTAGAACAGGAATTATATAAATAGATCCTAAGGGCTAAACCCCTCCTTTTAATGCAAATAAGACTCTAGACCCCAGAGTAATTATTTGCATATTGAGAAGTAGAGACTGTAGCCTACAGGGAAGCTAAGAATGAACAGCGTTCTGTAAAATCAATCCAAACTGACATCTTCATAGAACTGAAGGAACTGCTGCTCTTTGTGTAGCATGGGAACCTCCCAGGTGTTGTGCAGTGTCAGGGACTGCTGAATGCCATCCCCCAGCTCATTCAACAAGACACACAAGGTGAGAATCCACATGGTTAATGTAGAGAACTGAAATCTCCTTGCTGCTGTTTAAACTTTATTTTCTGCATTTAAAACAAAGCAGAGCTATATCAAAAATAACCAAGCCATTTCCACTAGGATAGCATGATTTTAGAGCAGGTCATTTTTAACTGAGGATGTTTGGTATTGCTGTAGTTAACTAAAGGATTTGTAGCTTGTAGTCAGTGATCCCATACTGACAGGTTTGTGCCAAGCCATTCCTGAATCTGTTTCTTGGTGATTTTAATTGCAAAGTCAGGAGTAAGGTTCTCTCACTCTTGCCTCCAAGATAGCTATTATTTCTCACAGTTCCCTTTGGTGCTTCCTTACAGCTAAGGAGGTGCGTGTTTTAAAGATGGTGTCCTTTATTTGACTGCTCAACTTTGCTCTTTCCTGCAAGGCTGTTGGCAGGTTTATACAGGCCCAATTTGATGAAGTCTGAGCAGAATGAACATCCTATCCATGCCCTGGCACTTTTGCCATATTGCATTCATATCCTTATCTTGATGGGATCCCTTCTTGGGCAGCAACAAAAGGCCATCTGGTCATTCTAGGCTGGCTCATAAGGTTTGGGTTTGCTTGTTTTTTGGGGGAGAGGGGAGTGGATTTTGGCAGTGTCAGCATAAGCTTTCCATGGCTTCTGGCTTGAGCCTGAGATGCCTTCTCTTATGGAGGCAGCTGAGTGATGGGTTTGTATGAGGCAGTAGGGGCTGAAGGTTGGCTAGGCACAGCAGCCTTTCCTTCCCAGGGAAGGCAGTGGTGACAGTGATGGCAAACAGCTGGAATCGCACCCGGCAGGTTGGTCATGGCGGTCACCCTTAGCTAGTTGTCTTGGTTACTGACTGGAGGATGCCATCTGCGTGGAGATGAAGGTCTCAATGACATTGTGAGTGGATGGCAGCAGCTGACTGTGGCTGTTGGTGGAGTCAGAGCTTTGGTACAGCACCAGGCTGCTGGAGGACACTGTCAAAGGCACAGGCAGAAGTTAAGTACAGATTTTCACTGCAGCCACCTTAAGTGTGCACACACATTTCCAGCATGACTGAACTCTCCTGGCACAGGGGCATAACTCCTTCTGTGTCATGTGCTGTTATATACCTAGCTTAAGTCCATAGCTAGCCTGAAAACATTGAGGGCAACACCCTTCAGAGAGTTCAGTTTTGAGGTTTCTGGTCAATTGCTAATATCCTAGTTCTTCTCTGGGAACTGGGAAGGTCCCACTGGAGTCTCTTTGTGAGGGAGTCTTGGACTTTTCAGCCCTGAAAACTGCCCACAGGGCTGGATACACATGAATGCTGATTTTGTCAATATTTTTCAGGTTATTTTCCTCTCTAGATTCTGCAGAAGGGTCCCATTTCTACAGTCTGCCCTTACACAGACTGTTTTCTGAATCTTTTCAACCCCCCTCAAGACACTGGTAGAACCCTGTTAGAGAATCATGAGCCCAGTTACCATTTTCTAACTGGATTTTACAGTGTTGGCAAGAGAAACTAGCCAATATGTGGTTTAAGATTAATAGTGGCTACTGCTCTTACCAGCAGGGCTTGAGGTGAGGCGCGAACCTGGCTGAAGGTGCTGGATGGTGGTGTCTTGGTTCTGTAAATGTATCGTTGGTGCCTGTGACACTGGTGTGTGCATCCCAGACTCTGTGTGGGTCTCTGTGTCAGATGTGAATACCTAGAGAAAAGAAAGTTAAGTGCCTGATTTCTACATCCCTTCTCAGGCACAAGAGAAGAGTAAGCAAGTGCTGTTTCCAAGGAGATGAAATCCTCCTTGATGATGCAGTGTGGAGCTTGCTCTAATGCCTCCAGTATTGCTGCTGATACCAGCAAGGTGACAAGGTAAGAAAGATCATGCTCCTGGGATGACATAGGCCACATACCCAAAAACTCTTTGACAAGCAAGGGGCTACCTGGGGACTGGTGGCAGTTCTAAGGTAGGGGAACAAAGATACGTGCTAAAGGCTCTTACCTGTTTAGTTGGTGTCAGGTTAGTCAGGGTGCTGAGATTGGCTGTGTCTGTTATCACCATGGTTTGTGGCAAGAGGCCTGTATGTGTGTATTGGGCCACTTCAGACTTGGGGCCATAGAGAGCTGTGCATGAGAGAAAACAAGATCATGTGGATGTTGGAGCTTTGCATGAGACTGATCTGGCTGAGTTGTTCTCCTCATGCTCTCTGTCTCCAAAACTGTGGGAGTGGAGAGACAAGGAAGTTGAATGCAGTAAAAAAAGTAATTTCATAATTAGAGCAACAATAATAGGAAAAGAAAATAGAGTGCTGCAAGGCCAAGGACCCAGCAGATGCTCCAGAACACAGTCTTTTGTTTGTTTGTTTGCGTGCTTAAGCAAATGAGTTCACATTCTTACCGTGAGGGTTCTGTAGCTGAGCCATGGTGGCCATGAAGGGGCTCTGGTTGATGTGGCTCTGAACTTGCTGCATGAGGGGCTGCTGGTAGGATGGGTGCAGCTGCTGGGAGAACTGGACAGGCTGCAGGGTAGTGAGGCTGCTCCCCATGCTGTTTATTACAGGTACACTTTGGGGCTGGGTTGAGGCCAGGCCTGAAAAACAAGGGCTGATGACAGTAATGTCACACACTGTGGGAAGAGGGTAGCTGCTCTGCAATAGGGGTGACTGAAATAGTCAGACCTGTTGTCACAGGGTGATTTTTGGATCTTGCTTTTCAAGTGTTCTCTTTATTTCTGATTAAAAATAGATTTCATGCCTGTGAAAATGGAGTGTGCAAAATGTACGTTTCACACTGGTACCATAAACCACCTCTGATATCCAGTGTTTGTTCCTGCGTACATCCTTATATACCACTATAGATCACTTTCTAGGTCAGTAATGACCTGATACAGAGTTCCACTGGGGAGGCATTGCTCAGAGAGAGCAATGCTGTAACTCTCCAGACACATGGATTGGAGTTTAAGCTCATTTTGCTTGGGCTGCCTAATTAGGGAGTTTGGACCACGTTACTCCCCATTTCCCACAACTGTCTCAACCCCATTCCTGTATACCATCCAGCCTCTTCAGCACAGAGGTTTCCACACAGTGGAAATTGGGTTTTGTTTTTCATTTGCACAGAATTAGAATCCACACCATAATCTTGGATATAAATGAGGAAATAGAAATTAGTTCACAGCTGTCATGGAACAAAATAAGGCCTCTTTTTCCTGGGAAGAAAGTGTTAAGAGGAGAGTGTACATTTTATTTTCCTTTTCTGATGAGATGCACTTTGGCAGTAGACTAGTCTTGGAATGAAAAGAAATCTCATACAAGACTAGAAAAGCTGTCAAAGTGAAAGAAAAAGTAGTAATTGCTGCTGTGGATTCCAAAGGCAGATGCTGCTCTGCAGGAAGTGGAACAGGATGTTTTGTCTTTCAAGCACTATGACCTTGCTTCAGTTTTCATAGTTTTAAGGAAGTACTACATTTGTATTTGGGAAGATGCAGAGCAGCAAACCAAAACATTGGCATAGGAATTGGTTGCAGAAGTCTCTTGCTTTTAAGATGTGGGTTTGTGTGTAAATCTGTCCTTCAATTCCATTGGTACTTGCAAATAGTGCTGCTGAAGATACTTAGTGTTTGTGACAATTTCCCCAGGTGGTATCACTGCCAGCTTAGTGCTTTTGTCTCTGAAAATGAGGCAGGTAAATCTATAACAATTACAGGTAGCTCTTCATCTGGATCCTGATAAGCAGAGTCATTACAGAACACTACTCACCTATCACCAGGGTGGAGGCTCCTGTGTTGGTAAATGCTGGTGCTAGGGATGAGGTTTCACCAGCTCCAATTGCCATTACACCTGGCAAAGATGCCATGATAAGGTTCTGAGTTTGCTGGCTCAGTGCATGTGGATTTTGCTCTAGGCTGTGCAAGGCAGTCAGGGTGCTGACAGGAGGGAGGGTTCCTCCAGGAGCTGAGACCTGTGTGAAAGGAAGGTGGTGAAAATGTCAGCTGCAGCAGGTTGAGTATGGCAAGTCCTAAAGTTGTGCTAACCATCCTCCACCCTCTTCCTGCCTGCTCTAACCCCTTGCTGACCCCAGGACTGTTCTGTGCTTGTGTATCTTGCTGATGCAGTTTGTCCTTGAGTTATTGAGAAATTGAATAACTTGACAGTTTTCTGAGCCTCTAAAATGAACCATGTAACCTGTGCCTATGCTCTGGTGGGGTTTTGAGTTTGCAAGGC
The DNA here is from genome assembly GCA_013399015.1 of Galbula dea. NCBI lineage: Eukaryota > Metazoa > Chordata > Aves > Piciformes > Galbulidae > Galbula > Galbula dea. The sequence goes on along the minus strand of VWZX01009891.1, from coordinate 162,414 downwards.
CTTTTAGAGACCTGTAGTTGAAGTACTGTGGAACAGAAAAAAGCATTCTAATAATTTGGCTGAGAAAGTTCAGTGCTTTTTACTGTACCTTTTTCGTTTCTCCCCTCAGATGAAAAGCTGTAAGGAACCTTTAGTAAGCACCAACAGGTTAAGCAGTGGCACAAATCACCTTGGTACCAACTTTAGAAAACAGTGATAGAAGATTTTCAGCACCTCTTGAAAGACTTTTTCTTCATCAAGAGACCAGAAGTCCATTCAAGTGAGTGACTGATGAGATTTAAATCATACTCATTTATGGTGAACTTAACTTTCCCTCAGGCCAGTATGCACTAGTGCAAACTTCTGGCAACTGTTTCCCTGTAAGCAAGGGAACATGTGCAAACTGGAAATGATCATTCATGTAGTGCTAGTGCTTCATTGCTAATTATGTGGGAGAAGGGGTAGTCAAATCTCAAAAGGAGATTTGCTTTGAGAAGGCAGATTGCTACAATCTTGATATCCAGTACATGTCTCAGGGGTATGTGCTGCATACAGGCTGTTGGGCTGAATTTTCACAGATACAAGTTTGGGTCTTTGTTCTGTTAATCCCACTGGTGTGTGATCAACTATCTTGAGATGTGTAGAATTCAAATGAGAGTTGGAGATGAGATGAGCATCTCACTGGGGAAAAGAGGAGAGAACAGGGTTTCTTGAGAGACAGGAAATGATGTCAAACCTTGAGTTCTGTTTTCTCTTTTGGCTGAACATAAAGAAATGGCTGTACTTCTTGCTTTCATGCTCTAATACCCACCCTCTCCAGCAGTCTGGAGGGCACATGCATCTCAGGACTGCTCATGTTCTGTGGTCAGTGCAGAGTGGCTATGCAATATCTCTATAAGAAGGTGGTTTTAAGAGTATTCCAGGGAAAACTATTTCAGAGTAGTCCATATTGTGACCACAGGCAAAGAACTTGACGTCCTCCAGTCACCAGAACTTAAGTATACATCACTTACCAGCTTAGTGTCTGTGCTCAGTAGGTTCTGACTTGGCTCCAGACCAGGGGGAGAAACCTGATGCAGGATGGTTTGAGTGGTCACCATGGAGCTGTTCCCATGGTGATTGCTGCTAGAGGACTCTGCCTCGCTGGCTGGCTGCTGGTTGTACCTCACTCCTAAGTCACAACAGGAGGGAAGCTGGTTGTCAGAAATGAGAAACTGAGAAACTTAGGCAAGCACTAAATTCATCTTCCTTTGCAGGGACTTACCTTTAGATATTCAAGGCAGAGTAGAGGGTGGGTAGTAGGGGAACCAGGAGAGCAGACATTCTCACCACTCTGCCCTGGCTTTCCTCTGTAACTTGGTGTAACTGCTTCCTCAAATTCTGACTTTAAGGTATGACTATGTATGCTGCTGAGAGCAAGCAGAGTTCACTAGGAACCACCCATCTGGATGTGGGTTTAGAGAGGAGAGAGCCTCAGTGAGAGCATATCTTCCCAGAATGAGAGTAATTACTAGCTCTGGCCTGTGAAGCTGAAAAAGCTCTTCTTTTTTTGAATGGAGAATGACCTTTCCTGGTGCCTGAAAACTCAGTCACAGTCTGACAGTGCTGGTATGTATTGGGAAGAGTAGGAGGCACACACACTGAGTGAAAGGATGCAGAACTGACTTGTGATGGCAGCTAGCGGGTGACTCCTTGAAAGGGAATGACTGCCTGCCAGCTCTGATGGAGTGCAGGATGTCAAAGAGTAAGTGAGGAGAGTTGGCTGAAAGTTTTGTTACTGAACTTTGTGACCCTTGCAATTCTAGCCACTCTTCTCACTCAGAGGCATGGTCTCTTTGTCACTAGTGCTCTTCCCTTGCAGCAAGTCTGATTTTCTGTCTGTAGATTCACCTCCTAGAGGGGTGGACTTGGGGTACAGTTTTGATGGTGTGGGTGGCTTCACCCATGTCTCTTTCAAATCTTGGGTTGTTTCTTACCATGAACTTTGCTGGGTGAGAGAGCAGGTGGTGGCTGGAGAGAGGAAGAGTTGTGAGGAGTTAGAGGAGGAGCAGAGGTGGGCTGTGGTCCACTGAAAGTGTCCATGGCCAGCTTGTGCCGGAAAGCCTCCTCCTTCCTGCGATTGGCAAACCAGTTGTAAACTCTGACCTCTGTCACCAGGTTCGAGCCCAGTCCCTGGGCCTGAGATGGGGAAACACCTCTCTGAATGCACTCTGCTCTGTTGGGGGGAAAGCACAAGAAGAGCCTTGCATTAAGGGGACAGAGTAAGTGTACACTGCAAGGTGCCTGTGGCCTGACATGCTGTGTGGAAAGATCCTGCCAGGCATAGCAAGACATGAGGCGTTACTGGTCCATTGTGGACAGTGAATGCTCAGTTACAGTACCACATTGAAACATAGCTGGTGTCAGTAGTGACATCCACTGCTGTGCCATTACTTTGCCTCTCATAGGTGCTAGCAAACACCAAAGACACAGAGAACTCTTCCTCAAAGCCAGATACCTATTTTTACCTGTTGCACTCTTCCACTAGTGCCTCTCTCTCTTCTTTGCTGGGGTTTTTCTGCCTCTCATAGGCTTGGAACAGGATCTGTTGTGAGGCAGGACCCCACTTAAAGCGATTTCTTCTTCCCTTCTTGGTAGGCAGGTCATCTCCCATGGGTTCCTCTGTCAGGATACCCTGGCCAGCGTGTGTGAATTCTGCAGGCAAAAATGGGCAAGGGAATTTGCTTTCTGGAAGCATTTCCAATAGTTCTGTCAGTTTAGGTACCTATCAGGTCCAATGCAGTTTACCCTTGGAGAATATCTCATACAAGAGGAGGTTTGAATCTAAATGGAGTGGAAATGTAGTTCCATAATCTGCTAAAACTGATAAGATGTTCCTAGCAGGACCATATTTACTTACACTTTCTCTTGCATGCTTTGCATCTTGGCTTCCACTTCGAAGTAGTGAAAGCAAGTGCAGCTGGCATCCTGCTTTCCAAAACTATTCAAAGGCCCAGTGTCTCATTTTACTTGAACCACCAATACAAATTAAGTAAGATTCCAGACAAGCTCATGAATGTAGAAGTGGATGCTGCAGGAAAGTTCCCAGTGGGGGTCTACAGTGAAGAGGCTGAGAGGGTGTGGGGTGATAGCCCACAGTGTTTTTTCGCAGTGAGTACAGCATCCTGCTGCTTTTTGCAGCTAGAGGAACTTTTACTTAAGCTGAAATTGCAAAAGCATAGTTCTTGGGCAAACATTCTCTTTCTGCCCACTACAGTGCTTTAGTCTGAGGATGGGTGTAGAACTCTAATTGCAAATGGAGAGTATTAGTTTGCTCCTCTTTAGCCAGTCAGAGAGTGGGGTGGATGACTGCAGGGTGTGTCAGGGGGGAGTGCTTTTTCTGTGTACTGTTTGGTTCACCTCATCACTGAATACTGATCTAGACTTCTCTAAGCTTCCTGCTAAAAGTGGCTTTTCTTTAATAAAAATAGGGAGAAAGGATTAGCAAGGAAGAGCAGAAGCCTTTATGAAATTGAGACAGGAGAACAGTTGTTGCCATACTTACGCTGGGCCACCTCTCGCTGCTTACGGACATACCACGTGTAAAGGGCTGCCCTTTTTTGGGTCTTCATGGGAGTGCCCTTGTTGAGGTGTTGTGAGAGGTGAGATTGGTTCAGACCAGTAGTGTCCACCACCTCACGCTGGGGGATGTTGTGCTGCTGGAGGTAGGATTTCACCATCTTTGCTACTCGCCAGGGATCCTCTCTAAAAGGAGAAGAAAACACTTCTCAGGATAGAGAGATCTAGCAGCTGCACAGAGCAGACCTGGATTCCACAGAAGTGCAGTGGTAGCCTCTGAGGTGCACCTTGCACATCAGGCATCACTGCTGCGTTTGGTGAGGCCAGAGTTTCAACTAGCTGTGTAAGGAAAGCTGTTCCTCAGTGGAGTACCTTGTTCACTTTTGACTCTGCGTTCAGGATGAAAACAGCATGGTGTTAGAAAGGAAGTGCCAGAGATGTACCACTAGCTTCCTTTAAACTGTAGGCACTTTGATGTCCCCCTAGAAGGGGGCTCTTTGGTTAGCGAGGGAATTTTCCAGTACATGGTCATCACTCTTTGCTGTCTATGTTCATTTGGATGCAAGGTTTGGGCTGTTCTGTCTACACAGCAGTTATCTGTGAATGATAGAAAGTGCTGACCAGTGACATGAGCAAGCAATGGACCTATCTGTTGGAAAGTAATGTGAATGTAGAGCTTTTTGGCTGCTAGTAAGAAGATGTACGAGGAGGAAGTGATACTGCATTTCAGTATTCAGTTGGATATTTTATGACTGCAGATCTCCTTTTCAGGATTGACATCTCTTTTCCCTTTCCCTACATACCTTTTTCTTCTCTATCCTCCTTTCTTTAAGGCATAGGTGCTTGGGGTAGATGAACTTAATTTTCCAAGACAGATTCATTGTGATATTAGGCTGAAGCTAGCTCGTGCTCTGATCCCAGTCCAGGTTGGGTTGCCTTGCAGTGATTCAAGAAATGAAAACAGGCTTTCATCATACTGTCACATGACACCTATGTATGCGTATGTATTCACCAAGCCATTCAAGATTATGTTGCTGCACACCTGCTACATGTTAATCAAGCACTGATTAACATCTAGATCATAAGGAACATAGAGAAAACATGACTCTGACTTCTTTGTGTATATTGATTTCACCAGAGCTGAAAATCACAGTAGAAATAAAGATGTGAAACCAGACAGTCTAGGTCCAAACAGTGCAGGAGTCTCTCTGCAGAAAAAACTTTGGTTGATCTTTAACAAAGAGCATCCTTCTGTGTTTTTTATGTGAAATGTCTGGTGGAAATGGTTTGCATGCTGTGGAAATACACTGCCATCACATCCAACGTCAGCATCAAAAGAGCAATGGAGAGGAAAAAAGGTATCTAGGATGGCACAGAAACTGTCACAAGAACACATGGGTCTGAGCAACAGCCAGCAACCTTGCTGTTCATTGCCTTGTTGACTCAGGAGGTTGCCAGAGGCTGCAAAGTGATAAGGAGGACAAAGTCCACACCTGTTCCCTCAGTACAAACACCCTTATCTCTGTTCCCTTGCAGCCTCTCTTCCAGTAGCTGGATAGTCCAAGGAGCAAGCTCTACTGCAGTTAAAGTATGACAGAAACACTGTCAGTTACAGCTTTCTGAAGAACCTGCTTTCTTAAAATAGGAACAGTTATTTCTCTTTTATCATGGGACACTTGCTGTAGAGGTTTCTATTTTCTAGCTTCTTCCCTTTACCATCTTTGTCTTTCAGAAGCCTCAAACTGGGCTGAACTTACAGAAGCTTTTCTTTCCTCAGTGTGTTGTTTTTCAGTTTTGTTCTCCTGCTGTCCAAAGCAAGGACCAGTCTTCTCTCCTTTGTCCTTGTAATAGTCTATCCACCTCCTGCACCCTGAATTTATTACATAAGTCCCTATACAAAGGAGAAAAGGCTCAGGCTTGGATGCACTGATCTCTTAAATTTGTGTTCTGGCTCAGTTAGGAAGAGGAAGGACTATGTTGTCTGTGAGTCTTCTCACAGTGGTTAAAATCCTGGGGATTTTCTCTCTTCTTTTGAGACAAATCAGGGAGTTTTGTGAGGCAGAACAGTGCAGGGCAATCTTACTACAGTATGGTTTCATAGGACACTTGTATGAAATCCTAGCTACTCTGTACATTGTCAAAGCACAGGCAGCAATGGGAATGCAGCAATTCCTTTTGGCCCAATGCTGCAGCCACAGAAGTGATGGCAGTTGGTCAGCTGAACCCTCACATGAACCATTGCACAAATACATAGTTCCACCTTTGAAGCCTTCACCATTGACTGAGACATCATGAACTGAAACCTTCACTCTCTCACTGAAAGTAAGACTGTCATTGACTGACAGAGGGTTGGATTTCACCCTAAACCTAGTTCTCATGGTTGTAGTTGCACTAAAATCTCAATTGCTTCAGTTGCTCAAGCTCTCCTCCTCTGTCTCCAAGCCTGATTTCTCTGTTTAGCTTCACTTTCTCCAAAGATGCAAGCTGTCTCCCCATTCCTCTCTTGTTCTCCAAGGTCTAATCTCTGTCTGAATTCTTCTCACACAGGTTTACTTCCTTCTTCCCAAGTCTTGCTCTTTTGCTGTCACTTGCTTCTTAGCATCTGAGCATAGCCCCTCTCCCTGGCTCATCTCAACCACAGGGGCCTGGGTCCTTTCTCCATTTCAGCTTCCCATTTTCTTAGTTCTGAGGTCATTTTTTAAGGGCGTTTTCACCTCCCTTTTGTTACCTGAACAATAAGTAACCCAGGTAGTTAGTTATAAACTCAAAGGGAACAAGAGGCTGGTTGATAATTTATAGCAACATCTCAAATTTAAATGGAAAGTAAATATCAAGTTGTTAGCATTAAAGAAAACCCATTCCAGAGAGCTGGAGATGTAACACTGAGGGGACCTTCTCCCTCCTTCACTCTTCCTGACTTTTCTCTTTCCCCTCCTCTTCCTCATTCTCTCTGTCTCTCCCTCTCTTCTGTCTTGTTCTCAGGCAAGAGAAGCCTTCATTTCTTTGAAGTGGGTTCTGAATTGCTGCTTTGGACCAGACCTTGCTTAAACAGGTTCAGAGCTGTGAAGTACTCAAGACCATCCTCTGGCCCTTTCCTCTGGAGCCTGCTAGACAAACCTCACTGATGTCAGTGCACAGCCTGGAGCCGGGTTAGGCAGAGAGCAGGGAAGGTAAGACTGTCCCAGCAGGGCTCCTTTCTATTGAACTTGGGCTGGTTTGCCTCATCTTGGTTTATATGTGGAAATCAAAGGGGTGTGGCAGCTTCATCTCTAGATTCCCCAGCTAGAGCCATTCTAAGACACACGAGGGAAAAGACTGAGCCTTTGTTATTATAGCTTTGGGTTTTTTTCCTCCCAGAAAACATGCATTTATCCCTACCCCTAGGGGAAATCTTGCTTATCTCTGTTTTTCTCCTAATGGAATTTCACCCCTTGTCCTACAGGTGACTTGTTGCTATACCTCTCCATTTGCTGTACCCGTGGTAGTTTGATCTGTCCCTTCCCCCAAGGTAGCCTCTCTCTCTTGCTTTCTGCCCTGGGAAATATCTGGGAATTACTCCACACAGCTCCATCTCCCTTCTGAGTTAGTTATTCTTTATCATAAACACAATTTGTTTGCTGTGTGAGTGATGTGGAAGGAACGTTATTATTCAAACTGTAAACCTGTGGAAGATCAGTGAGACAGATTAAGGGACAAAATGAAGCTGTGTTAATTCCTTACTAGAGAAACCTTATCTGAACTGCCTTTAGCATTTTTTTTTCTGTAGGGACAAATTCTAATCAATGCCCACAGGTGCACCCAGCCATGTGGATGTATCTTGTCTACATCTTGTTTTACTCAGCTTTGACTAGTGCTTTCCAAACTGTGGCTTCAACTTTAGTGGTCCTGTGAGGACATACTTGGGTCTCTTGGTGCTGTCATGTTTTCCCTCCTGGCTCCTGGAAAGCCTGGCAACTGACAGTTTCCTGACCCTACTTCATAAGCAATGGCTGTAGTTACCACGAAGACTTTATTCTATTACTAGTCAATCTCTCTGTTAAAATGTGGCTTACAGTAGTAGACCAGGAGTTGTTAATAATGCCCAAAGAGGCTGCTGTGTAATGGCACCAATATCTTCATCTGGTTTCTGGATATAAAATCCTTGTGTAGATGCTGAAATAGCTCTGCAGGCATTGAAGAACTGGGAATCTCTGTGCATGGAGATTCTTGCCTGCCTTCATTTTATCTATGGCTAGGAGTAATTTCTATTAAACTAAGGCTTCTGGTCCCCTCATGCTGTCCTCAACAGCAGAACTGAACTGCTGTATCCTGTGATGCAGGGAACTTACAAAGGAACACTCTGGTGCTTTGCAGTTAATACCCAGCATGAGGCTTATGTCCAGTCTTCTCTTTGCTATCTTGGGGTTTGGGGTAGCTCATAGAATCTCTCTGTACCTCAGTTCCCATGTGGAAAGCAAGAATGCTGCTGAGCTGACTGTCTGGAGAGAGATGTGAGGCTGTTCATCAGAAAGCATTAACATCACAGATTTGCAAGAGAGGTAAGACTGTTGTGCAGAGGCTGGTAGTAAGCACAGGAAAGATTGGCAGCAAGCTCCTAGAAAGGCAGGAAGGATCAGAAATCAGAACTCATGCTGAAGTGAGGGTGGCAGGAAGGAATTCCCTCCATCTCTGGGTCTGTTCTCAGATCACAGTGGATGGCACTTCAGTCCTGCTTCACCCATTCATTACAGAGAATGGGACAAAGCCAGGTACTCTTCTTCAACTTCCATGGCTTCCTTTTGAAGAGATACCTGATAAACCATCAGAAGTTAATGATCAAAAACCTTATCAGGGTCTTTTCATCTATAAATTTATAAGACAAAAGAGAAATAATAAAGCCATTGGATAATTAGTAACTAGCCAGGGCCCGCCCGGTGCCACTGGGCTCAAACTACCCCAAGACCTGTACGCAGACTCAGGAAGGTGAGAAGGAGGCAAGAATGAGGGGAAGAAAAAGAGTAGAAGGGAGAGAGAGAATTAGCCAAGACAGCAACAAAATAGAAGGAACAGCAGCAGAGGGAAAAGTGAGAAGAGAAGGGAAGTAGGTAAAAAGAATGGGAAAGAGGTGAAGGGTAGAGGGGAGGCTAAGATGTGACAGAGCTGGAAGTGAAGAAGACATGAGAGATGTACTGGGCCAGAAAGATGACTGAACTATTGGGAATGGCTTCCCCTCACAGGTAAGAGCTGATCCAGTCAGTTTTCCTCTGTTGGGTACTGCAGGGTCATCAACTTCCAGTCTGCTACAGAGCTTTCTTCTCTTAAGAATTTACAGAGAATGCTACCTCTTGTCATGCTGTTTTTCTAGCTCTAGCCTTTTGTGGTGGGTTTTGGTGTTTGCTTCTTGTTGTTACATTTTATGTTAATTTCCTTTGCACTTGAAAAAGAGTGATCAGAAAGCCTGAGAAATTTCTCTAGGTTGATTTTAGTTTTAGTGGAGATCTTAAGTGCACGAAGTTGCTGCATCTTTTTGTCTTCTATCAGCCTGGCATTTCAAAATGCCCTCAGAACAGACAGGCAAGAACCTGGTTCTGTTCTGATAGATAGGTTGGATGGACCTGATCCTTGCTTGGACAAAACTCTTAGGTTACCCTTTGGAATTGTATCCCAGTAGGAATCCTAAATGGGAATCCTGGGGAATGTTTCTCTGAGTCTGTCCTGAGGCTTATTGGTTCAAAAACACTTGTATGCAAGGGCAAATTTGTGTGGCAGTAAAACCTTTCATTACTGCTGCATGTGTATTTTGTAGTTGTGTCAGGCAGTGCACGGTAGAAGCAGTGTATTCTTCTCAGATTTTAACCTCTGCATGTATTTGGTGTGTGCTTCTTCTGCAAGAAAAATCCCCACTGAAGTCAGGAGGACTTTGGACTCAAAAAGAATGACAAGAACAAGTTCTCTTGGTTTGTCTTTGGTCAATAATCTATAGCAAACCCCCGTGAAATTAGCAATATAATCTTCTTAAATATAGCGGGGAAACATTACAACCTGGCTTTACCATCCGTCCTTAAGCAAATATAGCACCAGTTAAGAGTACCAGATTTTTTCTTTATTTTTTTTCTGGCCTGATGACTGAAATTGTGAATCCTATTAAAAATTTAAATCCTAAACTTTAATGTTCAGTCAGAGAGATGCAAGTTATAAAGGCCTCAGACTCTTCTGAAGCCTGATGATATAAGCGCGTCAAGTATGTAATAAGGCTCCATGGCTCCCTTCCTGCTTTTTAAGTGAGATGAAAGGAAAGTTTGAGCATTTATAAAGAATTAGGGATGTTTGGGGGCTGCTAGTCCTGGCATGGATGAAGACTGTCTCTGTGCAGCTAGATCGACAGTGAATACCAGGGACTCTGAGTAGAAGGGGAAGGGAAAAGAGATTTAGTGGGAGATTTAGCATAAGAAAGCAGCAAAGAAGAGCAGCAAATCTGTCCTTACTGTAATAGTCTTTCCACCACAGCCTTCTGGTGAGCAGCCTCCTCAGGGCTCAAGTTTTCCAGCTCCTTCATTATTGGAGGGGTAAATTCCTCCCCATCATCAGAGGTTTCATCTTCAGATAACCTGGGCTCCCCCATTCCGTTGGGGAGGTTGGAGATGTCGGGACAGGGCTCCCCTTTCTCTGTCTGGAGGGCATTGATAGCACGCTGACTTTCACTCTGGAGCACGTAGGGTTCCGCTTCGCTCAGCGCCTTGATCAGGGTCTCCTTGGTTAGCCCTGACTCCAGCAATGCTCCCAGCAGCTCCACTTGAAGATGACTCAGCTTCGAGACCATGGTCTTCAGGCTGTGTCTCTTGGATGTGAATTTCAAGTTATCCTTCTTCCAGCTTCCCTACACCATGTTCCTGAGGTAAAACGCCCGACTGTCAGAGTGGCACAGCACTGCCTCCCGCCGTGACGCCCCCCCAAAAAAAAACAAAATACAAAATTGAGCCACTTCAGACCCCCCACGACTGTCCTGAGCCAGTGCTGATAAAGGGACCCTTGGCTATCTGTTTACATTGGAGCAATGTAAATTCTCCAAGGTTCATATTTATCTGTGTGCTTAGCAAGTTACTGAACTTTGGACTTAGCACTGCAGCAGCAGTTCACAAAGTGCAGAGGGAGAGAAAGCAGGGGGAGGGGGAAAGGGAGGGAAACAGAAGAGAGGAGAGGAAAATGAAGGGGTAGAAGGTGTGCAACATGGAAAAGTAAGCTATGGAAAGAAAATGAGGATGGAGAAATACGGCTTATTTGTGGCCCAGTTAGTTTTAGAGCAGGAAGGAGGTGGAGTACCCAGAAGGAACAGGTGCTTTTGGCTGTGCACGGTTCAAGAGAAGGTGCTGCTGTTGGATGATTGCAGAGCTCTGCCAGTGGTGAGGTTCAGCCACTCTAGGCCCCTGCCAAAGGCTTTGGTTTGAGAGAAAGCCACACTGGCAGCTTCACTAGCCTTCGTGCAACCCCCCAAGCAGAGAAGTGTGCCCACTGTGTTTTTATGAACGTTGCCAAGACTCACAGGATGTTCTGGGGCTCCAGCTGACTTCTGTGGCAGAGCATCAAGCATTAACTTAACTTTTTCACTTCTGGCTTTGGCTTGCTGGGTATCTTGATATGCAAACACTAGTACCTTCATTATATCTTGCTCTATTTATTGCTTAACTGGTGAGCAGGAGCAGCGCACCCTCATGATTTGGAAGATTACAGGGTTTGTCCCGCTCAGACTGTGACTCAAGCACATGGTAAAGAATTGCACTGGGTGTTGGTTCATGCTGAAAGTCCCTGCCCTGCCATCAGTTGCCTCCTTCTTCTGAGGAATGGTCTAGGCAGGCTCGTGGTTACCATTTATCATCTACCTCCAGCCCTGCTTGATACCAGCCCTGCTGTAAGGTTCTGTTCCCACTTGTTGGGTAACTTGCTAAAACGTGTTCAGTAGCTCCGCTGAAGTCCCTTTGTGCAGTTCTCAGGGAGTCCTTATGACTAAATTGGCTTCTCTGGTCTGAAAGTATGTATGAATCTATCTACTTTGAGTGGCTAAATTAGGGAATAAGTTGACATGCACATGTGGACTTGACAAGCATCTCATGCAAATGATTCCTTGTGTGATCAACAGGAGAAGGATTTAAAACTGTTGTCTTAGTGGAGGTTTCCTAGGGGCAGATACTTGTCTGTCTTTATGCACTCCCATCAGGCCTAAGCCAAGAGGAGCCTGGTAGGACTGTGCCCAGTTGAATAATGTCCCAAGACAATGCTGCAGAGTGACCTTGGACCCTGTTTTCCCTTTGTGGGCACCATTACCCATGCTCTCCAGGCTCATGCGACAACATGCTAAGTCAGCGGCTGAAGGACAGTGCTCCTTTGGAGATTGGGCCCCCTCCTCCTTCCAGGCATGGCAAGCTGCAGTGGGTCTGCTGGGCTGATCCTTTCAAGCAGGACTGTTGTTAACTGTTAGCTTTTGTTTCAAATGGCATCTGCACCCAGCCTACCAGGTCCTCTCACTGCAATGAGCTAAAAAAGCTCAGATGGACAGAGAAGACTGGCTTTGTGTGGCTAAAAAGAAGTAACAATTTGGAGTTCATGTAAAAACATTTCATGTAAGAAATTTTCATGTGAGCATTAATGTAAGAAGATATCTTTAGTTGTTTTTTTTTTCTCATACTCAGGATTTAAAGAATGGTGAGCTTTTTTGGCATTGTTCTATCAATATTTTAATAAAATTTCCTTGCATTTTATTTTTTTAGTACAGTTTTCCTAATTCCCCCCCCTGCCAGTAGACATGCCAACAATACTGTCTGATAACAGGAGTTGTCAGTTGGAATTACAGTATCCAAGCATGGCATATGGTTTTTGCATAGTATGTCCTTATTATCCAAAGACTTTGCAAAGAGAGACAGCAGATTGTGGGCCTCCTGCAAAATGTGACAGAGAAGATCCTGTCATCACCGTGTTACTTAGTTCTGCCTGTCTTTGGCAGTGTGATTTCTTCTACCTAAACTAAGATGGAAAATATTACTGTTGTTCTTGTTTAAAGGATTGTCCAATCTCTGTTCTGCAAGTATAAATACCTGCTGAATGCTTGAGGGGACATAGGGACACAGACCATTACGTTTAGACAAAGAGCAGCAATATTTGTCAAGGGGAACTGTAAAGAGAAGAAAACATAGCAACAAATTGCCTGTCTATACTGTGTGGGTTTAAGGATTCCTAACTCACCCAGAAGTCCTGTTGCTTGTGCTTACCTTGCAGACCTTCAGCTGCAGAAGCTTTTAAAACAGCCTTTCTTGAAATCAGTGAACTTTGAAGTCTATAAAACCAGAAATGAACATCTGTTTGTATGTTGGGACCTCACTGAATGCTACATCTTGATGCCACGAGGAGAATCCTTAGCTGATGATGGAAACCTTTCAAATGCTGAGGAGAAGGTAAATATTCTGTCACTTCATACTGAAGGGCTTTTTCCTTTGGTCCAGAGGGGAAGAATTGTCCATTGGTTAGAACTGTCCACTTTAAGCTGTAGGAGGAGCTCTGACAATTATCAAAATAAGTAGTAAACTTCTACACTGTCAACTTTACCTTCACTGTAACCTGCCAGACTGTGGCAGCAAATGGTTCAGCACTCCCTTAGGAATTTCAGATTCCTCAATGCAGGAAAGCCAGCAAGCTTTTCAGTCTTTCTTCAATGTTAGAAATTGCTAGCAGTCAGACAGAACATTTGGGAAGCAGGAAGGAGACTCCTGCTGTGAATTAGCCAGCACCCCTATTTTATGCCCCAGCACTGAGGATTGTAATATCATATTTCTCAGATTATTACAAATGCCACAATGTGCAGTTGTGAGGTGGCAACAATAGCAGAAGTCAAGGGTGGAAGCTGCAAACATTAACTAGCTACATTATAGTTCTAGAAGTAGAGGAAGAGCTAAATTGTAGAGTGCCATAATCCAGACAACATTCTCCTGTAACTGAATTGTACTTAGGGATTTTGCCTTGAGGTTGAATGTTTGAAGGAAAAGGTCTTGAGTTTTTGTTACACACATTTCTGTCTATTCCTAGTGCTTAGTGTATGTTGATTTCAACATCTGCTGGGCCATGACTTGATTTTCAAGTCATCCCTGATTGTGTGGTCTTGGTAATTGTGATAGGGAAAACTTTGGAAGTTTGAAGACATCAAGTGGTGCCTGCTTGTTTCTCTCATGTTTGCAGTACTGTTTTTGAAATTTTTTCCTGCAGAATTGCTTGGTTTTCCTCAGATGTAACTAATATGGTGGTTGAGACCCCTCAAATTCAATGCTGCATTGACAAGACCTAAGCAGCTTTCCCACATTAAACTGGTCAGCTTACTAGCAAGCTCTGGAATAATGGTACACTAACAGATCTGTCTGGATGCAGATTGGAGAAATGTCTCAGTCATCACAAGAAGTCTGATTTCTATTTCATTTTAATGCCAAATTTAATAAAGATTAAATACAACTACTGTGCATTTTTTGTTAGGATTTTCTTCTTTTCTGCTGAAGTAGCAGAGTCTGGTAACACTGTGTGACAGCTGTCTCTTACAACTGGCTTCCTGTGATTCTCGAGTATCCCGCAGCAAGGACATCTTGGGTTCCTCTACTGCAGTTCTGGTTTATTGGTAAATAATAGTCTGCCTTGATTAACTGTTCCAGGGTAAGCCCTTCTCCCCTACATGTAATAAGGCAGTTGAATTACTAATTTGGTGGATTACTTAACACTGAGAACAGCTGCATGAAAATATAAATGGGTATACAAGAGGAACATTATTTTTTTGTTTTTTCCAGACTTACTGGTAATCTACTGGGGTAAAGCCAATGTAATGGGGCTTCAAGGAGCATACAGAGAAAGAAAAAACCCATATATCCTAAAAGGGCTAGCAGAGAGAACCTATTAGTTCCCTGAATAAGGTGGTAAAAGTGCCATTGGCAAAAGAAACAAAGATAAGTGGTTCTTTTAATATTTCTCTACAGTTTTAGTGTTGTTCCTGCTGAGATTGCTAAATGCTTTATTGGCTTGAAAGACATTAACATTATCCCCTCCTTGAAATGAGAGCTCTTATTGTAATAGCCACCCTTATTTCTGTGGCTGGGGAAAAGAAAGCTACACCAAACACACAAACTGATTATTATCTGTTCATTGGGAGGTTAGTCCTAAAGGACACATGGGAATGTGAAAAAATCTGAGATTGTCATTTACAGGTTGTTTCTGTGGGGTTGGATTTCAGCTGTTTGTGCAAACCCCAGGTATCTCAGCGGGAAAGGACTCACTTGAATACATGGCTTCAATGTTCCAAATGTGCACCCATTTGCATTTTAATTTAGTGGCTTTTGTTGTTGAATATTTATTATAATAAAACGTGATTTTACAGAGAAGGAAGCTAGTTTGTCATTGGTGCCTCCTTCTGTACTTTCAGTAGTACAACCAGAAGCAGAATAACCTGCACTTCAGAACCAAGGAGGGGGCAAGGCTACATTTTGAATAAGACACTGGAGTAGCTCCCCAGGTTTCTCCATATTGCTGTTTGCAGGATTCAGTTGCAGAAGAACAAGCTTTGTTCTTTGTTAAGTTTTGGGAGTCTTAGTTAAACAGGCTGAAGTGTAACAACCATTGAGAACTGGCTTGGATGCAGAGCTGGAAGGCGTAGTGTGGTAATGCCATAGGGCATAAGGGGTTTCAATTATAGCCTGGCTGTCTCTCTCTACGTTGCTCTTCCTCTGTGGGGAAACAGAGCTGTGTCCTTCTCAGCCTTCCATCTACTCCCCTACACTTTGAGGATGAGATTGGAGAGCAGGAGCAGCTCTGGAGTTCAGTTAATGCAGTCTCCCACTAGGTGGTAGTGAAGAGAATTGTGTCTCATGTACTGGTCAGTGCACCTTTTAATTATTTCTACCGAGGGGAATCCCCCAAGGATCCTACAGACAGAATAGCCTAGCATAGCTCTAAGCTATACTGTCAAAACTGGAGCTTTTTTTTCCCTTCCCTTTCTGTTCATTTCCATGCTATTTGTTCCTCCCAAAACCAAGCAGAGTTTACAAATCTACCTGTCATGTCGTTTCCTGAAAGCTGAAGTGTCTACATGGAGCTACTCTGGTTCTCTTTCCACCTCCATTATAGCAGAGGCAAGACAGGGTTAGCCAAATGTCATCTAATGACATTTAAGCACTTTGGAGGTGAGGACTCTCTGTAGCCAGAACTTTAAGTTGATTTTTCTCTAGCACACTTGCCTCTGGAAGCTACCTTTCAAAACATAAAAAGGAAAAAAAAAAACCCACACAAACCCCCCCCCCCTAACAAAACCCCACCTTATTTTTGTTTCCTGCTGGTTTTGAAATACCTTGACCAGTCTAATCAGTCTAAAGCAAAGGCTCCAGCCAGAACAGGTATTTTGGAAGGACTTTGTAATGTAGGAGTAGTGTCACTGACATTCAGAGTAAAGTTCTCTTGTAGGTCCAAAGAGACCACAAAAGATATGCTGAGGATATTATCTGGGGGATGCAAGCAGTGCTGCAGTTTGCAGTAAGAGCAGATGCTGGGTCTGCAAGAAGGAATAAATTGCTCCTGTGAATTCTTTCCTCTGCTATCCTGTAACACTAGAGCAAGCTTCTGAAATCATTTAGTAGTCTAGTCACAAAGCCTGAGATAATGAAAAAACTTATACTTTAATTGCTCATCAGCTATAAATCATTTGTGCCAAATTAATGTGCTGGAAATTTGCAAGACTGAGAAAATAGAAGCTATTTCAGTAGGGACACAAAGCAGGGATATTGTTTCAGAGATACCAGTATCAGTTTTACATCCCAGTTCTCTGGGGAGGGGAAAAAAAAAAGCAAAGCTCTTTAGCACCAAGACAAGGCTGAAGCACTGATTTATCTTCACCTGCATTGATTCAAAAGGATGGAGAGTTGTGGGGTTTTTTCCTCTTGCATTTATGCTATCATAATCAGGGAAAAGGGTAGTGTCAGCAGGCATCCCAGAGACACTGGGGTTGCACTACAGCAGAGTGAGGATTCCAAATTATTTGTCCATTTTCCAATTGTGACTAGATTTTTTTTCTGCTGTGCTGAGGGAGATTAAAGGCAGAGAACTTCCCATTATGCAAGGCCTACCCAGAGTGTGTTTTTAACAGGGGATGTGTGGGAATGCCAGAATTTCCACCAAAACTGCTTGCCTAGGCTGTGTACCCCATTGCTCAAGAGGCTGAGGATGGCTTGCTCCTCTCTCCTTGCATCATGTCCACCAAAGCTCACTTTCTGTACCTGCTGAGCTGGGCACAAGTACTGTGTACAGTATGAAAGAGCTATATGGTCAAATAGGGGAGAAAGTCTTTCAAGGTAGCCCAGCCTGAGTTGGATGAGAAATGTTAGCATTACTCACCATTTAATCCTTCCAGTACACCTAGCTGCCATGACTGACCCCAGCAGGGGTCCCAGTAAGCTAGTCAGTTATACTTCTTTGAGTATTTCCACCTCACAGTTGAGACATCCAAATCTAAATCAGATCTTAGTGAGTGGGTGGAGTGCTGAGATTATGTCAGGAGCTCCAAGGTCATTCCTGTGGAAGGCCAAAGGGCTGTGAAAGGCAGAGAGTACAGATGCTGAGGTGTGCCAACAACCCAAATCACTTGTCTAGCACCACCTTCCCAAAAGCACAGGAAGCCCAGGCCTTCCCTCCACCCAGACCAAGTCAGTCTGTTTTGCATACACATCTCCCTTCTGCAGTGCCCCAAAACTTCAGGTGGCTGCAGTATGTTGCAGTTTCCTCTTTCCCATTGAAGGAACTAAGCTAGCAGAGATGAAGCAAACCGTCTGTGATCACAGAGCAACCAATAAAAGAATAGAGAAGAAAGGAGCTGTTCCTTACTTCCAATTCTGTGTCAGGACTAGACACCAGCTTAAGATTTTCCCATTTAAGAGAATAAATGAGATGGACAAAATGGAAATAATTTATTCAGTTCACTAACAGAAATAAACTAAAGTGGGCTCCAAAAGCCATTTTAGAGGCATCTGGCATCTCTGTAGATGCCATGAGAATGTCCCAATGTCCTATTATTATTTTTGAAGATTTTTAGCAAAATTATATTAAGGCACAGAGCTTCTCCAGACTCTTTTTTTAATACCTATTTTTAACAGACCCAGGCATTATTCTAATTATATTTAATGCAGTTACATCACTTCCAACTATAAATTAAAACTAGCTTTTCTCCCTCCCACACTAAAAGGTGCAATGCACGAGACTGCACAGCTGGACTGGAACAACTGCTCTAAACACACAGCTCCATTACATGCAAATTGCTGCAAGTGAAGTAACAGGAGACAAGGATTACTCAAGTGAGCAAACCTACATTGACACTAGTTCTGCATTTGGCAGAAACATAGTCAAGGACTGAAGATTTGGCAGCAGGACCAAAGAAATTAGAAGAGACCAAACTGGTACCAACAGCTGGCAGTTCCTCTGCCTGGGACTTGCTGTTTTAATACAGCAGTGGTAATATGAAGCATATTATTTTTTGTAGGGTCAAAGTATCCTCAATGTTATTTTCCTTTCCTAAAAATATATTTTGAGACTTTGATCCTATTTATTTTCCTTGCTTTGTTTAAAAGATAACAAAGCCATTGCAATCTCCAGAAACACACTATGAGTATAAACACTCGAACGTGTGACTTCCTTTACCCTAACTGTGCAGTTACCATCTACCCGCAAGAGGCAACCCACCACACCAGTGTCCAGGCTCGTACTCCTGCGGAATGGCAGGAAGGTGATGGCCCTGCCAGGACAGCTTCCTGGGCTCGTCCCGAGCTCGCAGAGCTACCGCTCCTCGGCAGCCCACAGACGAGCAAACTCCGCTCACCCTTCCCCGGCACCCTCCAGCCCGGGGCAGCCTCTGACCCTTCACTCCCGCAGATTATTTCAAACCCAAGCGCCTCCCCGAGCTCCGAGGCCGTCCCGCTCCCGGCGGCGGCCCGGGGAGCTCGGCGCTGCCCCGGAGCGGGTTGCGGAGCGCCGCTCCTGCTGCGGGAAAGGAGACGCCGCTTCGGGAATCGCCGAGTCCACCCGCAGCTCGGAGCCGTCCCCTGCCCCAAAGCCCATCCGAAAAACGCAAGGTGCGGCTCTCCCGCCCGCTCTCTCCACCGGCCGCCGGGCACAGTGGTTACTACGCCACAGGGAGCAGCGAAGCGGCCCGCCCGACTGCCAAAGCAGGAGCGCCCAGCTGCACCAGGCCCAACAACCAACACCCCTCTGCCGCCACCGACTCCTCCCTCGCCCACGGCGCCTGCGCGCGGCCGGCGGCAGCGGCACGTGAGGGTGTTNCCGCCCCTCGCCGCCGCCTCGCCGGCCATGAGGCCCAGCCGCCGTTGGCGCTCCAGCGCGGCCTTGTGTCGCGGCTGCTGAGCCCCCGCCCTCCCCGCCACCACCATCGCCCTCTCCGCCATCCACTCCCCGCCCGGGCGGGGACCCCCCCTTCGCTCCCCTCCTTCCTCACAGCCGTCGCCATGTTGGGCCGGGACCCGCAGCGGGGCCGCCACTGAGCCCCGAAGCCTGCGAGGCGGAGGCAGAGGAGGAGGCGGAGGAGGAGCCGGGGCCCGGCCGTCCCGCACAGCCCAGCCGGCCGGCCGGCCAGCCGCAGCCATGGCGGANTGCGGGCCGCGGGGATGGGGGGAGAGCGGCCCCGGCGAGGGCCGGGCCGGCTGCGGGGGGGTGTTCCGAGTCGGCCGCCTTCCGGCCGGCCGGGAACGAGCGGGTCCCCAGCACGGGGATAGGGTCCTGGGGGGGGATGGGGTTATGGGTGCGGGGGCTGTGCGGGGAGCTGGCGCCGCGCCTCTTGCCGCGGGACTGCCGGTCGCGGGCTGTGGTGGGGGCTGGGGCATAAAGGGAGCTGCCGGCCGAGGGGCTGCGGCCTGAGGGTTAAGCGCGGCTGAGTAGGAGGGATTAGGGGGAAGGGAGGAGGGACGTTGTGCGATCGAGGGGCTGGGGTAGTTGGGCTGCGAGGATTCGCCCCGCTGACAGCCGGGGAGTGGGAGAGGATCGCGGTAAGCATTAGTGTGGCTGTCATCCTGCCGTGTCCCAGCGGTCCCCTTAGGTGAGCTGGATCTCTGCGTGGCTAGAGCAGGTACGCAGCGATCCCCTGGGCCTGGAGTAGGGACAGTAACAGCTCTCACCTTTGTGAGGCTGCAGGTGATCTCTCTGCCTAAAAGGAGGTTTCTATCGGTACAGGGTCGCTGGTAAGTCAGTGGCGCCTGTGTGTTTTCACCTGGCGACAATGGGCTTGCTCTGTATGCAGGAAATACAATGAGGAGGAAGAGACCGGTTCCTGTGGAAAGACATGAAGTATAGCAAATGAGAGGGCTTTTTTTTCTGTGTCCTGACACTGTCTTGGGCCTAGCTGGCAGTGGATCAGAGAGACAGGGTTTGGTTTCTTCATATAATTCTGCTTTTTGTTGTATTGTCATGGTTCACAACCAAAATATCTCACGTAATTTACCTGGGCATCAGCTCTATTGACCTGACCACTGCAGCAATTTGTAATACTGCATTTTAAATCCATTTCAGTGGTATCAGCCAGAGTTGTTTCATGTATGTTTTGAAGAAAAAGTTATGATATCCTTATTAGAAAAAAGAGTTAAATCTCAGCTTTTGACCTTGATGTGTACTGAACGTGGAGAAGGGATTCAGTATGCATTGAGTATTCCTATTCTGAATGGTTCTTGAAATCTTTCATAATACTTTTTCAAAACTTGGAACCCAGTGGGGATTCCTGCTCTGCCACATGTTGAGACTTTGGCAGCCCCTTCTCCCATCTTCTGTCACTTTTCTGTCAAGAACCAATATATCTCTTGATCTTTTGCTTTTTAGATGTTTTTACTTTGTTTCATGAGCTCACTACAGGCAGTGGCCTGCTCTGCTTTAAAACAACAGCAAAAAGACAACTTCTTTGACTCACATTATTAACTGTGCATTGGTACAGTAAATGAATACTGGTACAGATTTAGACAGTTGTATGTCATTGAATTAGATGTTTTCAGTGAATTAGATGTGTCCTAATGTGCTTTTATTGCAGAATGAAGTTGTAAATTTGTAGCCTACTCTGGGCTTTGTCAGCTTTCTTTAAAAAAGTAAATGAAACAATGTCGATTGTACATCGTTTTGATCTTTAACTCCCTTGCTTTTTTGAGTGATTGTCTTTGCCATAGTAGTATTCTAAAGGGAAGGTTTTTAACAGATGCCCAGACGAGGATTAACTCCTGTATAGGTTGCATAATTTAGGGGAATGAAGTTGGGATTTTAGTTGTTCCTCACTGTTTGCTGGGTGTACCACAGGAAAGGTTGTTCTTCCTTACAGTGTTGAGGTTGTAACTGAAGAAGGATACAAGGCTTGCATTGCGAAATGCTGTGATTTTGTGTCTGTTCACTAACATGTCCTCATGTTTTTGAGGTTTCTGTTGCTTTGCATTTTGACCTGTTACTAGCATTGTCTGGGAGCTATGCAAAGAGCAGAAATCCAGTTCTAGACTGAGGAGCACTGTTCTGTAACTTGTGCACTCTTCTCTGTGGATCCTTGTTTGATTACTTAACACTTCTAGCAGCAATCTTGTGTTTGTTTATTTTTAATTACGATAATGCAGCTCAGCATAAGATTGACTTGTGCTTTTTTGAAAAATGGGCATTTTGTCAACTGAGGAAACTGGTCCTTCTGACATAATTGTGTCTGTGGGTTAGCCCAGTTGTGCAGCGTTGAAGTTGGCAGATCATGTCCTGTCCGTTTGCTGGACCCTCTGATTTTCTGTGTTGCAAAGGCTGCTGGCTCAGAAGGAGCTTTCCCTGTTCCCTGGTGGAGTGTCTAATATCTGAAAATACATAATGTGACATTAAGGAGAATCCATTCAGGTACCTCTCTTTGTATAGATGTAAATTGTTCCTGGCTGCAGTAGTGCTACCCTTTTGTCCAGGAGTGTAAGGCTTGATTATGCCTCCTTTTGTGCATAGCTATCAATATGCATTGTAGAATTCCTGTAGCTTCATAAGATATGATCAAGGTTTACTTTGGGTTTGGTTTTGGTTTTTTTTTTCTTAATTGTCTCAGATGTGTTAGAAATACGTTGAAAAAATGTATCTGCAAGCAGTGATTGCTGGACATTAGCATTGCCAAACACTTAGACAAACAAGGCTTTTGTCAGTGATTGATGTCTCTATTAATGATGTTGTTTTGAAAAGATGAGAACCAATTCTCATTTTGCTATACGTGTTGTTTTGTAA
Organism: Galbula dea; assembly: GCA_013399015.1. NCBI lineage: Eukaryota > Metazoa > Chordata > Aves > Piciformes > Galbulidae > Galbula > Galbula dea. The sequence continues at coordinate 140,616 of VWZX01009891.1, read as the reverse complement.
TATGAATCTGAGGTTTTAAGGTGGGTTTACAGTTTTTCTTTTAATTTCCAAATGAAATGGATGTCAATTACTTTCTTGTAATAAGCTATTACTTGGGCTTTTTCCCCATCACATTCGTAATTTTGAATACATAAATTGTCTTTTATCACTATTATTGTGAGTTATTTCTTGCAACAACCTCTTCATTTTCTTCTTCAGTAAATCCTATACCTGTAACCATCTGTACTTTTATTTAGGTCTTTTTTAATGTCTTAACTAGACTTGCAGACCCAGTATTTCAGATATAGGTGTGTTACCCCCAAAAGGATTTACTGAGAATTTTGCTGGTGAGACTGAATGCTGTCATCCTGGAAAAACTAATTCTAATGGAAAATGTGGGATAAGTGCCAGATGGAAATGCTCTTTCAAAGGATATGCATTTTTACTAGAAAAGGGTATTTGAATAAAATGCTTGTCAGTAGTGAGTGGGGAGACTTCCTTTGTCAAGTACCTGCAACAACAGAAGGGAATCATGAGAGCTCTGTATGATACTGCTGTTAACTCAAATCCAAAGGCCACGAAACAATGCTGCTGCATCGGGAGGTTGCTCCTGTTTTTCAAGATTAAATGAAAGCTGAAATTGATTTCCTATGAGTGGGAATGCACTGAGAGAGGAAAGTAATTGTGGAATACCCCTTTTCCTTTTGTTTTCTATCTGGATTTCAGCAAGCAAATGGGACTGGGTTAGGTCTCTCTACAACAGAGATGGAAATAAATATGGGAAGAGCTCTTTGCCCATCACCGGTGTATACGTGCACAGGTAAAAAGTTATTAAATGCCAAGGGTTTTATCTTCAGGCCAGCAAGCTGTTGGAAGGATTATAGCAGATGAGTATGGGCACAGCAGGACCTAGGTCATGACTTCGTGAAATACTTGTTCTTTCCTTACTTTCTAGCGCCTGGTGGTGAGATGTTTTCGCTGGATCCTATTTAGAGGGCAGAGCAGCATGCATATCTTGTTTATCTTCAGTTAGTAGGTGTTTAGTGTTTTTCAAGGCCTGATGTAACACCCCCTCCCTTTTTACTGTTGCCCAGTCTGGCAATAGAGAATGCTTTGTTCTTTGAATGCACAAAAGATTTTCACAGCTTCCTTCATATGTGAGGAGAGAAGGAGAAGGAAATTTCTACACCAAAACCAAGTATACTTTTGATTTTTCCTTTCCCAATGTGTTGTAATAAGAGTAATAGGGATTGCAATGCGTGCGTGTCTTGTCAGGGGGATGAGTAGGAGGCAGACTGGGAGGGTAGCAAAGAACAAAACCACTGTATTGAATCACTAATCTTAAAAACAACTGAACTGCCTCTTAATGTTTGAATCAGTGGAATGATTCTTGTATTAGCCATCAAGTCTTTGATGAGTGAAATGGGGATATATTTAGAAACTTCTCTACGTAATGTAAAGGGCGTGGAAATGAAGTCTAACGATGTGTCAGAGTAATCAATGAAGCTACTGGGTTTTGGGGTAAGTATACATGTACAATGCTGTCTTTGCTTCTGGGAGAATTCAGATCTGTTGGTGTTAAAAGTCTTTCTAGATTCAGAGGTCTGAGGATTTGTTTTCATTGCATTTAAGCGTTTAATGTGCTGCTGCCATGAATTAAAATAGTCTCTTCCAAAAGTCTGAGGTAGTGCTTTTAAGTCTTAGTTGGCTGGATTAGATGTGTATGTGGGAGGGCAAGGAGTAAGAGGAGCTATAGCTTGTTGACAGAACTTGTCAAGTACTAGTAAAATAATTTGTTGCATTCAAAATTTTGTACTTGCTTTGTTCGGTTTAGGTTGAGAGACAGACCTTAACTGACTGATTCAGGTGTTTTGGGGATGGGAGGCAGTTTATAAAACAAAGCACTCATCTGAATTTTTAGGTGATGGATTGCAAAGCATTTAAATGAAATAACAGTGTTATGTGCACTGTCTAAAACGTGCCGTGAGAGCTTGGCTTGCAAACATGGAGTTTGGCCTTTAATCTTACATTTTTCAGGAACTGAAATTACTGGCCACATTCCATTTTAAACGATTAATAGAAGCCTCCTGAGGACAAGGATGTCATTGTATGAATGTGTGTGAGTATCTGGCATCAGAAAAGTGACTTCAGCCTCAGTAAATTTGAGAATATCAAATTCGTAGTTGATATGTTTGTCTTTCAGTACTAGCCTCACTTCACATGTTTGTTATCCTCCCTTTAGCTTTTGCTATCTCAGACTGTATGTCATGTAGGCAGGGACGCTGTCTGCAGCACTGGACTGAAAGCCAAATATGGCAAAGAGCATGGGATTAGCTAAAGTTTACAGTCACTTGAATGTACGTATACATATAATGACTCTGATAAGCAAAGGGAAAAAAATCCTGCCTCAATGCAAAGGCTGTATTTACTAGTATATTAGTAATTCCTTCAGAAACAAATTGAAGTGAAGAACATAAATCAGTGTTTTCTTGGTGCTGTTGTGCAGCACCTATTTTAATGAAGATTTCTGTCAGTTCTGCCTTCAGCCTTTTCAGGATATAGTGGCAGCAGAAGTTAATGGTTCCTTGCTTTTTAACAAGTGATTAGAGAGCTTGGCCAGGATGTAGGAGATCAGTTGCATCCCCCAGGGTTTCTGACCTTGCATCTCTCACCTTCCACGGGAGTGCTCTCATCCCCAAACTATGTGTTATTCAGAGGCTGAGCTTCGTGTGTCCATTTCAGTCTGTTTCACTCAATACAGAATACTGTTAATATTTGCTGGGCTGGGAAGCAGGAATGCCTTTCTGCCTTAATGAGCAAAATACTGTGGGAGTTTGGCGTGGACCTGGGTCCTGCTTCCTGCCTTGATGAAACTGTAGTTTGGAAGACCAAAGGGGCTGTAGGCTGGGGGGGCAGTTCAGGCTGCTTTTCGGGAGAGAAAAGCTTGAATTCCCTCAAAGGGAAGATGACCTGAGTACGTTTTCCTGTGCCATAGCTAAGGGAGCTGTTAGTGTGTGGATCTACCGTTATCACCACCTTTTCCTGTGGTTTGTGCCAGGTTTGATGAACCTCAGAGCATCGTTTTTGTCAGCTGAAGAGTGTGATCCAATAAAGAAATGGCTGATTTTCGGAACTTTGGTATGAGTTAAGTAACCTGATGCTGTTGGAATTTGAGGAATTGTGTGTGGACCACCAGACAGACCAAATTAACTGAGGATATTAAGTTCTTCTGAGATTAGTTGTGTTTTGGTGGATAGTATAGTTTTAAGTACTAGGTTCAGTTGCTGAAATCTCTGCCAATCATCATGTGTCACTGAAACACAATGCCAAAAGTGTGTATACTTCAGAAACCTTCCTACAAGAAGTACTTTGAAATACATGTGATGCTTTTTAAAAGGTAGTGATTTCTGTTTCCTAAAATTTGGAAGAAAAGCAGAACAAATTCTGGTCTTTTTTAGTATCTCAGCTATTTCATGTCATCATATTGGTGATGTGTTTTATCAGCATCTGTGGCATATATGCCACCATCTTTAGTGCCCTTTGACATTTTATGATGACTCTGAGCACTGTAATATACTCTAAAAGCAAATAATTAATACAAGCCATTTAGTCAAACAGTTTTTAGTTTAGTTCTGGTGATATCTGAGTAAAGTTTCCAGGAAGAACTGAAGATGAAATTGGTAGAAAAAAAAAATCATTGTGCACATTTTGTTTTTGGTGCTACATTGCTTTGGTGTAACTGATTAAGTTTAAAGTTTGAAAGGATTCATCCATTTATGTGGATTGAGCAAAGTGGAGTGAAACACAAGCTGGTGTGCTAGCTGAACTGGATCCAGGCAATCAAACTGACTTTGAAAGGTAATGATTTAATAAGATTAATAGAGCATGTCTGTCATTGCAACACTTCCTGATTTCCTTTTTCCTCCTTTAATTCTTCCAAGTATGCTAATGTTGACAATGTTTTCTCCTACATCTTTGGCAAGTGGTGTCTTGTGCTCGAGATACTCTGCTCTGCCAGGCCAGGGTTCTCCTCTCCTGTGCCATCCCTACAGAAATTCAGCTCTTGGGATACATTGTCTCTTTGCCCACCAGAAACACCATGAGGACAGTATCCTGAAACTGATTGTCAAGCTGTTGTGCTGTCATCTTCATCCTTAGATTCTGCTGAGTATTTCTTTTTAGGGTGAGGTCTTAAGCCTCAGGTCCCAAATTCCTCTAGCTAGCCTCTATATCCGTGTGTCACATTAAGTGAGATGGCATAGACAAGGGTGTCAGAAAGTCAGAATTTTCTGCTGGCTTTTTGGGAAGATACTGTGTAACTGGTAACTAATGAATTAAACCAGAACATTTTTGATAGCCTACAAAAACAAGAATTCAAAATAATAAATATCTTAAATGACACTATCCTTATACTTTGCTTGTGTGGGGACAGGGCTAGAGGATGGAGTGACTTTTTTTCAGGATGCCAGCTCCAAGGTTCCTCAAAATCATCACAGCCAGTGTCCTGAAGTACAGTAGAACACACTGAGAAAATTATTCTCTGTTGCTCAGTCTTGTGCTTAAGATGCCTCCCTTATTGCTGCATTTGCCCCCATAGAAGCTGGAGAGCTGTCATTGTATCCTGCCGTTTATATACGGTAGCCTTTTCCCTAACCAGTGGAATCTGAAATGAAAGTGATGGTGTTTGACTCTTAATTTCTTCTCTCCTTTCTTCTGAAAACAGTGTTTTCTTCCATGTCTGTCAGGTTTGGACGTGCTTCCTTTAATTCCTGTAGCTAGTTCATAGGCTTTTGACCCAAGAAGGTATTTTCCCATGCAGCATGGGTATGTAGCTGAAGACTGTGAAATGATTCTCTTCCGTTTTCACACCTTAGCTGCATTTCTGCAGGCTTCTTCACAGCAGAGGTAGTGTGGGGAAAACAGGAGCAGACCCGGGGGGTTCCACCCTCTGTTCGCACACACACAGTCTTTAACTTTAGGCATGAGCTGGAAAGCTTACCTACAGGAATAGGCTGGAATCTAGATTACTCTTAAGTCCAGCTGCTAGAAGTCAAGAAAAATGCTGTGCAGTGTAAACTGCTGGCTTTTAAAGCTGAGCGCAGTCCTCTGGTGTTATCAATTAGTTCTGCCTGGTCAGTGCGTTCCTGCTTGCCACCTTCTGTCTCAAAAGTCCAAATTTACTTTCTCATTCCTAGGGACTCTGCTGGTTTTGCACAGAGGGGTCTTTTAAAAGTCCTTGTGTTTATCTGCTAAACAGCCAGAAGATAACTTATAGTAAATTTCCAATGCTATGTAATTTTAAATAGCTTTAAAAGTTTGGCAGAAGTTTACAGAGATCAATAGAAATGTTAGTTGTTGATAGTGTTCTTCTGAATCACAGAAGTTTGGGAGCAATTTTCTTACACCATTTTCTTCTGTCAGTAGTACTACAAATCGCAGCTTCATGCCAGAACAACAAAAGCACTGTACAGATGGGTTCATGGTGCAGCCTAGTTTCAGGTGGTACAAAAAATCAGGTGGTCTCAGTGTATACTGTGGTGCACAGGTGGTTTTGCAGGGAGGTTTCTCCACCAAGGTTAAGGTAGTAGCAAGTGCATATCCTCGCGATTTATTTTAATTTCAGTGGTTATTTGGATTAAGTTCAACTTCCTCCACTTAAGACAGGGTAGCTTGGGCACGAATGAGTGTTACAAAATGTTTGAGCTCTGCAGTAGTATGGTTAGCAGGACAGAGGTGAAGGCAACAGCTGAGATATGACTGTGCTGCGGTGGTACTTCTGGTGTCTGTGGCATTTAGCAGCCTGCCATCCCTTCTCCGGTGGATATCTAGCTCCAATTTAAAACCAGATTTAAATTTATTTGGATAGGATACAAATTCAACAATGAATTATGAATAATCATTGTAGTTAGGATCAGTCAGCTGTTGGTACAGGTATGTTGGACGTACGTGGCCAAAACTCAGTGGTTATGTTTTAGATATACATATTTTAAGATATTTTAAATTATTATTAATATTCTATATATTTTAGTAATCTTACCACTTTCAAGGCCACGATTGTGTTTTATCACATCATCATCTGTGTCAGACCCACTTGGCAAGATAAAGTAGGTGTAGTGTGACTTTGACCTGTTTAGTCAGTGGGAAGCCCGTTTTCGAGGTCACTGTTAGCTCAAGGTGGGGCTGGTGAAGTAGCAGGAGGCAAATAGAACAAACAGAGCTGGATTATATGGATTTCTTTAGCATGTGTTGCGGGCTGGTGAGATGAGGTATGTCTGTGTCTTGATTTGTTGGTTTGTTGGCACAAGGTCATTCTGGTCATTTTTAGAAGCTCTGGTTGATGGCTCTTTGCTGGAGGAAAGATTATCTGCTCTGTGAACTCCTTGAGGTGGCTGATCCTATACCTTCCCGTGAATAGCTGCTCTGAGAAGTTATTACAAAGGGCTAAAAGCTCTCAGGGGAAATATTATAATCTCTGCAGGGTTTTGAAGATGAAGAGTAGAATCTAATTAAGCTTTATGTTGAAAATAGTTTAAAGAGTCTTTTTTTTTAACTCTCAAAAAAGGAAACTTTAAAGCTAAATAGTGAAGAGCTGATTTATTTTATTTTTTTACATTTTCTGCTAACTTGACTACTTCTAAAGCAGATGCAGCTGTAAGGAGTTACAGATGGTACAGAACAAAAAGAACCTTTTTATCATACTTAAGTGCCTTTACAAGAACCTCAGTGTTATTTTTCCAGCTAGTTATCTTTCTCTGTATTTTTAAAATGTTTTTGCAGATGGAACTTTATAAAGAAAGAGCTACGTTAAAGCTAAATCACAAGATGAACAGAATCTGCTGGAAAACAGAAACACTTCTCTGCAGGGCACTTAACTGGAAGAAGTTTCTAAGATTCCCAAAGCACCCTCTCTAAAGAATGTTCCTGCATTCTGTTGTTGTCACGAACAAAGGCTTTTAGATATTTGGGCTAGAATTGGTTGAAAACAATCTCCATGTGTTCTTCTGCTGCCTGTGTTTGCACCTAGAACTGAAACTGCTACGTCAAGCCTGATGCTCAAGTGTATTAATGTACCATGCTTCCCTGGTACATGGGTTGTAAGGCAGAGATCAGGTTCATTCTGTCACAGGACTTCAGTCATTATGTGGTGTGTTTCTCTGTAAAGTGACCACACCTGTTACAATCAAGATTGTTTTTTTGAGTTTGCCTCTATCTTAATTGGAGGTAGCACAACTAGGATGCCTGTTTTGATGGGCTGCATTTGTATTTTCCTGCCAGCTGCATCCTCTCTCTTCGCTTCATGCTGTTGCTAGTGGTCATGTTTACTTCAGAATCCCACCAGCCATCATCTGACAGCGTTAATTTGTCTTGATAGAGACCCAGTGCAATGAAAGCTGCTTAAAATCTGGCAAAACAGACTGGCTATTCTATATCTTTGACTTGTACAGGAATGGATATTCAGCATAGTCACTGAGGATTCATAGTTTGGTGCTGACGGTGTTAACTCATTCTTTGATGGAATTTGTACAGAAATGTGTTTCATTCTACCCAGGCATGTCATGATAAAGTATATATCATAATCCTGTGCTGCATGGGTAAGTCAGCTCATCAATAGCACTCAGAGCTGCTTTTTCTGTTTGATAATGCTATATTGATCAATTTGACTTCGGTTTTGGCTTGTTTGTTGTAAGGCCTGATTGTTAAACACTTTTGATTAAACTATTAGTCATTACATTTATTTTTTTGGTCTGACTTCTAAATACATTACTAAAAAGAGTTTGTATTTCCAAGTATATAATCAATACAGTACTGACCTAAGTGTCAGAGGTATGGGGTGTGGTTTTGTTTTGCTTTTTTTAAGTCAACAGTAGAGTCAATAGAGATGAGATAACCTCCTCTTTACTGACTTTAGTGATAAAAACAAATAACCTTTTCTCTGATTAGAGAGCCTGCTACCTTTTGTTGTCTTTAAAAAATATTAGAGAGAATCAAGGTATTCTGCGTGTTTGTAATGTAAATACAGGAATTGCTGTGGAAGTTAAGCCTCAAAATAAGAAAAAAAATTACACTGGGATGGAAAAATGCACTTTGTCTAGGAAGCAATGCAGCATTCATATCGTACCTAAGAGGACTTCATTATGTCTTTGTACATTCTCTTAGGGGAGTGTTCTTCCATCACTTTGGCCAGCTGCATTAGTTAATTCTTCCCAGTAGTGCCTGCATATGTCCATGTTCAACTTTTCTGTAGCATTCATTGCCAGAACACCTGTATCTCACAGGTAGACCAGTTGGATGGTTTTGGTGCAAGTATTCTTGCAGTTCCTCAGTCTCTGAATCACTGTAGGGCTTCAGTTATTGCATTTACTTTATGAGGAGGCAGTGACTTACTAAAAGAGGTGGAATCTCCAGTGCATTCTCCTGTCAGAATTCTGCTCTGCATGGTCAGCTCCATCACTTACAGAAAGAAACCTTATGAATGTGAATAAACACCTCTTTTATGAGGCCTTCTCTCCAATTATTATTATCCTCCAGATAGTTAGAACGAGGTTAGTTGGAAGGATATTTGTACTGCTGGATGTGATGACAGTTACAAAGTGCAAGATGAGAAGCAGGACCAGAAGGAGAGTCTGATGATAAAGGGTGGAGCTGGGTACAAGGCAAAGAAGTTAGGCAGCAATAAGCGCAGAATGTTTTTAGGTGATACTTTGAGAGCAAGTTAGGCTGCTCGAGATGTACTCCCCTGTATGATCTACCTGTCTTGGGTGATACTGTTTACATAGAATATCAACTTCCATCTTTTCATTTTGCCTTCTAGATGAAATCATACATGGCATTGAGCATCAGTATTCCTGTGTGTGCTTGTTAGGAAACCTGCTGTACTTTTTCTGTGGGTTCTTTGTGTTACTTCAGATGGAGATACTTTGATATGAACTTCTCTGGTTTAGTCTATTACATGCTTTTCTGCATCACATAAGAAGTAAGATTACAGTTCTGTTGTCTTAAATATTTAAGTGTTCTTTTTGCTCAGTGTGGTGTTTCCTGTCCAAGCAAAAATAATTACATATTTGTCTTACAATAAGATTTTCAAGGTGAAGTCATTTATTAGGTTCTCAGAGGCAATACAGTATGTCCTGTCTCTACTGCTTGATTATTAATGTTTTTTCAACTGAGGGCTGCCTGGTTAACTCTTGGTGTAGCAATGCGAGCAGTCACTTCAGTTATCACAATGAGGACACCTGGCAGGCATCTGACCAGTGTGGCCACGCAAAATCTGCACTCATCTGAATGGGCTGAAGGACAGTCTCAGCACAGCAATGTTGCTGTGGGTCTCTGCCCTTAACACTGGGATTTCTCTTGCAGAATATTCCAGGCTAACAGATTTACAGGAATTTCTCTGCATGTTCTGAGACTCCTCTTTTTCTGCCACATAATTAGTCTTAATTGTCATTGCCTTTTTTAATTGCTTGCTGGCAGTGTGGCAACCATAATATTCTGCTTATGATTGAATGTTGATAAATAGGGCTGGGATGTTGTGTCAAGGCTCAGTGGCACATTACATGAACCTAGTCCTGGATCTGGTACTTGGGTGCTGTGGCTGTAAGAGGAGCAGGAGGAGGAAGGTCAGTCTGACCTATTAGTTGTGTAGAGTATTTATCTTGAACAACCTCATTCAGAAAAATGCCATTTCTGGGCTTGGATAACTGACAGTGTCTAGGACAAGGTTGTTGCATCACAACAACGGGCTGTGTTTTCTCATCTTAAAGACTCCATTGTCTGGAACCTTATTCAAATAATTTACAGCTTCAGTTCTGGAAAACATTATTATAGTTTCCTTTCATTATGATAAAGGGTGAAAATTTGTTATCCCTTGTTACTACTGAATTTACAGTTTATAGTTCACCTGTTGGAATTGTTTGGTAACGGAATTTTTCTGTGTTGAATATTCTGTATCTTGGTACTGCATAGGAAATGGATAGCTTTGGATCAACAGGATTCCAGAACTCCCTGGCAATTTATTAATATATGACTAATTTAGAAAGGCTGCAGTGCCATAGTCTTTAAAAATTTAGGCCTCTTTGTTGAAGAGAGATAACAGAATCTCTTGACCTCTCTGGACACTGAATAATGCCCCCAGTCATCTCCAGAGGTCCAACTTACCCTCCATCTCCAATTAATTCTTTTGCTGGAAATTTGTGCAAGAGAGAGCTCAAAGGAAATAATTTAAAAATAGTTGCAGGAATGATGTGAATTCATGATTCTTAGAAAGTATGGTGATGTCCCATATTTTTTCCGTGCAGGCTATTCAACACTGTAAGATCAAGCAAGTGTTCAGATTTTCTGAAGGTTGTGGACATGTGAGGACAGTGACTCTGCAGAATGCCCATCCAATAGAAATTCACAGTGATCTTAAGTTGGAAACAAAGATTATTTTGAGTAGTAGATGTTTTATAACTAGAAGTGTCTTAGGTATATAGTATATTGAGAAATTTTTTAGAAATCAATGCTAAGTGGATACTTTCTTGATGGGGAGGCTCCTCAGTTAAATTTTTAGCATATTTATAAGTAAGCTTCCTCCCCCCCCAAAAAAAACTATTGTATTACTAAAGAAACTTAAAGATATACCACCCCCAGCCCCATTTCTGATAAAAGGTGAATGGGGAACATAAGGCCAAGTAGTAATAAAAAATCCTGCACAACTCTATAATACCATTTGCAATTTTCATCACAAAAGTAATTTTTTCTAATCTTTTTATAAATGTACTAGACATGTACCAGAACTTGCTTTTGATTTTGCAATTAGGGAAGCAACCAACCTGTGTTGGTTTCCTCTCTTCCCAAGAGGAAAGATCAGGTGAATGTGAAGGTGTGCTGGGTAAGGTTCAAGGAACATGTTCTATTTCTGCTGCCATGTGATTAGTGGTGTGGTTCGTAATTCCTCTTAAGGTGTTAACTCTGTTTTTGTTCAGCTACAAAACCTCCTTGCTGCCTAGCCAAGCTGTGCTTTCCCTTCTCTCTTAAACAGAAAATGTGAAGAGAACAGCTGAGAAACTCTTTATGTAACTTGGTCAGATTTAAGATCTGTATTGTTGTTTACATGATATCAAGAGAGAATTGGAAGCCTGTGATCTCAGCAGAGTTTAATGGCAAGGTAATCAGTTACCTACTTCGCTTATTAACAAGCCATTGTGTTCTGTACCAAATGTAATTTTCACACTAAGACATATTCCATCTACTTAGTTCAAATGGGAGTTATGAGCTGGTGTGTGCTCCTGAAGCTAGGTCTTGTGTTCAGTTTGGGACGTAGCAGTTAGTGTTTTGTCTGAACAGTAGCTTTACATTGCATATGCTGCATTGGAAATATTTCTCTTGTATCACTTCTTGGACTTAAAGTCTCATGTAAAGTGCTTGTCTCTTAGAATATACAAGCAGTGTTACAGATAATCAGTATTAGCAGAAAAATTACAATATTAACTGTTAAAGGACTCTCCTTAAAAAGAAATTCCATGTAACTAGTCATTGAAATTGTCTGTATGGGCAGTTAGCTCTGGGCAATTCTCTGATGCCTTTTCTGTCTTATTTGTTTATTCTGACACTTCAGATTGTTTGGTTTATTTGCTAATTCTAAAGAGAAATATTTCTGCTGTTCTAGAACATCCATGTTTTAAGATGCCAGAAACTTGAGCTGTCTCTTATAGTGTCACTTGAGTATTCCAAACTGTTCTGGAGAAAGAACGATTGACTGGAAGCACTGCACCTAAGTTTATATTAAATTAAATGACCTGTATACACAAACTTTAGGAAGAACTTCTTTACTTTGGGACATTTACTTGGACTCTGCGGGGGTTTTTTGTTTCTTTTAGGAATTCATAATTGTTAATTTTCTTGAAAGAAAAAAATTTCTATTGGATGGCTTTTGCTATGGCATTGGAAGTCTGGGATCAGATGCTGAGGAGACTACTCTTTTGATACAACTTACCTGTGACCTTTGTCTGCACATTAAGTTAGGTAGCTGTCCTGGATGTGCTAGGGTTTTTGCAGGCTCAGTTACTTACAGTTCTCATAGCTCACCATGAAGAGCATTCGTATATATATACATATACATATATATATACATATATATATATATAGCATTCATATAACTGTATTGTCTTTTGTAAAGGAATTTTTCACTTGTGCAGTAGTCTGGGCTTAAGTGTGGTAGGGATGCTTATATTTTTGGTTTTTTGTTTAATAACTTCTCAGGTGGTGTATGTCTAGCACTGTCTTCCATTTGAACTTTCAGGGAAATCATCATTCTGTGCTTTGATTATTTCCCTATTACCATTGCAAATAATTCATGCTGCTAATTAAAACACTGTTAGAGGTGCGAAGAAGGATAGGCAGAGAAGGAAAGCAGCCTCCTTATGCTCACAGTGTAGCTGTCTTCTAAATTTATAGAACAGTTATTGCTAACGTAGTTGGCAAATGAAAATATGTAACCTTCTGATTCATGCTATCTACTGAAGGCAGAAGGGAAGAGCCATGTATTTCAAAGAGCCTCATTTTGTTAGGTGCATATGGAAGGTTGTGGTTAAGAGAACTATTGTGCCCTGGACTAGATTTGTGTTCCAGTAGAGAGTTACAGATTCAAAGAGAGACCCTTCTGTGGAGCACTGAGGGCCTGAGACAAGGAAGGCCATGAGTTCCCTCATTAACTGACTGGCAGTCAGAAACCAAAAGGAGAAATCAAGTCCATCTTGTCTGAATTGTAGTGAGGATTTGTCTTCAGGAACAGTTATTAGTCATTCTTGTTTAATGCAAAAAGATGAAAAACATCAACATTAGAGTGCAAGACATCTCCATCCTGCACTATCTGGCTGCAGGAGCAAGTGAGATGCCTAATGATAAAAAAGAGCAAGAGCTTTTCTAGTCTTCCTTCTTAATAAAAGATACTGTTTTCCTTTGTCAAGGACCTGTGTGATGAGATATTTATCCTTCTTCATTCCCAGGAGAGCAGACGCTGTGGTTCATACTTCACTTTGTGAAACAAGATTTCACATAGGTTCCAGAGACACAATCATCTATGTCATTCTCCCCCTAAAGTGAACTGATAAGCAAATGGGCTTTCTAAATCATGGAAGAAGCCTAGAGCAAACTCTGTCATCACATTCTGAGTCAAATCCAGTATTTGCTTTCCACAGGGTTCCTGATATTTAGTAATGTCTGTGGTTTCTCATGGGGTTGTTTCAGAGACTATAGTAAGTGAGAGTTGAAAGGGAAAAGAAGGGACACTGGCTTCATCAGGAGCTAAGCTGAGTGAAACCGGTTTTGGATTGTGTGTGTGTTTTGTATGTAGTTTTCCAAAATCATACGAGTGTCAATCCATATGTTTCTTATCTTCACAGTAAGTTATTAATCAGAGAAAGAAATGCCAATTATTAACCAAAATTTACATAGATTAATTGAATTCTTACTCATATATGCTGCGGAAATTATGGAGTGATTATTCACATCTGAATTTTAAACTCCAAATTTAGGACTGCATAAATACCTCAACTGAATGGAGAGACCAGAGGATAGCTGCAAACCCTCATACCTCCCTCCACAGGTGCCCTAGGTAGGAGGACTTGAATAATCTCTGTATCCATTTGCCACAACACATTTGACTGAATATCTCAAATTTGTAGAGGGCACAACTGAAGCAAAGGGGAGTTCATCTCCTGGGGTGTCAGCAATACAGCTTTGCCCTGACTTGCATGCCTGCAATCCTCTTAAGCGTCTCGGATGAGCCCTTGCCATAAGGTGTGTGCTGTGAGCGTGGCTCTAAATGTTTTTAGTATTTTTAGAACTAGTTTTGAGTTTGGAAATGTGCTTTCCAGAAGTTGTACTGTTACAGTGATTTCAGGAGAGGTTAGAGAAAAACATTTGGACAAACCAAGGTTAAGTACTGAATAAAGAAAAGTTATCTTCAGTTTTTCATTCAGGAATCACATCTGTCAGTTTTTTTGTCACTTTCTCACATTAAAATGTTGCCCAACTTTGTTCCTTTTACATAATTATTTGCTTTTTCTTGTATTTTTGATACCTTGATTTAGAATTCTCTTAAAATTAAAATAACATGAAGCAAAACAGGCAGGAAGAATGTCTTAAGCTTTTGCTGTTTTGTTTTTGAACTGCTTAATCCTGCTCTTTGCTTCCTGTAAAGTGTTAGAGCAGCTTATGCCTTGTCATCAGCCTCTGCTGGTTTCCAGAGTGGTAGACAGAGGAGCCTAAAGGGAAGAAGGTCTCCTGCACGTGTGTGTCTGTGTGTGCTTCTGTCCAAATATAGTGACATAGAACTTTAGCTGTGGTTTGTGGCTACACATGGGTAAGGAAGTTCCTCTAGCCATACTTCAGTCCATCCTGGAACAGCATCCTTCTAGCCTTCGCTTGCTGGGTTTGACAAAAATCTGGTCTGGCTGATCTGGGATCTCTGCTGTAAGTCTCAAGGAGTCACTTGGATCTTCACTGTTGGAATCAGGGGAAGAATAGTATTTAATAGAAAGAAATTCCAGAGCTCCTTCCTGTTTGTCATCCAGAGGTTTTTGATATTTTCACAACTAGCAGCTATGCAAAAGCGACAGTTAAATGGCTGTATAGTACACATTAGTACTTGTGTGTAGACTGAAATCACACTTTCCAGAGTGGTGTGGATTTTTCTTCTAGCTGGGGATGAATTTGAGTGGAGCTGATTTTTATTGATTTTTTTTGTTGTTGTTCTTAATAATCTAAGACACAGCATGAGTTTGTTCCAGCTAGATGTTACTTATAAACTTCAGATATTAAAATCACCTATGGAACCTTCAGAAGCAGCAGCACATCATTCTTCTTCTGCATTCTGTGTCTTTGTTTCTTTAAACTCTGGAATTGATGTCTGTGAATTAAATGTATGTAATTTTCTGTCTCTGATTGTAGTATTTGATTTGCAACTTTACTCATGGCTGATGAAAGTTAATCAGTTAAACATTGATTAAGATAATTTTCTCTTTTCATATTTCAAAAAAACAAGATGCAGTTGCTCATGCATAAAATCTTAGTTTACAAAGTCCCCCGAACACCAAGCAGTAATGAAATAGTTTTTTAAAGCCAGCTTAACGTTTATGGTAGCTACATCCTCACTCTGTTTTACTGCTTATGCGAAAGTAAAATAGTAAAAATAAAAAGTAAATACATTTGTGGGGAGAGGCAAGTTTTTTCCCTGATATGTAGGAATTTTATGAGGATTTCAAAACCTCTCATGTTTGTGTATTGAAAAGCTTATGTCTCTCCAGTTGTATGTTAGCTGGTCTAACGAGAGACTGCTCCACGAACACTTTGGTTTTACTTGTGTGCATTATGATAGCATGAGACTGGATATTTTTTTAAAATGCTTAAATCTGGTCACACTTTCATTTGTATTTTATTTAGTACATATATTACATGAAAATATGAATCGAGCTAGATGCTGAAGATACAGCATTTAGGCTTCCAGCATGTAGAGTTTCCTGCAAAGCAGAGTCCTCTACTATAGCATCAGCAGCATGTCTTCAAAACCACGTTCTATTTGTTTTACAGTAGCTCCTAAATGCCAGGCATATATTAAGTCCCTCTGAGCCTGTTGGTACATGGACATCCCTATCAAGCCCAGCAGTTCTGTATTTTTGCTGAAAATATTGAGCTATTAATTCCCAAATCCTTAGGGAAATTATTTTAAAGTAATGTAAAAATTAGAGGTGTTTGTTTCAGTGGGCTACAGGATTTGTACAAAACTGTCAGTTTGCACTTGTCAAAGCAATCCTGTTAAAGATAGGAAAAACAGAAGTTAACCTAACTTGTATTTATGAATTTTTCCTTTCCAGCCATGTGGTTGAAGTGTCAGGATTTTTAGTAACAGCTGAAAAATCTGATGTGGCTGCTCCTGGCAGTGCTGGATTGGATTTCTGTCTGGGTTAGACTTCTGTTGTTGAAGATTTAATCTGACTCTGCTGCAACATTTAGTGAATACCTAAGTAAAACCATATTTTTTAGAAGTGGATCACTGCTCTGATATGTTCCAGTTTGTTTAGTGCATAGCACCCATTAAATGAGTCCAGTTTGAATTAATGAAATAAAGTGAATGCTGCACTAAGGAGATGTGAACAGAAGGAACCAGCTTTGGTCCTTTTTGGTAGAGCATGTCGGTTCTGTGTTTAGGGTGACCACTGCAAATTAATGGATGACCTGTGAATAGGAGAAAACTTACTTTCCCATGTGATGTTATCTTGATACCTTTACCTAAAAGTATGCTTTTCAAAAAGCAGACATTTTGTCCAGGAAAAATAATCTTTTTGGCTTTGTTTGAGATGTCTAGTAGCTTTGAGCCTAGTTACCCCTGGGCTTGCAGAAACGTTATCGAGTTGCCCTCTGTGTTGTCTGACACTGCATTTGGTGTCGATGTTTCTGTTCTGTGTTTGGAGAAGAAGAATGAGATATAATGAAATGACAGTATCTCTGGTAAAAACACTTAAATTTTCAAGTTGGCATAATTTGATACTGGTTAATTATCAATTTCACTTGGTCCTGTACATGAAGCCTCACATACTTCAATTGTCCAAGAGGTTTATGTGATGCAATACTGAAGACATGACAGCTGCTATTGGGAAGTTTTCTGTTAATAAGAAAGAAAATGTCCAGAGGCTGAGCATGTGAGATGCCTCTAATAATCTCTCTGAAAATGATTGTTTCATTGAATCTTTACTGTTCAGAACAAGCGAGTACAAAAGAGCAGTAGGACATGTTCTCCTCCTTTTTCTTGTTTCTCAGGTCTGAAAAGACCATACTGGATAAGTGGTTTGGAACAGGCTCGTTTTGTTTCTGTGTTGTTGGGGTTTTGGTTCCTCCTCCTGAAAGCACAGTGCATGAAAGTGACAGAACTGCCTCTTCTTGTGTTGTCACTGGTGTTCATGTGACTGTGGAGATGATAATCTGAAAATGAACTTGGATTTGAGGGGGAAAAATTGTTCAACTGAATCAGTTTACTGTTTGGTGTTGGGAAAGAATGTGAATTCCTCTAATGCTAGTGACACAATTTTATGTCATTTTGACCTCATAGTACCCCCATTTGATGTTTCCTTTTGCCTGCCCGTGTGCTGGCTTCTCTCCTTAGCGTGCTTTTTTTAGCCTAAATAGACTCAGTTCATACTTAGTCTAGTCATCCTAGAAGCCCTTTTCTGCATTTGTTCTAATGGCAGCCTGATAATTCTGCTCACAGTAAAGCTAAATTCACCCTTTAATACCAGTGCCTGCCTTCCCCCTTAACAGTCCTTGCTCCTTCCTGTGCTGTATTTATTGTACACTTGTACAAAATGGGATTAAAATGAAGATAAATGAATCTGAGAGAACACCTCAGGAAAATTATGACTACAGAAGTGTCTATCCTAAATACTAGTATTAGTAGGCTCTGTAGTGTAGGAAAATCATAATGCTCATAACGTGAAATCTTAATTGACTTCTGTACTAAATCATATGCAGTTTTAACAAGTTAATTGCATTCAAGTCTGTTTATATGCATTTAGTGCCCTATTAACAATTTAAGCTGAATTTCAGTTTCCCAGCTTCATGCTGTCCTGAGTCAAAGAGCCTTTGGCACAGCTACCCTGGAAACAAGCTGCAGTGGTTATATTTCTTTGTAGTGTTGCTTATACTCAGAAATTTTCTTCCTGTAATAAATACACATAGCTGTCTGATTCACTTGTTTCTGTTTTCTTTCTGTACTAAGTAAAATAACCATTCTTTCCCTTTGAGAGACTGTGGGAGTGGGTCCTATGCTGGTGGGGGCGAGAATTTTAACTTGAGTTAATAGGAGTCAATGACTTGCATCAGAACAGGAGCAGAATCCCATTTTTAACTGTAATTTCTCCCCTCCATTACCTCAGTTGTAACTGAACTAATGATGGGAATCTTTGTGTGTTCCAGTACAGCTTTGTGCATTCTCTCTGGGTGGGATCCATGCAGAAGCCAAAAGCTACTGTTTGGCATCCTGATGGTGTAGATCCTAGCTTGGTAGAGAGCTAGACTTCTGTTTATTATTTGTAAAGAACTTGCCTTGCATTTGCTTTTCAAAAAGCAAAATATATTGCTGGTTGCTGTTTTTTAGAAGGATGCTTCTGGTTTTGTGAACAGCAGTGCATTATTCCTCTACAAATGAAGTACTGGAGACATGAAATATTAGGATTACAGTATCACAGAAAATCTGGTGCGAGATTTTACTTAAAATTTTTCATTCTGACTACATGTAAGGTTTGGTTTGGGGTGTAGGATTTTTTGGTTTGTTTTATGTTTTAAACTCCTTGCTTTTCACTTATATTGGAAAACAGAAGGGGTGTTATTTTCAGTCAGTGCTTTTGCTTCAATGAAGAAATTAAACATACCTTAAATTTTGTAGGTTCAACTGCTGGTAGTTCCTTTACCCGTTCGAAGCTGGTTTCCCCCCCCCACTAGCACTTTTCTGTTGTCAGGAATAATGATGATGCTTTCTGCTTATGTCAGTGTGTCTTTTGATCATGTTTGTATGTTTTGAGAATAAATTGATTCATCCTACGTGTTTGACTTCCTGTGTGTGTCTGCCAAAGTAATGGGATACTATTGTAGAGCCTTCAGTCTACTACAGACCCAAGAAGCTTTTTGTTGTTCTTGAGATGGACAAGTGTAGAGCTGAAATCTTACTGTCACCCACTTCCCTAAATTTAGAAAACCTTAAAGTCTGAGTGGCAGGGTTCTAAAGTACTCAAGAGTCGTGCAGTATGGCCAATTCTGTGAGCTTATTTTGGTACTCTGGGAATATGTGGGAGAAAAGGTTGAGTTTGGGGTTTTTTTGGTTTTGTTGGTTTTGTGTGTGTGTAAGACACTTTTACAGGACACATTATTGTCAGAGGTTATGCATTAATTGTTTGGCAATAGCTTGCAAAGTCAATAAGAAGCTCTTAATTGTGAAGCAGAAATGAGATGTTTGCTTGCCACTGTCTTCCTGGTCTGGATGAAGCAGCAGTGAAGATTGGAACAAATATTTAATTCCACAGAATGAAAGCTGCCATGTTTTATCAGCTCAGACAACTTTTAGTTACAGCTTAGAGTCCTCTGAGATGAACTTGGTTGAAAGTAACTTGTGCTGTAGTAGCTGTGTTAACAATGTTGAGTCATGATAGAAATGGCTTGTCAGCATTTTCACTGCAGTAATACTCTAACCCAGCTCGGAACAGGTCTTCCTGCTCCTGACCAAAATACCCACACTAAGCTCACATCAGATCTGTTCTGACTGTACCCTGGCTGTCAGCAGTAACTCTTCGGTTGTAGACATCTCACTAGATGGACAGGGCTTGGGCAAGGCTTTCTTACTGAACGAGGGATTCTTGTGCAAACGAGTCTTGTGCTCCCTTTTCAAGCAGTGAATACATTTTCTTGTGAACTGGAAGTAGGGAGCATCCTTGTGGTTTAGGTGTTTATCATTGTTAATGAGCTTCTCTACTAAGTAGAAAAAGATGTACAGAGACCAAAACACAGATGGGAGTCTAAGGTGAAGACTTGGGGGAAGTTTTTATCTTCTTCCTGTAGCTAGGATACATGCCATAAAGTGAAACCTAGCACTAAGTGCTTTTTGATCTAATGCAGAACTGTACTACCGTGTGATTGAAAACTCAGAGTTGCATATATGACTGGGATCTGAATTGATACCTTTATAACCCAAAAAGGTCTTAGCTGTGAAAATTACAGAAACATTTCCTGTGCCAGGAATAACCACTGACATTTCCAAACAGCCTGTACTGAAAGCACAATGTTATTTATATCATGATGAAGCTGTCTATCATAGAACCATAGACAGCTTGCACAGTGGTACTCTGTAGACTTAAATTACAGTAACCACACTCTTGATTTGCCTTTTTTTCTGATGTAAAAAGGGCTATTTTTGGAAAACTTGTACAGTTGAAAGTGGTAATTTAGTTAGAGGAGCTGTTTCAGCATAGCTTTGGGGTAGGCTAAATATTGGGCTGACCTTTGCAGAGTTCACTGATCTGTTGGAATCTGAAAATTTACATAAAGAAATGTGCTTGTGGCTCTGGTGAGAAAGGATTGTGCATAACAGAATTTGATTTAACCTCCTTTCTTCTCCATCCAGTCCTCCTTCTGATTGTTGTGGAAGGTGGAAACAGTTTTCCATATGAGGAAAGTCCTCCTGTATGGTCACATCATTCTTGTGGCTAAGCCACAACGTTTTTGCTTTGTCAGATGCCTCATACATGTATTTATGTCTGTTTTCATAGTTACATATTTACATCTTGTTCTGATATTTTCTGATCTTAATATTCCACAAAAGAATTATATTAATATTTTTGTTTGACAATTTATACAGTTTATATGGAGCAAAACTTTAATCTATCCTCTGCAGTACACTGAAGTCTCCTATAAATTCATAAACTATGGAGATGCTTACAGACAAGACAGTTACTTTACATAGCTTTTCCTGTTCCAGGTAACATGTTTTTTAATGTACTAATAGTTTGTCCTTTGCAAACACAGCATGGCTACTACTTGTTCCTCACAGCACACCTTTACATGTTAGTGGTGCTGGGCTTTACCTTACAGTCCCATTAATGGATGGCTGGTGCCTCGGGATGTTATACTGTGGTAGGATCATGCACCTGTACCAAAGGTATCTGGAGAGCTGGGGCTTATAAAAGTGTACAGGTGCTCAAAGGGCTTCTGAGGACAATGTGCTCAATCAGACCTAACTGCAAGCTGCTCCTGAAAGGGTTTTAGTCCCACCTTGTCCCTGGCCACACATTAACTCCTTTCATCTCTGCGTCATACCTAGTAATTGTGCAACTGCTGACCTGAATGAAAACTCTCTTCACAGAAATGACGCTGCCATATCAGCTTGCTGGTTTACTGGGGTAGTTTTCCCACCTCTTTCTTCTTTTCCTGCCCATGAGTAAAACAAGGTTTACTGGCAAAACCCAAGCTAATTGTAATGGCAAATGTTTTAAAAAGGACGTTTTGTTAGCAGAGCACTATTAATGCTGCTGATGTCAGAGGTGAGCTAGCTTAATAAGGTGGCTAAAATTTACAGTGTAGGGCTGGTCTTTTTTAGTCTTTCTTGCCTCAGACTTAGGATTTGCCTTTATTGGTTTGAAAATCAGGTCTTAAGCTGGAGTCCTTCAGATTTAATTGTCAAGAAGGGATAAAAGTAATAATTGCTTTACAAAGTAAAACCAGGGCTGTGCCTTGGCTCAGCAATTTGTTGGGACTGGTCTGTAGTAGGATGCCAGTGTTCTGGAACAAGTTAGTTGATCTGAAAGAGCTCAATTAAAATAAACATGACATAATTAAATTAAAAATTTGAGTAAAACATTCACTACGAACAGACTCTGTGTTTTGATATCAGATGTGTTTTTCCCATATATTCCTGTTCATTCTACTCATTGAAATGATACCTACTAACTTTTCTTGCGTGGGATCCATTCTTGCAGACATTATGGAGTGGATGTTTTGTTCATATTTTCAAAAAATGTGTGCAGTTGTTCGTACCTGAGATACAGTTTCTAAATCTACTGCTGGAGAGGTGGTGGTGACATATATTTGGCAGTGAAAGTATACCCTGTTTTTCATGACATCTTGTTTTTTTCTTTAAGAAAGAAAGAAGGGGAAGTTCCTATGTCTTCTTTTTCTGTTTTAGAGCAAAAACCCAAACCAAATCAATCAACCAACTTTCCTCAATAAAACAACGAACCTCAAAAAAAAAAAAAATTTACTTTTGTGTGTAAGAAAGAGCTGAAAATTATGCATCCAGGCTCCCATTCAATCTGCAAACAGATAGTATGAAATAAAAACCCCTGAATTTTCTGTTGCAGCAATGTCATAGTCATTCAATATGGTTTTGAATATTTGTTTGGATTCTAGCTACTTAATATTCACCGATCTGTGTGTCCAATACAACTTACTTGAAGGTGTAATTTCTCTCCATAAACAACTTGTTGCAAATTTTGCTCCCAACTCTCCTATTTATTGTGGTTCCACCAGAGCAGAGGGGAGGTCAGGAGCTGCAGATGCTTTTGAGGCACAATGTGTTCTGTGTTGGGGGGTAATAACACTCCTTGGAATGAATAAGGTGTTCTTAGGTCTCCATGCAGGGACTGGAAGTTGTGCTCCCATTCCTGCAGGGAAGTGAGTGCTCCAAGCTGAATGCAAAATCTGGAAATCTTCCAGTTACAGTAATTCTCAAGCCCTGTGAAAAATGTAATTCTTTGTTCTGTTGGCAAACAGTTGGCTGAACCAAAAGGATAGCTCAGATAATGTTTTTAACAGAAAATGGTTTTCTTGCAAGGCTGTCTCTGACACTCACTGGCTGTGTACTTTATTTACTTCTCAGAGGAGCATTTTCCTTTAGCAGTTTTGTTGGGAGCTTGGTGTTTGGTGGGAGGTTTAGGGAAGCAGCTTTCTGGAAAGGGGAGAAGAGGGAACTGGATTTTTCAGATGGGTGTGTTAAAATAAATAAATAAATTTGGTATTTAACAGTATGAAAATGCTCTGAGTCCTGTGTCTGATAAACAGCAGAATTATTCTCCAGTTACAACTTTGAAATGTCTGCCTGAGCCCTAACCAAGTCTGCATAGGAAAATCTGGGTTTGGTGGGACATCTCAAGTTACTTTTTTTTCTTTCCACTTCAGACTGACTTTAAGATTCCTTTCTGATATGATCCATGTTTCCATAAATTACTCTGACTTAGCAGACCTTATCTGCACATAACAAAGAGATGAAATTGTGAACTTACTCCAGAACCCAAGCTATTCCTTTAACGTAAGCGAAGCCATAGCAGTTCGCTTGTTTTTCCTATGAATCACGCTCAAGAATGGCATAGTGTTGAGCTGTGTTTACAGCTGTGGGTGCTGTGACTTCATGCTTAAAATTATACCTTAAACTGTTACACTCCGACTTCACTTGGGTCTGGCAGCAGGCCTAATGGAGGCTCTTAAATATGGATAGATCTTGTACACGTAAGGCAGTTGAAAGAGGCTTTTTAATTATATAGTCTTGACAGAATCCAGTGAAGGAAAAATGTAGTATTGGTTTTACCTCCAGAGTGAATCTGCCCCCCAACCAAAATGAGGATTTGTGCAATTAACTGGAATTGATCTGTGTGTGAGTAGCAACGATCTTCTTTCATGTGCCCTAGGGCTGTGCTTGGGAGTCCTTCAGTTTGATTTGCTCATCTTAGTAAGTGATGCTACAGTGATAGCTCACAAATGCTTTGCACTGCTAGCATCAAAAATTACTTGCTCTTAGCAATGAGTTGTCCTGATCACTCTGTTCTTTCATATTTCTTTTAAGGAATAAAATAATAGAAAGTTTGGAAAATATCAGAGACAAGGAGGTTGAAGAAACGTTTTCCTCATAAGTGGCAAACTCTTGCATGCTCAACAGAAAATAGGTGCATAGTGTCATTGCAGCAGTTTGAAGGTGAATGTTGATTTCTGCCTGAAGCTGATAGCTCCAAAACCCAGGGGTGGGGTGAATGAGGTGTGTTACAAAATATTCTTCAACTTGTCTTGAATTTACCAACTAATACTTTCTGTTTTTCTATTGCTGTAGCAGTCACTGGTGTAGTAAACATATTAAATGGCTTTTGAAATATCCCTTGGAGGAGGGGGAGCTGGGAACTTTAGCTGTCCTTGATTTTGTCATTTAACACAAGATTTCCAGCAGAATTGGTTGTTGGAGTTTGAGGGTTTTTTCTTTTTTCTGATTCCTTTGAAAGAATTGACCGTCTGCTGGGATGGGACCCCCAAACTAAATGCATGTATTCAGCAAGTTCTGAAAACAGATGATGAGCAGTAGGCCAGGGAAAGAGATGCTTCATTGTCACCTTTGCAGTGCTTGTGCCTACATATGAGAAATCTTTTTGTAAAGAGAGTGTAACTTGGGAAGGTGGGATACATGTTTTGTTGGGCATCGTCACCTGGTGAGGAAACTGGACAATTTGATAATGAAGTATAGATGTACCGTGTTGATTGACTTTATAGTTGTTGCTTTTAATGTGGGCTGAAGAATATTTGAAGTTTTGTGTGGTCCCTTCTCAAGCAGCAGTTTCAGAAACTGAAATATTCAGGCAAATTCATGTATGGATCTAGTTTACCCCAGTTGTATCTGGTGTGATAAGTCCCTGTGAGTTTTGAAGGACTCTTTGTATAGGAGAAAAAGTATGGACTAAAATTGTAATCAGAAAGACTTACATTAGATGTCAAGAAAAGTCTTTTCACCAATGTTTTAAACAATAGGTGAGGTAGACTTCTATTATGACTGAGGGATTGACTTTCCCCAAAGTAATATCAACTTATAAACTCAGTGAGTTAAGTGATCTCTTCACTCTCCTATCAGTGTGAATTCCTGTGATTCTGGACTAGATGTCTGCAAGTTGTAGATTTGGTCCCCTTGAACAAAGATGACAGCTTGTGTCTTCTATTTTATTCCATCCTTACTTTAGCCTATCAAGCATATTTACCTTCCTATTATGGTTTTATTTTCCTTAATCTTGGATATTATTATCACTGATAAAAAATAACTGATGAAATGCAATCTTCTCTCTTCATGTGAACTGTAGTGTTTAGTTTGTTTACTGCAGTTTTCAAGTTGATGTGATTTATTTGTTGCTCTATTGTTTGCATTCTTCTGTATGTGCAATAAATGCAGGGAAAGTTTATCTTGCTGCCGCTCTCACAGCTTTTGTACGAGAATGATTCATGTCCAAGGCTGTTAGTGTGTGTTACTGTGGAAGCTTCAGTGCACAGGCTTCTCATTTCCCTCTCAGCAGAATTTTTCACAGTAATTTTTCATGTACCTAGTAGCCAGGAGAGGGGCTAAATTTGTTTGATTGTACATTTAGTAGTCCTCTTGTGCAAACAGAAAGGTTTTTATTTCAATGTATAAAACTTCCCTGATCTCTGAGGCAATAACTTTGGGGTACTTAAGCCAGTGATGCCACTGAAAAGTGTTCCCTCTTTGGATGTGTGTCCAGAAACATGCCAGATCTGAATTATTTGAGAAACCTTCCCATTAATTTTCCATTGGTATTCAAGCAGACAAGTTCCCTGATCTGTTTTTCCGTGTGGTTTTGCAAGTGGCTGTGCTGGCATGGGATGAAGAAAGAATAGGTGGCTGGTAAAAGGTGAGAAGTTGCTTTTGTCATGGCAGAGTTGGCTTGTGATCATGGGGCCCATCTCAAGTAGATTATGTATAGGGTCATGCTCTACGTTGTTATCAGGAGACACATTTGGTTCCTAGTTCTGTGTTTTTCTAGGTCTTCATTGAAGAAAGTGTACTGCAGATACTCAGCACAAAGCCAAAAAGAAGTACCAGGCTTTGCCTGAGGGATGACTCCTGGTTTGGAAGGACTGTTGAGACTCCTCTAAAGAAGCTGCTTATCTTTTGGTTATAAGTAAGAACCGAAACATGAAAACTGATGATTGCATTGACTGGGTGATTTTTCTGAGTTCGAAGTGCAAAAGGATTAACAAAACCAGAGGAATTAAGAAGTATGTACATAATAGGAAGACAGTAGGGCTAAAAGAGGGGTTTTTTGTAAGAAATTCCTAAGCAGTCAGGTGGCAGAGACCCTTTAGAGCGGAGGTTCACAGTCAAAGACAGCTGAGCTTAGACCTGTGGCCACAGGGGAAAAGAGAGCTTGACCTGCAGCCGCTGATAACAGAGGAAAGAGCTTGCAAGTGTCTCTAATGTAACGCTATTTATTACTGTTGCAGCTTTTCTTAGCTGGTTACCATCTTCTGTAGCTGGGAATGAAGCAGGTCTCTGTTCCCTTGGGAATACAGAAGTCATTCATGTTTTCCCAGAAGAGGGGAGGGTGCTGCTTGGAACACCAGCTGTAACTGCTGTGGCTTGCTTTGCATGGTTACTGTTTGGGACTCGTGGCAGTGGTGCTGGTGCTGTGTCGCAACGGCTGGGCATCCCTGGAATTGTTCTGTAGGTAAAGGTCTATGGAGCAGTCTGTGCCAGGCTGGAGAGCTCGCTGCTTGGATTGTTGTCTGGACAATACTTTCACTGTATAGCCGTAGGGCTGACACACAGAATATGTTATAGAACAGTGCTTGCTGTGTCTCTGTCTTGGCATGCCTTAGTAGGCTCTGCCTTGTAAGCACTTGTCCATGAAGCTGCCAGAAATAGATGCCTAATGGTGGAGAATTTGCTAAAACTGATCTCAGCCATGTAAAGATGCAGGTTCAGAGTGAGATCTCAAGTTATAGAGAAGGCATTTGGGGAGTTACTCTCAGTAGCTGGCTGAGGAGGGGAGCTTAAAGAGAAAAGTAAGCCATCAGTGTGTTTGGCTTTATAAAATCCTTGTGTTTAATATTTAGTTTAAGTATTTGTTACCTGACTGCATTAGCAAGGATGTGTTTGATAGCCTGATTAAATAACTTACTTCTGAACCAACTTCCTTATGTGGATGCTGAATTTCAGGTGTGGTAGTCTGAGAATCCAAAAAATGTACTTCCTTGGGAAAACCAATGGTGCCTTTGTGTTTCGAGCAGTGTCTGCATATATAGTAGCGTTCAGAAATGGGTTGGTAGTTGTTCTCGTAATGTGGCATACAGATGAGCTGCACTAAAGTCAGTCCTTCAGAAGACAGCAGTCTTTAGCATGACCTTACCCAGTATTGATCTTCAGAATGAGGATGAAGAATATTTCTTTCAGGGACTGTCATGTAGTAAGTATTAAGAACTACTTCTAAAAATCAGTATTTCAGTCAAAGGACAGCTATGCACATGCGTGTTCTGTGCATAAATTTGCACTACTTGTTCTGAGATTAAATACTCAATTTTACACAAGCACCTTATAGAGGGAAGATGGTTTTATTTTTGCATGTGCAATGGAAGGCTGATTAAATGTAACCTCACAAAGTCTAGTTCAGCTTCTGGAAAATTCCATTAGTTGGGGGTTTTGTTTCAGTTTTGGCTGTTCCCATTTGAGAAGAACATGGCACTGGAGCCGTGTTTGGCTGTGGGAGTATGTGAACTTGTGTACTTGAAGTACGCTTACAGGAGAATGCAGTAGCATGCATATGGGCTGTGGACTTGCAGAAGGTCATTTAAATTTCAGTTAGAAATGGATTTGCAGATCACTCTCTGGCATTTTGAATAATATTGAAAACTTTGAGGTAATCTCAGTTCTCAGTGCTTCTGTGATACTGTCATTTGCTTATTATTTCTAGTCTAAAGTCATGCATTAGGAAGTGTTTGTTTGGGATCAGGAGGTTCTGTTCTCTTAATGAACTGTCCGGTGGTTAGGATTTTAGGAAGCAGTTCTGTTTTCAGGTTTTGTGCAATATCTTCTGTAGGGAAATTAGCTGTTCAAAAGATGCAGGGCTTCATTACAACGAGATTCACTTCAGCATTCTAAAATTATTCTTGAAGTTTCCTTGTGGGCTACTTGTGTTGGAAACTTTGAATGGGGTCTGGACATCCTGAGCTACTTGCTCAATTCCTGCCATGCCCTTTACTCTTGGTATTGTCATACTGTGTGTGTTTTATGTTGTTCCTTTTCCAGCTGCCTCAGGAAGAAGGAAAGTGTGACTGTAGCTCCCTGGCCCTGTTTGCTGGAGTATCAGTAAACATGAGTTTTCCTAGACCATAATCGTGATACCAGCATTGAGTTTTTAGGATGCAGTGCTGTACGGTCTCTATGCAGACAAGTCAGGAAACATCACTGCTCTGCAATGAGTTTAGTTTTACACTATTGCACTTGCGCAGGGTTGAAGGACTTTAATTCTTGTTTCTCACTTGCATAGAATGAGCAGATAGCTGTCCTCATCATCACTGCAGCCTGTCTGTAGGGTTGTAGTAAATTAGATCATTGTTAGGAAGGAGTTTGCATGTGTTCAGTTTCTTTCATTGTACCAAGGGGCTCTCAGGTTTTAATACAAAATTTAATGGATCATGCACAGGGCTGATCCATGATCTGTGTGTCATCCTTTTTTATCTGGTTTAGAACTCTTTCCAACCTTTATAGCCTTGTTTTGACTAATGCGTAGTAATCATGATGAAATGGTATTTTAATTACCATACCTGCCAAAGTTGCCACTGAATGATTAATTACGTAGAAAACATTGTTAATTTCAAAAATATTTGCCAATTTAAGAAGATACAGTTTTATGAACTTGAGTTAATGAAGTTTAGTGCATAACCCTGGATATATGTAATCCCAGTTGAAATTCCATTCAATCATTTTGCTTTTTTTTGGAGTTCCTGAGTATTCTTTTAATAGATAAATTCCACTATTTATTCTCAAGTAAAATCCAGACAGGATATAAAGTTTCCCTTTCCCTTCACTCAAGGTTGGGTGAGGGTTTGCTTCTCTCTGAAACTGAAGCTAGTACAGGACACAAAACTAATATGGTTATCCTTAAGCCATTTGTTCTTAACTGTGTGCTTAGCTGCAGTCATTGACTAAAAATAGTATGCTATGAACTGTATTGTATATAACCTGAATGGTGCTTAAAGACACTGATTGTAAGTGCTTAGGTACACATTGCATCTGTTTGCAATTCAGTATATTGATCTTCATGGGTGCTTTTAAGACCTCTGCTCCACAGCCTGGAAACTAAAGGTAAGACAGGACTGAAATGAAAAAAAACCCAAAACAACAAAATGCTAGATGATCTTTCGAGGTCCCTTCCAACTCCAAATATTCTGTGATTCTGTGAAGGTTCACGTTTGTGTTTCTATATTTAAAAAAAGTATTTTCAATTCTGTGTCTGGTGGTTTGGTAATTCCTCTAAATTGCTTTTAAATTTGGAATGGGATAAGTGATTCTTTAGATGTCTTGTATCTTTAGTTTTTATTTACTTGGTGATATTTAATTTGGACTCATGTAATTCAATTGTCTTTGTTCCACATCCTCCATAGTCTTGCTGAAATTAGGCTTTTTGGTTGGTTTTCAGAAAGGTTTAGTTATCTTTTTTTGTAGGATAAGACTAATGCAATTAGTCATTCTTCTTTTCTTTTTGTTACTTTAGCATAAGTTGTGGAAAAACTGTTGGGAGTTGTAGTGTAACTGTAGTGTAAAAATAAGCTGGTTTTAAGCCTCCTGTTGAAATTTCTACCAGGAATCCTGTGTCAAACGGTCTGCAAGATGTAATAGGGAAGTAATTGTGTGTGGCTTGCATATTGCAGCTTGTTGTGTTGTGATATTTGGGGATTTTTTGCTTTTTAAAAATGTTCCTGGACTAAGTGTCCCTTTCTTGCCCTATTGCAACTTACCTATCAAGTCATAAGAATTCTTACAGGAAACAGGTTAGTGTTATTTATGTGCAAAGTTGCATTAGTTGCAGTCAAAGCAATTTTAATGTGTTTGGGGGGAAAAATAAGTCTGAATGCAGTGAGCTGGGAGCAAAGTACCCCAAGGCTTTTCAATTGTCTTTTGGTTGTTTGACAGATTTTACATGCTGCAGTCTTGAGTATAAAAAGTTAATTTACAAACTACAGACTTTGTATTCCTTGATGATACGAGAACTTCAGAGAGAGCTGACATAAAGATTTGTCATCCAGTTCTATCTGCATTATAATAAGAAAAAGATTTAGCAAATGGCACTGGAGGAATGGACTGGTGACTCACTTGCCTTCTTTTTCCTTATTCCAGGGCATATTCCCTTGTGGATTCTAGTCAAGTGTCTACCTTCCTGATTTCTATTCTCCTCATAGTCTATGGCAGTTTCAGGTAAGATCTGTCTTTAAGGTTCTACAGAATTTTTCTTTTTCAAATAAAATTATTCCAAGTAACTGTTATACAGTTTATGTCTTCCTGTTTCATTGTATCTTTGTCAGGCTGATGGTTAGTGTAAATGAAATGTTCACTCAATGATTTTTCAGTGCTCTTGGG
The DNA here is from genome assembly GCA_013399015.1 of Galbula dea. Taxonomy (NCBI): domain Eukaryota; kingdom Metazoa; phylum Chordata; class Aves; order Piciformes; family Galbulidae; genus Galbula; species Galbula dea. The sequence goes on along the minus strand of VWZX01009891.1, from coordinate 110,723 downwards.
AATCCAGGGAGATCCCAATCAACTGGAAGCTGGCAAATGTTGTCCCTATTTTCAAAAAGGGCAACAGAGATGGCCCTGGTAATTACAGGCCTGTTAGTCTTACTTCTGTACCTGATAAAATTATGGAGAAGGTTGTCCTGGGAGTTCCTGAAAAACATGTGAAAGGCAATGCAGTCATTGGTCACAGCCAGCATGGGTTCATGAGGAGAGAGTCCTGCTTAACAAACTTGATTTTCTTTTATGACAGGGTTACCTGCCTGGTCAACCAAGGGATGCCAGTTGATGGAATCTTTTTGGATTTCAGTAAAGCTTTTGATACTGTCCCACAGTATCCTTCTGGAGAAAATGTCCAGCATACAGCTAGATAAGTACATCATGAGATGGGTACACAGCTGGCTGATGGGTCAGGCTGAAAGGGTTCTAGTATATGGGGTTACATCAAGATGGCGATTGGTCACTAAGGGAGTTCCACAGGCTCTGTTTTAGAGCCAGGGCTCTTCAGAAACGACTTGGATGCAGGACTAGAAGGTATACTAAGTAAGTTTGCTGATGACACCAAACTGAGAGGAGCTGTTGACTCCTTGAAGGCAGAGAGGCCCTGCAGAGAGATCTTGACAGATTCAAGGGCTGGAGCATCACCAGCTGTATGGGCTTTAACAAGGGCAAGTGCCAGATTTTGGAGCTGGGACAATGCAACCCAGGATTTATGTAGAGACTGGGGAATGGGAGGCTGGAGAGCAGCCCTGCAGGGAGCAGCATGAAAGTAGTATTTTTTGCAAACTTAGGTACAGCAGGTTTTTCTTTCTGCTTCTTGAAAGAATGTTGCTTTATTTAACAAGTCTTATGATAAAAGGCCATACAGTCACTAGGTAAAGTCTCTGAATTGCTGTATGTAATCCTGAAACAGATGATAGCTATGGTCACGCATATGGTGTAGGTCGCAGCTGTTAGGATAAGAGGTTTTAAATCACTGTCATAAGTTAGTAAAATCATGTAATGAAAGAGCCAGTTTTTGGTAAGAGCTGGCTGTTGTTAATAGCAAGTGTTAGGCAACAGCACTGGTGAAGGAATTAAATTAGAAGGCTTTAGGAGAGCAAACCCAGAAAAAGTAAAAGGCGTTTTTTTTACTTTTTTCTTTAAGTTTTGAGTCAGTCAAGCATATAGTTGAGGGACTAATTGATTTTTTAGCTATCTGAATTTATGCAGTTGTGTAAAAAGGTACTATGCATCTGACTGCAAGAAGCCATAGCATTTATTAAAACTCAACTGGAAAAACATAATGCAATATAAAACAACAGCAGTGCTTGAACTTAAAATTTCCTGCCCTTCCCAGAGCTCTTTGCCATTAAAATTTTTCCCCTGTTGTTTGCCATCCTATGATCTTTTACCATCAGGGAGCACAAACTTCAGAACAACCTAACACTGAATGAAGTGGTGGAGTGGTGGTGGATACAGATAGCTGAGGAAATGCCCTGTCATAGTCCACTTCCTTTGCCTGTATCCTGAAGACCACAAGATGCAAGCTATTACAGACCAAGAGAGGGTCCCATCCTTTTACAGTTAATTTCCTGTATGTCCTTTCTTTAGTCTGAGAGGAAACCCAGGTGCAGTTATGATGGTGACCTGGACACATTCCCGTTCTGCTGGGTCAGCAAGTGAGGTCAAAAGCAGTTTTTTACAAAGAACGGTACAGTGATGTTAACAAAGGGATCTAAGATAAATTATTTAAGAAATTCAAGTGTGGTAATAAGTTGCAAACTTATGTTAGTCTGGAAATTTCTACAGTAGTAAAATGAAAGCTTCTGGCAGAGCTGCGGACTTGCAGGAAGGACAAAAGTTATGGCTCTTCTCAAATGACAACAATGATGTCTTCATCTAGATTTGAGTCATAACACACAAAGAAAATAGCACTCCTCAGTAACCTTCATGTTGCATAAAGTGGGTTTTATTTCTGTTTTACAATCTGAAAAGAAACAAGTAGAGTTATTGTGGTATTGCTCGCAAGTGACTTAAACAGAAGTGCAGTAATAGGATCAGAAAGAATCGGGTGGGTGAGTCATTAGGATAAAAGCCACATGTGTGGTGGATCTAATCTAATGCAAGAGGTTCCAGGGGAACAAAGGAAAGCCTTGGTCCAGTGTCCTTATTTGTACAAGCAGCACTTGTCCAGAACCAGGACAAACAAACAAACTCCAAACCCTCAAGGTGTTTTCCAGAAGAGTCTAGTAGATCATGGGTAAAGTCTGCATCCAGAACAAATACAGTTTATAGAGCCGTGATGCTGCTTCTCTTACTGTGAATGAACAAGTGTTTCCTTCTTACGTTTGTACTGGGTCAGGAGTTTTAGCTTCAGACCCTTCTGAATGTCTCTCCCATATACATTCTGACTCTCTCTCTGTCTGTGAACCTGATACACTTTATTATTGACTGCCAAAGGGGCAAGTGTAATCCTTTAAACCATTACAAGCTGTAAACTGGAGCATGCAAGTGTATGTTAGTTATGGGTTTTTAAAGAGGCGAGCTTAGCTGGAAACAGCTTGTTTCCTCTGGGTTCTTGCAAGGAACCTATCCTATTCCTGTCCAAGGGCTTCTCTGTGATTTAAATGTTGTGGTTACTTTGGGGGCAGGTAGCAGCTAAATCTTTTTCTGTCCTGTTGTATACCCAGGCATGGTCTCCCAGCTTATGTAAAGCCAGATTTAACCCAGAATCTAGCTGTTCAAATGTATGCTTTTAAACTGAACCAAAAAGGATGGGGTGAAACTGATGTCTTCTATCTCTAGGCCTAGGGTAGCTGAAGTACATGTACAAATAGGAAGTAGTTGAAACAATGTCCTTATGGTTGGCTTTATGACTTGACTTTATGGAGATCAGGGTACATATTTCACAATAAAAAACCTGAAAGACTATGCTTGGAGTTCATAAGCATGTACAGCTGCAGTGCGTGCAGAGTGCAGCCAGGGATTTGGGCAAATCTCTCACTGAGTGCTACACAGGTTGTCTACATGTGCAGGCACAAGTGAGTGCACATAAAATATCTGCTGAAGGTGAGGTGATCTTATTGGAGATGTGGGACTTGGCCACTCCATGTGTCAGTAGAAACACTTTACATGCTCTTTCTGCAATTGTTTCTCCTGTTCTCATTCCCACGCCAGATCTTGCCTTGGAACTTCTTTAATCTCACAGAAACATTGTATAAGCGACTGTATCAGCATTAGAGCACACAACATGTTCTTGGCTCTGTCTGTAATACACACTGAGATTTGATTGAGTTAAACTGTCTCAGGTCAATGACTGACTCTGTTTTATTTAGAGCAGTTGAAATCTGGCAATTCTGTGGCAGCCTACAGTTCTCTGTGAAGTTGGGTGACTGTCCCTACTAAGTAGAGCAGGAAGGAACTTCTCAATATATTGCATCTGCAAGCAACTCCACGATACTTGTGTTCATGTTTCTTCCGTTGTTTCATAAGAATATTCTCCCACAGAGTTTCCCTGGAGCATTAGTGCAGTGGAAGTGATCCATAGTTGAATCTGAACTTTCATGATAATAATGTGCCAGCAGCTTACTCATTCCTTTGGCCTTAGTGTAACCCCAATGAGTGGTTCCCTGTGGGAGGCTGAGCTGAGTTGCTTTGAAACTTTGTGCTAGAAATCTACCAACTTGAACTGTGAGGACCTACAGAAGAAACAAATATGTAGTTTCTCGCCCCATGGGAGGTGCTGGCTAGATGTTGTCTTTGGATGCCCAGCAGAAATGAGAACAAAAAACCAGATGTTTCTCAGCTTGTGATTTTTTTACAGCCCAGTAGTTTTGAGTATCTCTTGTTTTACAGCATGATTTTTGACTTTATTAGAGGATGTTTTAGTGATCACTTCTCAATTCTTTTATTATGTTAGTGATAATTTGTAGCAGAGGGAAGAACCAAATCATAAAACAGTTAGAGATGATTCAGAAGTTGTCTTGGATCAGCAGCTGTGTTGCTAAGTGAAAGTAATTTCCTAATTTATGCTTACTTTTGAGGTAGGGATGTTTATAGGTAATAATGCAATAATTGCTGGCACTATTGCAGTGAAAAGAGAGAGGCTGAAGTTTTGTATGAGCGGTAGATCTAACAGTTTATTTCCAGTTTTCTTTGCTGATAGCAGTCCCTTAAATTATGAGTTGCCTGATGCCACTGGGAGAATGATGGTACAAAGATCTTGCTGAACTGTGGTAATTCAGAGAGAAATGGAACAGCGTACTGAGAAAAGAATTATCTTGTTTGGCTGAGTCTTGGATCAAGTCCTGGAAGGTTGTCAGCCTCCTCCTGGATTTTTATAGCTTGGGAGGAAAATTATGAGACTACAATGCATTAATGGGGAAAAAGGAAGCATGAGTGAAGGAGTCACTTGTCTGATGAATGAAGGATAAAGGTGTCCTAAACAAAATGTAGAGCAGAGAGATCTCTAGAAAAACAAACAAGGCAAAGGAGACTGTTAGCATTTTCGTATTCTCTAATGCCTCTTTGTATTTTTGATAACTTCTTAGTTGATGATCCATAATCTGTGTAGAAGTGCTGCATGTCTGAGGGTGAAGCTTCCTCATACTTTGCCTGAGCCCAAAAGCTACTTGCATTTTGTACCAGTTTGGGAGCACTTAATAATGCCTGATATTTAACTAACATGATACTTAAATTTAAATGAAAAGGATCAAAATGAGAACTTGGAAAGAGTTCAAACTCATCAGGGAACTGAAACATTTATTCCACTTCCATCATGTTCTGCAGTAGTGCAGATAAATCTCTCTGTTGTGGGTTTGTTGCTATCACATACCAGCTCAGGCACCATGGTGACTAGTCTTACTGTTAGAACCTGTGTGATTTGCTGCCTCATCTATAACTGTAAGCAGTTTTTAAATTATTATTATTTTCCAGTATGTATGGTGGTTTTTTCTAGTAGCCAGCATTAAAGGGCTTTTTCAGGGAGAGGGTACTGCTGTGGAATGATAATGAGACTATAGCTGATGAGCCTGAATAAGAGTTTGAAACTTGCCTGTTTGCTTTGTTTCCTGCAGGTCTCTTAACATGGATTTTGAGAATCAAGACAAAGAGAAAGACAATAGCAGTGCAGCTGGGTCCTTTAATGGCAACAGCACCAATAACAGTAAGGGTTAGCTTTACTCTTTATCTTTCTTTCCTCACTTCAGTGTGCTACATCTTCTCTTACCTCATCTGATCGTGTGTTTTGGCTGTGTGTGTTGCAGATTCAACTGATAGAACAGAACTGTTTTGTCTAAGCACTTACTCTCTTGCTATGCACTATTCATGCCCATGGAAGCTAAATTTGAAACATCAACGTAACGTTTCCATACTGCATAAAAATAGCATGCTGCACAATTTGTCAGGTTTTCCTGGGAATGGAGGTGGCTTTACTTTCTAAAGAAGTTATGAGAGGAGAATGGAATTTCTTTTTGCCTGGAGTTTATCACTATGACATAGGAGTCAGTCTGGAAGCAATGAGGGATCTCATTGTATGCTAACAAGTTCTGTAAGGATGATTCAGCTTTAGCAATAGAATATTGAAGTATAGAGCTCACATGGCTTTGGGCAACTCATTTATAATGGACAACAAAACATGTGTCTACACACAGTGTATTCAGAGTGGAAATTAACGTGTCACCTCCTATATGGTGATTGTCCCCTCTGTAATCTACAAATGGGTTCCAGGCAGCTTGGCCATTTGAGATGCACTGGTTTGCAGGTAAAAAATATGTATGTGACCAGTTAAGAGAGAAATGTGTTGTACACAATGTACTGTAAATTCACACCTGAGTTTAACTTACAGCAATTTATATGGCCATATTCTGAGAACTGCCTCTGAAATAGTTTCCACAGATTTAGAAGAGAGGAGTGAGATATGTGAGCAGTGCTGTGAAGGAAACCCTGAATGCTAAGGTTGCTTTGTTTAAAATAAGAAACATAGCTTAAAAATCATACATTAAATAAGATTTGTTATGTTGTATATGTCTTTTGCACTTTTTCAACTTTTTTTAATACAGGCTCGTAGTAGTGAGAGCACTGGTTCTGTTGACAGCACAGAGCAAGGATTTTGCTGTGCTTGGTGATTTAGCAATGAACAGTTGAGGCTTTGGCATCTGGAAAGTGAGAGAAGACAGTCTGGGGGCTGGGGAGTAAGCACATTAAGGGGGTTAGCTGTCAAAATGATCAGGAATGAAATTAAGAACTTTGACATTTAACACTGCAGGCACTAATTCCCATATGCCAAAGTGGTTTGTAGTATGTCATTCCTGGGGTTTTGTTTCATCTTTTCCCTTGGGAAGTTGAAGGGCATCTGAATAAAAGTTCTTTATTGAAGCAGCAGGAACTAGATCTAAGTCACAGATTAAAACACAGGGATTTGTGTGTCTTCACTGTCATCACATGGACTATCTGTATTGTACTTTACCTTTTGTTCCAGGCCTCAGTAATGCAGAAATCCCAAGGGACTGGGTTTTCCTGCTTTTTATTTAAAAAGTTCATTGTGCTACTTATGTTTAAGAATAATAGATCCATGGCCTGAACTACTCAGTGACCATGCAGTGCAAGTGGCATGGCTTCCACATTCATTGGTTAGCTTTGCTTTTATGCAAATGGTTAAACATTTACAACAGATACTAGGCTGTAGTTGTTTCATGTGTGTTTGAGGTTTTTCAACATACTCAGATACATTGGTAACCATGAACTGTGTAGGGAACCTGGTATTTAGACAGCTTGCCATTCTTCTACAGAAAGAAATAAAATACACATTCCCTGACATGCAACCAATGAATGTGTATATTGGCTTGTGTCTGTGTACCTGTGTATGTGTACCATGGTATGCACAGATAGGCTTGATAGCTTGGTAAGCTAAAGGCTTATCCTTAAAATCCTGGTACTCGTAAAATCCTGCTTCATACAGCAGTGTCTAATTATTTTGGGATAACACAATGATGTTGAAGTGGGTTTAGATCTCATCTAGGTCTGAGTCTTGTGTTAATTTTTCATCAGAGACATTTTGGATACTTCTTATCAAGTGATTACTTCAGATGTTATGCGCTTTTTAATGCTCTACAAGTATAAGTATGTCTTGTATTTTTAATGGGGTTACTACCTGTTACTTCTTCCTCCTCCCCCCCTTCCCCCCCCCTCCATGATGGAGTGTAAATACAGCTACAGAGACTGGTTAGGTATTACAGTTTGTGGGGATAGGTGGGCTTTGGGCTTTTCAAAGCCTCATCTTCTCAGTTTTGTTAGTGATTCTAAAAAAACTAATGGTAAAATATAGTAAAAAACGTCCTGTCCCATTATTAATATCCCTCATAGTCACACTGCATGGTTGAGGTGGGAAAATGATATCTCTGCACTGTTTAAAATTGCTTCCAGCTCTAAAATGTGAGCATGAATTTTTGCAGGCTTTAGCATAAAAGGCAATTGTAGTGCACTCTGAAGGGAGGTGGTAGCTTCACAAACAGGTGAACAAACAGGTGACTTGGGTGGTTTTTGAAAACTGCCCTTTATTGTTAGTCTTGATGTTATCTGGTGATTGCAATGAGTGATGCAATTTAAGTGCACAGTGGCCTTTGCCCAAGTGGAATGTGAAGCTGTGGCACCCTTTGCATGGGCTCGGTCAGCTGAATGCTGCTCTGCTCTTGGTCAGGCTCTTTACCTTGTGCTGAGAGGTTAAATAAAACTTTCCTGTGCTCTGTTCAACATGTTTATGTTGCTCAATGTAAAATGAAGCAAATACGTAACTGCTATTTGATTCCTAGTCCCTAAATAATGTTAATTTTTGTAACTTGTTATTCACGTTATCTGTGACACACAAAAAAAATCATGTTTTTCCTTCAACTTTGCAGTTCTTGGGTTCTGCAAAGCAGGGCTGTTGCTGAGCACACCCAGGCACTGCCGTGGCACAGTGTAGCTGGTGTGGTTTTGCACAGACTGCTGCACTTTGTTATGACAGTGCACAAGGATCTCAGAGTAAACACCTATTGCCCCAGCACTGAAATGGGATGTAGTATCAGAATCCTTAGTTGCATGTGGGAAGGAACAGCCCAAGTTAAATGACACTTTCTTTCCTCTCCAGGTATTCAAACCATTGATTCCACCCAGGCACTGTTCCTGCCGATTGGAGCCTCTGTGTCTCTGCTAGTTATGTTCTTCTTCTTTGATTCAGTTCAAGTTGTCTTTACAATATGCACAGCAGGTGACTATGTTTTCTTCTTTTTATAAGAACAGGAATAGCACAGAAAGCATTGATATAATTAAATATCATTGATAAGAATTACAATACATGTCATAGTACTTTCTTTAAAAAATCATGTTTTACAGTTGTATTTTCATGTCTCTGTAGCTATTAGTAAAGTGACTTCTTTTTTGAGAATTATTTTCCACTTAGAGGTTTGCTAAACCTACTGAACTGTAAGTTGCCAGAGTTTTGAAAGATGCTGGATATGTTACTTGATGTGAAGTTTGCTTGTTTCCATATGAATGATCTGAACCGTACATGATATTTCATACTCATAACAGAGCTCTGGTGATCCTATCCAGAGACTTTTTTTCCAAGTTTAATTTTAGTTTTTGCTTTTGTGCAGCGTTTTCTTTGCTTCAGGGGTGGTTCTGGACTCTCCAGCATGTTGAGTATTATTCTTTTTCACTGTTTGAATTTAGAACAAAAATGAAACTGCTTTTGGCAAATAAATTGCAAGTCCTCTGATCCTGTTTATTACTTGCATTTTGTCATTTGAGTAACTACCAGGGCTTTGATTTTTTGGAGAATGTTGGCCTTCAGATCTTTTTGCAGTTCTTCAAGAGACCAGCTGCTATATACGGTAGCAAGTCTTCCTACCACCCCAAATATGCAGCAGCTTTTGCAAATTGTACTCCTCAGTCCACATACTGAATCTGGGAAGATTTTTAAAACCCTAGATGCTTCTCATCCTCTCCTACTTTGTGAATATGCATTGCAGGCTTTTCCTTCATGATTTAGCTCCCGAGCTTTGCATCCTCTCCAGCCTCTTAAAACAAGGCTGGTGCCAATGGGTGAAATCTAAATCTCTGCTCTTGATCCAAGTCTTGAGACTCCTAAGGCTAATTCTGGAGGCACAGTCTGCTGAATACTGGTTTTATAACCTTGACCTATGACACACATGTTCTTTCCTACTGAAAATAAATAGAGGAATATACATACACATATGTATAGAAGAAATTATGAGGGAAGACTTAAGAAAAAACATAAGTGATTGGTCCATTTATTCCAGAATGACCTTGGCATTTGTAACTCTATTTGTAACAATTTTGGTGTGTAATTAGATTATACTGTGTCAGTTGGGGCTTGTTGTGGGTTTAAGAGGATTGAGTCTGTTTGGATCAGTGCACTTGGGTATCTTTATTCTTAAAACTGGTTTTATGATACTGCTGTGCTTTTCCTTGGTCTTGCATCAGAAGGTTTCATTAAGCACAGAGGACTTTGGCCCCAGAACCTCTAAAATGCAAAGCTTCATTAGAGGTGGTGGAGCAGAATGTGGACCCTGCTGGCCTTGGAAACTTGGGAGCTCTGGGAACTTGGTCCCTCTGTCCTCTGCAGCTCAAGCAGTCCTATTTTCCATTCTCTTTTTGTAGATTTTAGAGGCTGATGTGGGAGGACTTCTAAATTACAGCTGATGTCTGTTTCTCGAACTGCTTTTAAATCTTCCTATCACAAAGATTTGCCTTTCAGGGAAGAGTCAGGAGCAGGGGAGGGAGGGTGCAGCACCCTATGCATGGCCAGGACCAGCTGCAGAGCAGAAGGCAGAGCTGAAGAGCTGGCGCATTGCCTGCAGACAGGAGATAAGCCGATTGAATAATAGATATTGAGACTAGAAGGAAAAGGAAAATGATGACTGGAAGCTTGGACTGTCAGGAGTGAGACTGAGAGTGGGTACTTGTGGGCACTGTGTATTAGTGTGAATCCACTTTAATTCTTACAGTCTTTCCATGAGCCCAGCTTTGGGGTCCAGCAGTTGGGGATACCAGGACAGAGCAGGATTCCCTGCTGAGAAGGGGCAAAGACGTAAGGAGGGGTCAGTCCTGCAGCAGTGGAGGAGGAGTAGGGAACAGGGCAGGCAGTGAGGCCCTGCAGGACTTGGGGCAGCAGAGGCACAGGTTTTGCTGTGCAGTTTCTTTGTCAGGCATGTCTGGAAAGGTTCCTAGTTCAGTATGTGTGGAGTTGCCACGCTCTTCATACTTTCCCTACTCTTTCTGCTTTTCTTCCTCCTCCCAGAAATACTGATAGAACTGAGAGTTTCCATGGTGCTGTTTCCATGCAGACACTTTCTAAAGTTTTCTTTTTAAATTATTTTTTAAGTCTTCCTCCTACCGGTTGTGGTTTGACCAGACCAATGTCTTTTCTCCAGTTGGCTTAAGCTGTATAGTAGAAAATCGTTTGGTTCCTTTCTGTCTCCTTCATTTGAGAAGAGAAAAACAACAGCAAACCTTATGAAAACCAACAGCAACCACCCCATTTTTTAAAGGAATGGGTAGAGGACAGCACAAAGATTTTATTTGCAGCAACCAGAAAATGTTGAGTGACTTTTCATTTCCATTTCAGTCTGCTCTTACTCGAGCAGTTTTGGATGCATGCTGCTGACATGGATGTCTCTCCACACCCTCACTCTGCAGCCTTTCAGACAGGCTTAGTACAAATTCAGTGCTCTTCTTTTTAAGAAAACTGGAAGGAAAAATAATTAGAAATACCAGCAGTGACTAAATGTATTTAGAAATGTGGGGGTGGTATAAGTATGCTTCTTAAAAAAGAAAATGTTTATGGAAATAGTCTATTTGGATATCTGTGTATTTTTATCATCCTGCTTTCAAAAATATAAAAGCACTTAGTATTTATAAAAAAAATTAACTTGCCAGCTACTGGATAGAACCTATGTTTCAGTAATGCATAAAGGGTTTTGAGTGGGGTGGGGGAAAAAGACGGAGTGAGTTAGATGGTGGAAAAAATCCCTTTATTATGCTGACTTAGACTGTGTCATATGTTGAAGAATTTTAAAAGAATCTCACAGCCAGTTTATAGTAAGTTGGTGGGTTTTTTTTTTTTGGTAACTCAATATTTGAGAACTTGCTGACATGACCATAAATAGCTTTAAGAACTGGTTTTTAAGGTTTGGGGATGGGGCATTGCACTCCTTTGAGAACTTTTATTTTGATTGACATTTGAAAGTGTACTTAAAATAGAAGTTCTGCAGAAAACCGTGGGGCCTTCAGCTGCTCTTGCTTTAGTAATGCTGCAGTGTATGATGATGGGACATGGTTGCAAGTGTTTTTTCAAATTGGAGAAGCTTGTTTGTGTACTGTAGAAATTAAGTCTGATTGTACTAACATTACCTTTTCTTCTTTTTCTAGTCCTTGCAACAATAGCTTTTGCTTTCCTTCTGCTCCCAATGTGCCAGTACTTAACACGGCCTTGTTCACCTCAGAACAAGTAAGGACTTGAGAAATCTTTTGCTCTTCTTCTTGTATGTTATAATTGTTTCTTTTAATGAGAATTCTTTCATGGAGTCTTTGGTTACAAGCATTAACCTCAGGGCTTCAGTGCTGGTGTTTGTGTGTATTTTTTATGCCAGCACCCACCATGTTTTCACCTTGAAACTAGGAAGCGCAGTTCTGCAAGTGGCACGTGCTTGCCAGTCTGGAACAAGCAGTAGCACTGCAGGGGACTAGCTTTCCCAACAGAGGTTTTTCAGAAGTTTGGCTTATTTTTGGCTGAGATTTGGTGTTGGGGTTTAATGTTTGTTAATGTTGGACTATGGATTCTAATGCTGGTTCTTTCAGAGACTGTAGTTGCACTGGTGAAAAGTGCAGTTGTTAATGTCATTATTTTGAAACTGTCTTATTTTGCCTTGTGATGGGAGTTCATGTTGCAGAAAGCACTATCTGAGATGGCACTAGGAAATAGCATTCATAGTAACAACTTCAAGAAAGGTGCCAGGATTTTACAGGGTTTTTTCCATCTCTGTAGTGCAGGCTTTACACATCATGTGAATGAGAAAGCTTTTACTTTTTTGCTGGTTTGGTACCTATTTGTGGCAAAGGAACTTCCCTTCAGTTGTTCTTGGCATCTTTCATCAGGAGTTGAGCCTTGTTCCAAAAGCATCCATTTTCTGTTCTTTAAATGGAAACATAGTCTTCTAGCTAATGTTTATATGTTGTTCTTAGGATTTCCTTTGGCTGCTGTGGGCGTTTCACTGCTGCTGAGTTGCTCTCATTTTCTCTGTCTGTGATGCTTGTCCTTATCTGGGTCCTAACTGGCCACTGGCTCCTTATGGATGGTGAGTATGTGAACAAAGTGATTTTGCTACTGGTTTGTGCCTGTTCTGACACATCCAGTCACCTGGTGATGATTGGTGAAATTGGCTAATATTAATGGCTTGCTGAGTTGTAATGTTGTGTGGTAGACTCCCTGAACGCTGTGGGGAACACGCCAGGGTGGTGTTTGGAACACCTGTTTTTCAGGTTTGTAAAGGCTTCCAAGGAAGTGCCAGAAGACTCAAGAAAGATATTCTGCACCTGTGTGGTGTAGGGTGAATCGCCAGTTTTAGCTAAGGATGTGTGGAGACAGTGGTTGTTTGTGAATCATAACTTGATCTTAACAGTCTGGTTAATTTTTGCTGTGCATCTTGTTGGGTTTTGCTTCAGATGATGAAATAATTTGTTGCGAGACAATTCGCAGTAGCTGGCTGTCTTTGATCTCTTTGCTGCTTGCCAGTTAGGGATGGTGAGATGGGTGAAGCTGGCAGGCATCCAGTTGGCTTGAAGGTGTGTTTTAGTCGTGGGGGTTTTTTTCATGCTGGTTGAACTGAATTCACAGCTTACTGTTCCAAAAAGTTTTCCTCCTGCCTTCCAAATCTCTTGTGCTAGCTCTGGCACTCAGTTAATCACATGGTAAACTGATTCAGCTCACTAGAATGGCAGTGTACTATTTTTTTGCAAAGCTATTTTTATTGCTGCTGCAGTGAGATGAATTGGATTATTGTGCAGTCAGGTATATGCTAAATTTGGCAAAAGATAAGTGGCAGCGTGATGGGATCTGAGAGGATGGAGTGGGTATGATAGCAAAGGGATGAAGAGGATGCTAGGAGCAGGACGTCTGATTCTCAGCATTGTTAGGCAGCTAAGCTGGCTTAGGACGTGTCATGAAATGGCACCCTGAGATTCTGATTGCTTGAGAAAAAATGGCTGGGACAACATTACTGGCCCTTGAAATTGTTTGTTGCAATAGAAAACATACATCCCATCAGCTTTGCAGCTCCTTCTAAATGGGATAGCAGCAGGAGGAAGTCCTTAGCACTGAAGCCTCTCACGGCAGCTTGATTATTTTGTATATAGGTGTTATGTTTTGTTGGTGCTTTTTGCTGCATTCAAAAGTCCAACCTGTTATGTGTTAGGAAGTACCTTTTAAAGAATCCATACACTACATGGAAAAAGGCAGATGAGGTTTGTTTTGTGTTAGGCAGAGTAGCCCACCATGAAGTCAAACGTGATGTTTGATCTGCAGTAGCCAGAAAGCTAAATGGAGTGTCAAGTGTGGATTTTGGCAAAATTGGAAAAGACTTGTCTACACTGAGGCATTGACTTTAAAATAGTTGGTTTTGTGAGTGCTTCAGTCACAAACAGTGGGCTTTGAGGTAATTCATCTGCAGAGCACTGAACTGCTGCTGCAGAGTGGGTTCTGGGGTTTAAATTAAGGGGGTACCCTTGGGTAAGGCTTGTACCGTGTAGGTAAGCCTCCAGTCACTTGTTCAAATCCAGTTAAACCGGCGAGTGTCAGTGAACAGGGAACAGCATTTATTGGCCTTTGTCAGGGAAAGAGACTCGACTGCAGCTCTATTCCTCATAGATTACCGCTTCAGGTGGGATCACGTTATCTCTGCCTTTGCCCATTGCTTTTCTGCAACTGGATACTTGAGCCCCCAATTAATCTTGTTTGGAGAGCACTGTGGGCAGGTAAGTACTGCCTGGTAATGTATGCAAGTGGAGCACTTGCTAGTCTTTAAACCAGTGTCTGCCAGCTGCTGGGTGTGCTCTGATCTAACTCCTTCTCCCTGCTTGGCTGGGGATGATCTTCTGGTTCTCGGTCAGCAGAAAATGAAACAGATGTTGTGAACGTGCTTCACATGGCCTGGGCTGGCAGAGGGAGGGAGAAGTGGGGTAGGAGTTTCTTCTTAACAGTACCCCTTGATTCTTGTGTGTGTGGTTTATTGTTGTGTACTTGATTCTCCTAATAGACATAATTTCTACTTTAGAGTCGAGTAAAAAGGAGGGGAAATACTTTATGGCATTTCCAGCGTGGCATTTTCTGCCACAAGTGTCTTCATTGCTCAAATACTACAATTCTGCTGTCTGCAGTTGGTTGAACTATTTCTAAAGCCTGGGACATTTTACAGGATAGAATGAGCAGATAGTGTCTCTGTGGGGTTGTTCTGGCATGTGATGATGTGCATTTACAGGTCTTGAAATGCTTAGTTCTCAGAGCAGATTGTTTGATGACTCAATCATCAAGGATGGTCACTGTCTCCTGGTAAATCCTGGTTAAAAGCTTTCCTAAGTAGTGGACACAGCTGGAGATGTACAATAGGAATGCTATAGAAGTCTGTCTACAGCTGCAGAGTGAACTGAACCATCACAGATACCCCAGGAATTGCTGCAGACCTTAACTGCTGCAGCAGTCGAGCAGAAGCTACTTCATGACATGTGTTCTTATTCCCATTCTTTAAATATACTGTCAGAGTTTTACAGGAATATGATTAGGTCAGAACTTCAGTACCTGTATCTTTCTAAGGTCAGCTGGTGGCCTGTGGAGAAGTTTAAGCCTTGCCAGCTTGCATAATGCTTTGTAAACCAGCACCTCAGTGGTTTCATCAGCTGTGGATGCAGTAATGCAGTAAAGCTGAAAAATATGCTGTATCCAGAGTCTAATCCACAAATGCAAGAATATTCTTAATCCTCAGAATATCCTTATTCCTTAAGGAGTGTGCTTGCAGGAGCTACAAAGTTAATTTGTTCTGTTAATTGAAGGTTAACTCTTTCAGTTAGTTCTTTCTTATTCAGCTTCATTAACCCATTGCCCAGCACTTCCAACCCAGAAATGCTGTCGTGTGGCTGTTTTACCTTTCTCCTTTTTTTTTTTTTAAGAAGTGGTTTGGAGTGTATTTCAATGGAGAAAAACACTGCCTTATATAGTTTTGTCAGCACAATCCATGAGCTTGGATAGGAATGACTTTGTTTCTGCTATGATTTATGGACTTCTGATTGGAAACGGAAGCTGGCTTCCATTTAGAGAAGCCTGCTGGGGCGTTGTCTGCACTTTGGTCTGTATTACTTGCACTTTCTTTTGGGCATTCTTGTTTCCCTTTGGTTTTTTACACTTACCAATATTTCTCAAAACAGTTGCAAAACTGAGTATTTGCTAGCATCTGCGTTTCACTGTTGTCTAAAGGGCTTTTATTCCATCTCCTTTCCTACCTAGTATTTGATAGGTTGATGAAAGTGTCTTGCACATGTGCCCATTCGTTTCAGTGACAGAGAAATCGAGTGTGTGAACAGTAGATAAAACTTCACACTGATTAAAATATTTCCACTTCTAGTTAATTATAACCTGGAAATCCTCTCCTAAATATAGGCTTGCTGGAGCTATTATTAACATTGGCTTTCAAGAAAGCTCTTTGATTTAAGACAGTCTTTTCCCTTGTATTTGCTCTTGTGCCAGAGGAGGTCTGTAACTGAAGGCTATATTGAATTACCAATGCAGTTCTTTTTCTCACTTCTTCACTGTGTCAAATTCTTTAAACTTTAATAATTTGCTTTCATTTTAGAGCTAGTTACAGTTATGCAGCATGATTTAGGGTACATTTTTATCTGAGTAATCCCATTACTTCATTAAAGCTGGCAGCCATGACACTTCGTGTTGTGCTATGCTTGTCAGCTCTCCAGAGGTAAGGTGGGATTGGCACAGCCATTGCTGGGATGCAGCCCCTGGGCACTGCAGGTACTGCCAGGCATCCAGGGACACTTTTGTCCCTTGAATCTCTATAGAAATATTTCCTTAGCCGTTGGAAGGAAGAACTCCACATCCTTCAGGTAAAATGCAAGCATAAGGTGGCTTCACAGTTCTGTCATTACAGCATGAGAATCCCAGGGTTAACATGTAAATTGTGGCCTAGTCATGTTGTGGTGCTGGTGGCCACAAGCACAGTGAATGCATTTTCCCTGTGGTTTTGGTTGGTCAACTTTTTACAAATTCTGTGTCAGGTTAGACAAATACATTTTGTTTACAAATGTCTGCGTAGTTAAGCATAATCTGGTCCCAACAGGGCTCCATTAGTCCTTGTAAATATACTGATATCATAGATGGAAGTTTATTTACTTTTAAAGTTTTGATTTTTTTTTTTTTTTAATTTTAAGTATCTCTTCAGGGATTTGCTTGTAACCAGTCGAAATGTATTTGATTGTCATTTGAGTATCTTCAGTAGCTAAGGCTGGGGTTAAAGCAGCAGGAAATCACACAAATGTGAAGACTGGATTTATTTTTTAATGTGATGTTTTAGTTTGCTACCCTGACAAAATCCCCCTTGGAGCAGAACTGATATCTGAGCTCTGTTCAGCTTGTGGATCTGGCTGAAAACTCACCCTTGCGAGAGAGGTTAGGAAAAGATTTGTGCATATTTTTTTCCCCTGTTGGTAGGTAGATTTTCAGATAGCTTTTTGTACCTGGGAAATCTCTGTGTATCTAAATGATGTATTTCATAGCTAGTGCATGGGCAGCCTTACACAGTCTTGCCCTGGCAGAAGATTGGGTTTTTGTGGTGCCATATTCTAACATCTCACATAACCATGGTATTTCTGTGTTATTTTACACATTTACTAGAAAACTTCATAATAGTGTAGAAGTAGAGGCTTATGTTTGGGGCACAAAGAGTTCAACATTGTTTTGCTGCTGCTGTTTTTAACTTTAACTGGGTAATCAGTGGGAGACAGAGTCTTTAGAACACAAGACATGAAAACGTTTCTTTGTGGTGGGTAGTGGAATGGACAGTGATGCCTGTAGAGCCATTTCTACTTCCATGGAGCATGTTTGCAGTTGACTACTGAATGTAGTTTGACTTTTCTTAACTCTGGTAAGAAGAATTTTACTCTATGGAAATACTGAACAGTTATTGAGTGCATGTAGTGCTGCATAGGTGCAAACAGAGGCTTCTTTGGGGTGTCTTTTGGGGGGAGATGTACTGGTTTGGATTTTTTATTTTGCTATTTTTAATGAACTAATTATGTGATTGCATTTTGTAGCTCTGGCTATGGGCCTGTGTGTTGCAATGATAGCCTTTGTTCGGCTGCCGAGCCTGAAGGTTTCCTGCTTGCTACTCTCTGGGTTACTAATCTATGATGTCTTTTGGGTAAGTGTTTTGTTTGGTTTTTGCTAAAATTGTTTTTATCCTGGATTTGAAATCGGCCTTGAGCCATTTTTTACATGAATTGTACTAGTATAAAGTTGATGAAATCTGGCAAAGCCAGAAGATCAGCTTCATTGCTCCATTCTGTGATGTTAAAGTCTGCAGCAGGATACGGAATTACTTCCTTGCTAATTAGTTGACAAAAGCAGAAACATCATTAAAATATTTCAACTTTGGCATATTATTTCAAAAAATAAATTGGAGCTCAAATTTTGAAAGCCTGGCTGAAGATCAGAACAAACATTCCACGTAACGCAAAGCCTTATCCACACTTCCACAGTATGCACATCCTGATTAGCAGTGAAATTCACATAACAGGAACGCAAAGTGATTAATAGGCTGTGAGGTTGGCATAAAATCTTACTGCACTTCTACAAGAAACCTGACAGAATATATTTTGTAATACTGAAAGATTTTGTTTTACCTTTGCACAACACAGAGCACTTGATCCTAGAAAGTGCTTGCTGACAGCTCTGGCAGCCGCTCTGTTTCCCAGCGTGATGAGCTGTCGTGTAAGAGCCTGTTGGAAACAAGTGTTGCATCCTTCCCTTTATGAGTGAGCACCACACTCACCTCTCCTCTGCTTTCAAGCTTTCTCCTATTTTCAGTATCCTGTTACCTGCTTTTGCAGCCCTGGACTATCTACTAGTCCAGACAGATCCTTTGCCAAAGGATCTCAAGATACTGATCAATATCATGATATCAGAAAGTATATTCTAGCTATTCTTGAGGTTTAATAATGTAAAAAACTTCATCTGAATTTCTAAAACACACTTTAGCTTTTATTATCATATATACAGTGTACATCTATGGAAAATGCAGAGAAAATGCTTTCTTGTATTGAATAAGCAAAGCCAAAATTCAGGCAGCTTTGGGCTGCAATGTAACTGCAGTTTGTGACTGCTGCTGATTCCCTTGCTCTGCAGGTCTTTTTTTCTGCCTACATCTTTAACAGCAACGTGATGGTGAAAGTGGCCACACAGCCAGCTGATAACCCCCTGGATGTCTTATCCCGGAAACTTCACCTAGGACCAAATGTGGGTAGAGATGTTCCCCGTCTGTCGCTGCCTGGTAAACTTGTATTTCCAAGGTAAAATCAAGCACTTCTTTTCAGTGTATTGCATAAGAAAAATATTTCCTTCCCTATGCTTTGTAGTAGCACTAATGCTCTTGGAAAATACCAACTTAGTTCCCAGTTTAGTCACTCCCTTTTCATAATAAAAAGGCATATAATGAGTAGGGAGGGCTGGACACTTTGCATTGGCAGACTCACAGCAGGCAGAAACTACTCTTATGTGGTTAAAAGTTGGCCTGTTCAGAATGGGCTTTTTGACATGCATGAGTTCTACTGCTGTTGTAGGATCTATGACCTAATGCTGAAAAGCAAAAGACCTGAGGTTTAGTAGAACATCAGAATAGTCTTGATTACTACATAAGTGCAAGTAAGCAAGAGCTGCTTAGCAGGTTAGTGCTGTGTGTTGGAGGGAGATAATTCCACATCTCCCTACTGATTGGGTTCCACGATAGCTCAAGTTTTTAAACCAGTTAGGTATAGGCCTGGGTGAGCACTTACCTCCAGTGTTATGCAGTAGGTTATGCTGGCATACCTACTCTGCTGTTGTTGCTTTAGATGTTGGGATGCTGACATTACAGAGATTAGGAGTTGATTGTCTGCAGTGATAAAAACAAAATTGTTCATTTTGACAGGTTTATGGTAACATAATTTGGCTTCATTTTCATGAAAAATCTTGTGAATTTAAGGGAATAGACAATTTTAGTTCTTGAATCCATTTAACAGTTGCCACTTTCCTGGGAATCTAGTGAGAATATGGTTATCTATGTGTTTTGTCTGAATGAGGTCAAAGATCTGAGAAGTCCATAAACTGACTTACTGCCTTGTGTTAGAGACAGTCTTTGTACAGGGGAATGAAGGTGCAGTGTCTGTCAGTGTTAATCAGTTTAGTAGAGCAGTCAGCTGGTACCTCCCATCAGAGCTTAGAAGAGAGATGATTGAAATACCGAGATGATGGATCTGTATCACTGAGTGAGTTAAGAGCAAAAGCAGCTTAAACACTACTGGCAGAAATAAACTGGTTTAGGACAATATGTCATTACTGTCAAAATGAGTATGTTCAAAACTGAGCTGAGGTGGTGGTGAAATCACAGATTAAATGTTCAGTAGCCAGCATTTATCTTCTACTACATAAAAGTTTGCTGGGGGAACGTAGGGATGTGCAAAATGAATCTCAAAACCAAAGTGGAGGAGTCTAGAGCTTGTCACCTTGTGTTTGGGCCATGAACCCAATTTCAGTTGCTTTCTAGTTCCACAGGTAGCCACTTCTCCATGCTGGGGATTGGAGATATTGTGATGCCAGGTCTCCTGCTCTGCTTTGTCCTCCGTTACGATAACTACAAAAAGCAAGCCAACAGTGATTCCTGTGGTGCCCCAGGACCAGGGAACATCTCTGGACGTATGCAGAAGGTCTCTTACTTTCACTGCACACTTATTGGATATTTTGTAGGTGAGTAATTAGTTTAATATGTATAGCTGCTTAGTGAGCAGAAGTGGGATTACTGTAGTAGGTTTAAAAGATGATGAAAGCAAGTGTAAAGAGGCTTTGAGAGAACGCTTGGTTATGTTCTATCTTAATCCGCCTCTCTTTGGGTTTCATTGGCATGTTCTAGGTAGAAAAACCATTCTATGGTCTCCTTTTAAGATTTTGTTTTATTCTTGTTGTGTTTTATTTAGAGGGTGAAAGAGACTATCAGTGTATTTTTGTTAGCAATTTTTTATACTTTGCTTTACTAGCAGAGAAGGTGTTGTAGCTCATACCAGGGTTATGGGAAGTATATGGGGATTTCTAGATGGATTGTGCTGTGCAGGAGTATATCTAGGTAATTCGTCTAGATAACTCCTGCATTTTTGTGTTCTACTGTCAATGCTTATGACCCTGTGACATCTGAGTACATACAGAAGGTGGTAAATAGTCACAACTGGAGTGCTGTTTATAATTTGCTGTAGCCATCCCTCTCCTCCCTAACAGAAAACACATTTTCCCCTAAGGTCAGGACATGTGCATATCCTGACCTCCTGCAGTCCTTCTGAGGATGAAAAGGAAAGATCATTTCCTACCAATAGCCTTCCTCCTCCCCTTTCTTGCCTTTCCCCCTACATTTCCTTTCGGCAAGTATCCAGGAAAGTCATTCCTGGTGTGTACAGCCCTTCCTGTCGGCCCCCCAATTCTTGGCTAGGGGCCCCAGCCTGACAGTCTTGAGAGGTACCAGCACTGGAGTAGCACTTCAGTGTGGCGCATTCAACTTCCTCCCCTTCACCTTTTGTTGCAACTTTTTTCAGTTATTCTTAGCTTAGTCTTTTTGATTCAAAAGTGGAGCAAGTGGCTCAACACAGCTAATACTAAAAGAGAATAACTCTTCACTGTTTTGTTTGCTTCAGTTGTATTCAGGGAAAGCAAAGCACAGATAAGTAACTTTTCCACAACCTGTCTCTTAACATGGTAGTATTTGAAATGATGAGAACATCCATATGCAACCTGAAAATACCTAAAGTCACTTTTTCCTTTTACAGGTCTATTAACTGCAACAGTAGCTTCTCGTATTCACCGGGCAGCCCAGCCTGCCCTGCTCTATTTGGTACCCTTTACTTTATTGCCGCTCCTCACCATGGCCTATTTAAAGGTAAGACAGGATTATCCTTTCGCAGCAGGAAGCTCTGGGGGTCAGCTGGAAGCAGGTTGTGTTCTTGTACTGAGTAGCAGTTCTTATGAGGATGATGTGTGTCCTTAACAGCCCTGGCCCACAGCTGAGGTGCTGCTGTTGTTGTGGTCATCTTCATTTTGGAGGACTGACTAACTGAGAGATGAGTTCCTGAAACAGAAGATATTTATGTATATAAACTACAAGTGATTATAAACTAAATAAATTCTGAAGTATTAATTGCTGTTTGAATGAAATAAGTGCATTTGGCCTTGCCCATCTGGTCACAAAAGAATGTGTGCACAAAGGTCAAACTGAGGTGGAGAGGCAGATCCTTGTTTACCTCTTTCCAGTCACCTGTTCGGAACTGAGATTTTAAGACGTAGCCGTTCCTGTTACAGGGCTGTTGTACAAACACAAGTCTTGCACTTTGCAGAGCACAGTCTAAGGAAGGACAGACTTTTCTACCTGTGTAAACATTTCCTCCCTGTCAGAAACCCCTTTTGGGTAGACCTGCCACCAAAATAAGGCATTCTGTCCTGACAGGGAAAGGAATTATTTTTTACTGTGTTTGCATCACAGGTGAAGGAAAGATTTGCTTTAAAACATTCTTGCCTCTGTGTATGCATTTAAAATCTGAATTCTATGCGGACTTAAAGTTTCTGAGGGTGTGGTGCTTCTGTTTCCCTGCCTAGGGTGATCTACGTCGCATGTGGTCTGAGCCTTTCCACTCCAAGTCCAGCAGCTCCCGTTTCTTGGAAGTATGATGGAACAGATAGAAAGTGACCTGAACTTCTGCCTTGGTCCTTTTCACTTTAACTTGTGGCTCTGTTGTCTCCTTAAGCTGTACAGGCTGGTACTTGGGAAGGTACCAATTATGGGACTTGTATGAAAGGACTTTGTATCGAAAGGAGGAAATGAAAAAAAGCTAAGATCCTGGAGCTCTGTGTGACTCCCTATCTCCCTGCAGATGAGGAATTGGGGACCCTTTGTGCAACTGCAGCCACTTTCCTCTTGTCCTCCCTCGGATGGATTAGTACCAGGCTGTTGCCTTTGTGTGAGAGAAAGAGGCAGACTTCAAACTGAAAACGGCTTGAAGTCGTTCAAAAACTTGTGAACACTAAAAGAAAAAACAGTTGAGCAAACTGAAGCTTCTTCAGAGAACCCCTCGTGGACACTGGGACCAGTCTCCTGCTGGACTTTGGGTTTGAAAAGAACTGAGACAGAAAGTCTTCTGTCACAATATTGGGTTTTTTTGATCTACTAAATATTTCCTGTGGTGTGAGGTTACTGATTAAATCCACAGACATTGAGTGACTTCTTGCGGTATACATAGAAAACTTTGTTGTAACAAGTTACATTTCCACCCAGATGTCATGTTGCAGTGAAAAAGGGCACGATTTTTATACATATATATATACACACATATAGATATATATATGAATAAATAAAAAGGAAAACCTGCTAAGCTCATGCTGTGTAGCAGACAGGGGCTTGCTGTAATTTTTAGCATGTAGAGCAGTTTACTCTGGCTTTCTTGTATATGGATCTACAATGAGCTGCCGTTTTTTTTTTTTTCTCCCTCCTACAACTGAACCCGCAATTTTCAAACAAGTGTAGTATTTGTACTGATTGTACTCATGGACATTAGGGGATATTTGATTTTGATCAATGTAGCAAACTAGGGGGGAAAAAAGTTCAAACCCAGCCCTGTTTGTGTGAGGGGGGAGGGTGGGGGTGTCTTTTTTTTGTTTCTTTTTAATTTAATTTTCTTTTTTTACCAACAGCTCCCTTGCAGTAGTTCCTTCTTGACCCAGTGCATGTATTATAGCAGCAATTGTCTTTGTGCTTTCTGATCATAGTAATGTATCACTTGTAAATACATTTTTTCTATTTTCTATTTTTTTGTATTTTTGGCATTTGGTTTCATTAGTGCTGTATTCTCCATGCCCCTGCCCCTTAAAGGAAGAAAAAAAAAAAAAAAAAAAAAAAAAGGAAAAAACTGTCCTTTTGTGTTGTGACTGGTTGGAGTTTGTGTCAACTGCTTTGTACTTGTAGCCTGTTAAAATGTGGATTTTATTACTATTTTTTTAAACCAGCAGCAGTTCCTGTTCTGTTATTTTATTGACTGAAAAGCTTCTCTGAGGTAATAGAACTTTTTTATTTTAAAATACTGTCCCAAGTTGGGTCTGGGGAAGGTCTCCCAGAAGCTCCTAATTCTTGTTAGTTGGGTGGATGCTGGTAACCATTAGCTGACTGGAAGGAAAACAGGAATGTTTAAGAGTGAACCTGACTGAACAGTAACATTACTCTGGGGTACAGTTTACCCCAAAACAGCTAGGGAAGCTTCAGTGAAACATCTGATTCCTTCTGCTCTGTCAGATTTTATATCTAGCATGGTAGAAAATTTTGTCTGGCCACATGTGTGTACTGTTATTAATTAATTAATGTCTTCCTCTGTTCTCAGGCATGTGGTCTGCTGCTCACAGGCAGCAGGGCTGACAGCCTCTTAGCTGGCTGTGACGGACCTCTGAGGCAGGTGGAACAGCTGAAGGCACAGTAAGCAGCAGNGGGGGGGGGGCTGTGGATGAGGGGCTGCCATGACTTCATTTATTTTAGGTTTTTAATTCCTCCCTCAGTTCATCTCTTTCACTTATTTGAAGGCTTTTCCTCTAGCATGTCCCTGCAATGCTCTTATCAGGTAACTGATACTTTTTAATGAAGTAAATAGGTTTGAATTAAATAAAAATCGGCTTTTACTGTTCATAGCAGGTGTTAGGTCCCAGACTTGAAGTCAGCTTGTGACAAAAGAAAGACATCACTGTCCAGCTACACACCTCAAACAAAAGGTGAACACAACATTCATGAGGATATTCAGAGAGAGGGGAAAAAATAAGACACTTTTTGGTTGAGGCTTTTTTTTTTTTCCAGAGGTTCCACACAGTGAAATAACACGTTTAGATGGAGTTTGCTACTGCTGTATCTTCCCAGCCCTTCCACCCGACAGCAATGCACATCCTGGGTGCTTTCAGCTTCTTCCCCCTGCCTTTGGAATTAAACTAAAAGGTCTGTCTTTGTTTTGCAGTGGCATTTTTTAGTCCCTGCCAGGAAGGCATGCTTATGAATGACTTTCTATACTTAAAAGGCATTGAGAAAAAGGTTCCACAACAGCTAATTGACAAATGGTTAATGAGAATTGATTTAGCTTTCCAGAAAAATCTTGGCCTTCCTTTTTAAGCTGTACTGCCCACCTGAACACTGTGACCTTTTGGCTTGCACCAAGCTAAGAGGCTGAGCTCTAACTGCAACACTTGGTTTCTGATTGCACAGGTAGCACCTGCTGCACTGAGCTGATTGCTTGGCTTCCCTGGGGGAGGCTGACACCTGCCAGGGGAGCAAAACTGGACTGAAAGGTGTTTGATGCCCCTTCAGCCTGGAACAGCAGCCCCACCTGTGGGAAAGGGATTTTGGTGCTTTGCAGAGGTTAACCACAGCATAACTCTGAGAGACGGCATTCCTGGGGTTGTGTTTGTTTTTGTTTTTGTTTTTTTTTTTTTGGCCTGGTATGAAATTGCAAGGTGAACCGTCTCCTGCTGTGCTCCAAAGGTTGATGCTTCAGAAGGGATTCAGTATTCAAGCAGCTTCTCATTCTTGGTGAGGGAATGGCCCAAGAAGGATGTGGCTTATGTCTGTGCTCTTGCAAGAAGAGTTACATGTTTCTCACCTGTTGAACTGTGACAGCCCAGAACAGCTCATCTCTCTTCCCTCAAGTCTGTTGAGAACCCACAGGAAGAGACTGTGAGATTTCTATATGGTATAAAATATAGGGAATAATGCCTTGTTACTGTAACTGTGCTTGCTAAGAAAGGATTCCAGTTATGGCTCACCCTGCTTCATGCCCAGCAGTCTGCCTCAAAATCATGTCCTTGAAAAGTGTCACTATGGTTTATCTCCTTCCTCACCTCTCTCTGGTTTATGTATGACCCGATTTTCCCATCTCACTGCTCCAGCTTTGCAGTGTTGGCCAAGTTTGTAAAGTGATAAAAACTTCTGCTTTCCCTGGTAATGAACCCCTTTAGTCAAAGGAAGGCCTGGCCCTGCCCACACCTCCCCAGGTTACTACTGTCTGGGGGTGGCTCTTAGCAGGAGATCCATATTTAATGCTGCAAGACTTGTCTGTGTTTTGTGCTTTCAGCAGTTTTCTTCTGCACTAGCCCTGAGGAGCAGACACATACGTGATAGCCAGAATTCTCTCAGCCAGCAACAGAAAGGAGTAAGCTCTCAGTCTCTTGCTCTGTGAAAAGCCAGCTCTTTGCTCTGAGCAGTCTGGGGCAGGGGCTTTGTACCTCACCACACCAGTTACCCAAGTCAGCATGCTGCTGTGCAGTGCTGTGTGACAAGGATGAGGGCAGCAGGGAAGAGATGGGGAAGCTTTTGTTTCAGAACCTCTGCACTCTTAAAGCATGTTTTCAGGTAGTAACAAAAGGGAACTCTATTGTAGATTACCTTAAGCTGTTCCTAGGCATGGTGTGCCCAGACCAGTGATTTTTGAACAGCCTCACCCTTGCTGTAATTTGATAAGAGGAGCAGCACGCTGCACATTTGCATCTAGCATGGAGTTGTTAGCCATCTGAGCTGTTGTACTGATGGCAAAGCTAGCAAGAAGCTTGTTAAGGCACACAGTGCCTGATCCAACTGATCCTAGAAGTAGTTACAGCACAGCAGGGCTCCCCAAAGAGCAGTCAGTTACTTGATGCTGCCCCACCCCCTCCTATTCTCTGCAGAAGGTCCTCAAGGAATATGGTGCAGCTAGTCTGTGGGGTTTTTTTTCAGGTGTGTTCTCTCTCAGCTGAGGTGTTCATCCCTGTTCTTCCCCTTAGGTCAGCCATGGTGTGTGTACAAGGGCAATTTCACTCTGCTCTGGAGAGAAGCTGCAGTTTATTTAGAGCTCGTAAATGAAGGCGGTGTGATGTTGAAGAGAAACAATCTGAAAGAGCTGACAGTATGGTAGAGCAGATCTAAGGGAAGCAGCTAGAAGAGAGGAGAAAGCAGAGCAGACATGGCCTCAGCATGACCGACTGTTCTGGGTCACTGGGGATTCAGCTGGATCTCAGCATAGGAGGTCAGTGAGGATGAATGCTGAACTGCAACTCTGCATTTCTTAAGTCCTCACTTCCTTACAGCAAGCAACCTTACAGTGCCTGTTCCAGCAAGTGGTTGCAAGGAGAAATAAGGGTAAAATAAAATCACTTCCTCCTGCAGTCACAGAAATGAGCCTTCAGCAATCATCAAAGCAATGAGAGGGGCTGAAATCAAGCTCCTCGAAACTGTCTGTAATTGTACGACCCATTCCCTGTCATCAGAATGATTTTCCAGTGGAAATCCCCTGTTGAATACAGTTCCTGAAATTCCGGACTTGGAGCCTTTGCCCCAACATGCAGTTGCCCTCTAGCGACCTGCAAAGGGAGCATTTACGGTGTGTACTGCCCCTGAGAGCAGTGCCAGCTCTGGTAGTTTATGTTCCTGCTGCTTGTGACAGAAGAAAAAACTCTAAATGAATTCACATTTGCATTACAAGAGTGGGGGCAAGGGGTGCTTTAAAATCAGGTTTTATTCTTCTTCCCCTCTACTCTTTCTTGTGTAGCATAACTCTGCTGTGTTTCTCTCCAGACAAATCTAAATAAATGGCACCACAGGAAAATAACCTTTTACCTCGAGGGTACTCCTCATTTGGACAAGGAGGTGGATCATACACGCTGCAGTCTTAATCCTCTTCAGCTTTTCCTGAGTTTAGAGCTTTTCTTTTGGCTGTTGAATCTTCTGAAAGTTGATTTCTTGCCAAAGATAATTGATTGAGGATATGTGCTACTGCTGAAGCTTCCTGGTAAGGTTCTGTGTCATCTGTCGATTTCCTTCTTGTTGCTCAAAACATGTAGCTATTGGGAAGGCCCCTACTGCCACTTGCACTCTCTTTCCTGCTGGGTGGTTGTTGGTATAGTAAACACTGCTTTAGGAGCAGGTTTTTTGGTGTTTGTTGGGGTTTTTTAAAAATAAAATAATTTTCTGCAGCTTTTCTGTCTTTGGCCTTTATACCTACATATACATATTTATAGCTAAGTGAGCAGGCTGCTGGGCTCTGCAGGGCAAGATCAAGCGGGCTTTCTGCCCTTTGTATTTACAGCTCCATAGCCAGCAACCACAGGCTCTACGAAGAGCACTTTGTGTGCAGGTAGAACCTATATCCTCCCATCTGGCTCCTCTCCTGCTGCAAGGATTGCCTCAGCACTGCCTGTATCCAGGCAGCAGCTCAGAGTTGTCCCCCACACCTGAAATTCTTCAAAGGCTGATCAGAAGACACAGTGTCACCACAGCAGGGTGGAAACAGGGCCCAGCAACCACATCCCTCAGTGTTGCTAACTGTGGCACTGGTTATCCAATACCACATAGTGACAAATCTTTGCAGAACAGGCAGTGGCTGGGAAGTGCAGAAGGAATGCTGCTGACTTGACTGAACAGCAAAGCCACAGAGCCACTACCACCCAAAACAAGGCTCCAGTTCAGGAAAAGACCGATGCTCACCTCCAAGGACAGGTTGTCGCCTCCCTCTTGCCCTCACAGCCATCACTCACAACCCTAGATATGGCCTTCCATGCACCGTACTTTGTCCAAAGATGACTCAGCACGTTTTAACAAGAGGGTCAGTTACTCATTGGTGAGGAAAATGTCCATCATTAGCCTCTTTCAAGACAGCCAAGACTCAATCACTGTTGTGCACTGTTACAAGGCAGTTTGGGGCAGCATCTTGCTCAAGTCACCGTCTTAGCTACGGTAGGCCTTCAGTAATTGACCTGCTATCACCAGTCTTTGGATCTCACTGGTCCCCTCATAGATCTCAGTGATACGAGCATCACGGTAATGGCGTTCTGCTGGCATCTCTGTCACGTAGCCCATTCCACCCAAGATCTGGATGGCCTGAAACAAATGTAGCAGGGTCAAAAAATTTGTTTAGACACAGATGGACATCCACACAGCACCAACCCCTCCCCCCACCTTGCAATCAGAGGAATAAACAGGATTTGAGCTGGGTAAGAGTGACATTAATGTCCCAGACAGAGAATGAATTTCTTCAGAGGTATTTGGTACCAATCCCTGTTCAGCTAAGACACTTCTAGTAAGGCTGCAGAAAATAAATGCAGACAGCAGAGGTCCTGCTCCATTTGCTAACTATGTTGCAAAGATACTAGCAGTCCTGACTGGTACATCCCTGCTCCCTTCCCCATCCCTGATCCCACTCAAATCCCTGCCCACTCCCAAACCCCTCAATCCCAGAAGATCGCTGGGCTAACCAGAGGGAGCGTGTTGGTTTTGTTTTGTTTTTAAATACGTTAGTAAATTCTATGACACCTTCTCCAAGCACTTGTGCAACAACCCTTTCCACATACTGTATATCAAAAATATTAGAGTACTTACCTGATGAGAGATGGCTGTTGCAGCTTCTGATGCAGCCAGCTTGGCCATGGCCGCTTCCTTTGGGGAAGGAAAACATCACTTAGGGTGCAGCTACCACAAATAAAAGGACCACCTCAATTGCTCAGGGAGCTGGAACACTCGCAGACCAGCTGTGCAGAGAGACAGGCCTGATCTTTGGTGCCAGCTGACAGTAGCCACCCCACTCCCCTTGACTGAAACCAGGACTTGGCTCAGCAGACCAAGGACAGACACCTGCTGGTGGGTTAACACCAACATCGATTCTGAGCAAGCGCTGACAACAGCGATGCTACACGCAGTGTGGTTTTCCTGCTTTGGGTACGTGCCCTGTGCTGTCACTGCTAGACAAATGCAAGGTTAGAACTACCTTTGTGAAGGGTTTCCCATTGTCCTTCAGCATCGCAGCTCTCCAGGTCAACAAGCGTGCGCCCTCCAATGCCACAGCCATATCTGCTAGCTTAAACTGCAACAACAAACATTGGCTTTGTTTCAGGTGGTACAAGAACATACAGAAGTCTCCCACCTCTGAGGCACTACTGCTAGGAGATGATCACCTCCATCCCAGCTATCAGTTTTTAACAGTGTTTGAAAACAGAAATGATTACCCTGTTGATCCCAGGCAGGACAAAGTGCACTGTGTGGCTGAAACCATGCCTGAGAGCCTACGTGAATGTTCCACCAGCACTGTCTGGAACAGCCTCATCCACCCAGCTCATACCTGCACTGCCTGCAGCTTTGTGATTGGTGCCCCAAAGGCCATTCTCTTTTCAGCATAATCCACAGCACAGTCCAGAGCTGCCTGTGCTATTCCAAGAGCCTGTGAGGCAATACCAATCCTTCCTCCATCCAGAGTTTGCTGAGAAAGACATAAAATATATTTAAGTCAAGTCATACTTGATCAAAAATAGTACACTTGCGTTTCTGGTCTTGCTGGAAGGCTGTTGTAGCCTCTGGTCAGATACCTCCTTGATTCAGAATATTCCTGGTTATGCAGGAATCGAGAGCTATAACATGTACTGGGTACTGCAGAGAAGGCAAGGGTAGAAGGAAAGCAGAAAGCACAGATATATTCCTTTTTATTAGCTGAAAGGAAGAAAAAAAAAAAAAGAAAGAGGGGACACCAATAAAGGAAACAGCACAATGAGGAGCACCTGCTAGACACTGGTCACTGTGCAGCTGATTTGACTTTAAACTGAAAATGTTCTGAAAATGGTAAGCTTGGGAACTATGGCTTTACACACCCACAGCTGCACCCTGATCCACGTCTTACCATGGCGATTTTGAAGCCCATTCCTGGCTGCCCAAGTAGGTTGTCCTTGGGTATCCGACAGTCCTCAAATATCAGGTTGGCAGTAGAAGAGGCTCGGATTCCCAGCTTGTCTTCCTTCTTCCCCAGTGACAACCCAGCAGTTGGCATGGGAACCAGGAATGCACTAATGCCCTGCAACAAGACCTAAACTCTTAGGAATGGTGCCAACTTCCCATTTATCTGGATGTCAACAGGCTTCCTCCAAGCCAAACTTCTAGGTAAGCTGAAGCTGAGAGGGAAGAGCTGAGACAGAACAAAGTCAGTGCATGTCTGCCCCTCCCCTGCTCTAAATAAAGGCCCCAGAGCCTTTTCAAAGACGTTCTCCTGCACCACTCCTTTACTTCCCCCCCACACACACTTTTTCTACCTGACCCACTGAACGCACCCTGTGCTTCATGGACTTATCTGTAGTAGCAAACACCACAGCAGCAGAGGCATCCCAGGCATTGGTGATCCAGGCCTTGGTACCATTCAGAACCCACTCGTCACCATCCAGGCGTGCCACCGTGGATGCTGCACCCGCATCGCTGCCATTTCCTGAGCAAGGCACCAGCAAACAAAACTCTGAGGCAGTCAGTGATAGCCTGGAGCACAAACTCACCCCTGCCCTCACAAGGCACCTCTTGTAAATGCGGCAGTATCACCACTGTCCCTCCCAGAGGGCCCAAACAGGAAGGGGAAAGGCCCATGTGTCTAAGATGTGTCTATTTCCAGAGCTCTGTTCACACTGAGGGGATGAAAATTTTCAGCATGGACCATGGGGATGGCAGTTAATACCCTGGGCACTGAGATCTCATTTACCACCTTTCTGCAAATTGCTACCATTTCACAGCCCTACAGTCCACCCAAACCTGACCAAGGAAAGAAGCCACCCTATGTTCTTTACAACAGGCATGGTAACAATCACCTGGTTCACTAAGGGCAAAACATCCGATTTTCTCTCCACTGGTGAAGGGAGTAATCCACTTGTGCTTCTGTTCTTCAGAGCCAAACTTAAGTACTGGTCCCAAATACAGAGACTTTCAAGAATTGAGAGCTGAGTTAGTGTCTCTTTAAGGTACAAGCAATCCATAACTCCCTAAAATCTAAGTGCTCTCCAACACACCAGAACCCACCCCAGGAACAGCTCCCATTTTTCCCATACACCCCTCTCCATAACCCCAATGCAAGCCTCAGTTCCAGGCCTGTCTCTCACACACAACCAGAGACACTCACGTTATTGACACTGACAATGACCCCTGTGGATGCGCAGCCCCTGCTGATCTCCTCCACGGCAATGGAATAGGCCAGGTAGTCGAGGCCTGCTCCTTTGTACTTCTCTGGCACATCCATAGCCAGCAGCCCTAGACCACCCATCTTCTTCACCTGCATATATGGAACAGAATTAATATCCTTTGCCCCACCAGTGTCCCAGCAAATACACAAAGACACATGGTAAGAGTTCGTAACAGGGCTACACACAGAGAAGATGTGCACAACTCCTGGTGAAATGGTAATCTGACTGTACAAACTGATACGTGTCCCCAGGTCCTGATCACTTCAACAAGAGCTAAAAGCAATCACTGCTATATAAGACAAGGCTTTTGCTTATTTAAAGAGCTCTCTTCAGTACCAGGAAGAAGGGAGCCTTCTGAAAGTGAAATAGGGAGATACAACCCCACCAGCACTTCCTCAGCCTCCCACCAAAACTGTTCGCCTCACATGTCTCCTATCAGTTGGAAGCTCTCAATGGGAAATCTAGCTGATAAAAATCAGTAGAACTTTACCTTTGAATCTGCTGAGCTTCAGCCTAGGACTGCACAAGGAAAGAATTTTACAGAATGAATGACCCACAGAACAGTTTGCAAGAAGGTGATCTTTCATTCCCATTAAAGCCAGGTCTTGCTTCCCAGAGAATTTCACTGTTTGTAACATTCCAAATGATTCCACCCAAAGTCGCTCAGTTGCACCCCTGGCTTCTTAACTGTAAACTCTTCAGAGCGCTCACTGTCTCACTCTAGGTTTCTTAGGTAAGAACTGTGATGTAATGAGGAAAGTATTTTCTTCCTTACAGCAAATATGACTCTGGCTATCTTCCTTATTCCTTAACAGAATGAGAGGCTTATAACAAAACTCACATCCTCTATATGGGCTTGCTTGGAGCCTTCTGGATAACACAATAGCATTTTCCTGCAACAGGTAAGTTAGTCTGCTCAACAGGGGGCTAAATGTACTGTTGTGCCTGTACTGCTTTTTGCACAAGGAAACACAGCTTTGACTGGAATCTCAGTTTCTTCACAGCCCCAGAGGATGGATGACCAACATGCAGTTCATATCTCCTGACCTCTTCATCACCTGAAATGCACTCAGTTCATCTACACTCCCTCATTATAAACCATTTTTATGATTATGTGCAGCCTATACACATATTTTGTTGATTTTGTAAGACAACTTTATTACAGCCCACAGGACAGTCAGTAAGAGAACTGAAAAGTTCAATGGTACTAAAGCCAGCTACAGAGAAATGCAAGTAAAGGTGAAGAGTTCAAAACGTCCTCTGGGCATTACAACCTCCACGCTTGAAGAACTCTCCCACAAGTTGGTCTACACTTCAATTTTCTACTAAGCCAGAGCTTAATGTTCGTTTTGCTTCAAGCCAAGGCAGTCCTGCCACAACAGCAGAGGGAAGTCAGTCTCTGAAGGAACTTACCCATCCCTCCGCGCCCACTCCCACGGGATCAGCACCCACCTGCTCGGCCGGGAAGCGGTGCTCCTTATCCAGCTGAGCCGCGACAGGCATCAGCTCCTTTTCTGCGAAGTCCCGGCACGTCTGACGCAGCATCTCGTGGGTTTCTGGCAGCTGGGCCGTCTGGTACACCGTGTGCAGCCGGCGGAGGCACCCCAGGGCTATTGCTGAGGGAAAGGACAGGAATTAAGAGCCATCGTCTCCCTTCACGCTCGGGGGATGACGGCAACACCGACCCAGGAAGGCCCGGCCCCAGGCAAGGCGTCTGGGGGCCTCACCGGAGGGACACGCTTCCTCCGGTAGCGGGGCAGCGGGACCCGGGACCGCACCTGGGACACAGCAGGCCGGGGGCTGGGCCGAAGGGCGACACTCCCCGACCACCGCCGAGGGAACCCGCCTGAGGCCCTGAAGGGCACCGGGTGCCCCTTCCCACCCCCTAGCACACCTCCTCGCCGCCGCGGCGGAAGGGGGCCGAACCCGGCGCCCTCACCCCTGGACGCGCCGCCGCCGCGAACCAGAACCGCCGCCGCCGCCATGGCGCCTCCAGTCGCCTCAGGGAAGCACGCGCAGCAAGCGGGAACAGCGCACGCGCCGGCCTCGGGGGACAGCGCCCCCTGGCGGCCCGGCCCCTCCAGCTCCACCCCGGCCCCGACTGACCCCGGCCCCACCGGCGGGTCCAGTCTGTGCGAAAACAGAAGTTCTTTATTACTATTGCTGGTGACAAAATAACGTCTATACAAATACATCGTCACCCGGCACCGCGCCGCGGAGGGCAGGGCGACCCCGGCCCCGGAGGGGCAGGGCTATCACGGCTGCCACGGCCCTAGCCCCATCGCAGGAAGGGCCATGGCCCTCAAAGGCCACACTGTGAGAGATACAAATACATGTCCTGTAACAGCACCGAGATCCCGGCAGAGAAGATGGGGTTTGCTGGTGTCCGGTTTGTCCTTTGCTGCAGAGGAAGAGGCAATGACTCCACCTTAGCTGTGTCCTTGTCACAAAGCTATAGGGAGATGGGAGTGCCCCAGTTCGAGAAGTACACTGGATACTGGGCATGCTTCTGGGGTATCACAAGCCTTGGTAGCTCAGTGTGACAGGAGAGAAATACTGAAGGAAACAGCTGAGGAAGATGTAATGAAAGAGAGCTAACAAAGAGTTACCATGTTTGGACCTTACTGCTTCACCACCACCTCTTCCCACATTAATTTCTGACTTCTAAACCCGTTTTTTTTTTTTATTCTTCCTGAAGCTCAGATTGGTAGAAAAAACCATCCTCAAACACCAGAGAAGAGGCTGCTGTTTCTCTGCAGCAAGAGACATTGAAAACTAAAGAGAACACACAAAGGAAGACACTACTTCCTATCAAAACCAGAGGACAAGAATAGCAGTACCCAATCCAAACAAGAGACAACCCTCCTTCAAAAGGTGCAATATGTATTCCTCAGTCAATCATGACATTAGCTCCCCAGGAAGCTTGCTTGCATGGATCCAAAGCACTTGCCTCAAAAATGTGAAAAAGAGGTCCTGGTGCCAAAAGGACAAATACTGGAAAGACTTAGCATGAGTTGATGAGTTTGGTCCCTTTTTTTGCTAGAACAGAATACAGTATGATCCCAACTCTTTTCTCTTTTTACCTCAGCACACACCTGAGAGAAGATGTCAGCACAGATATACCTTTTACCTTGCTCAAACTTCAAATGACACTCAAAGCACCTCCTTCACCTTCAGCACCTGGCTAGGACAGACCATCCACCCAATAAGAATGAGATTCCATTGGAATTTCTTTCTAGCTAACTGGCATGAGTAGCTTTGACCCACCATTAAAGCATCAGAGCTCACAACCCACAAGGAACATGCTCTGTTAAATCCTGTTTACCAAAGACATCATTCCTGCCACAAGGAGAAGATACTTCATAGAAAACATCTAAGACAGAAGGAACCTTAGGGAAGCAGCTGAAGTGGGGACAGGAGTTTGGAAATCCCTGACTTTCTGGACTAAAACGAATTTTTTTCCATGCTGGGCTGCCCTCTGGAAGGGGCATTTTTCCTTCAGCATGGTTTTTTGGGAAAGATCTTCCAATCTGGCAAAGCAAAAAGAAAATTAAAAAAAAAAAAACCAGCTAGAAACTGAGGTGCTACTGCTGCCTGCAAGTCTTCCTTTTCTTATTGCTGAATAGCTGATACATTCACCCACAGGAAAGCAACTGCTTCAGTGCTTTTTTTCTCATCACTACTGGCAGAGGTAATGACTAAAGACAGGAATCCACTTTCCTACAAGCATCAAATGCCTCGTTCCCATTTGGCAGAGTGCTCTCCTGCTGTCAGTTCCATTCCGCAGAGTAGCGGCTAGGTGGCACCCGCAGCCTGACAAACACCCCGACCCGACTGCTACAGACAGCTCACACAGGTCGCTATTTGCCCGTACAGTTATTTCTGCTGCTCGCTCTAGCAACAGTCCATCTCCCTTTTAAGAACCTTTACACAGTGACAGATGGGAATCATCACACTCTTAAGAAAAACAAGAGGTTGCTTCATAGAGAAAATGTGGTAAAAGTAACATTTAAAGGCACCTGGATTTATACTACATACAAATTCAGCTCAATATGCTAGTTTCCCAGGGAATGACTAGCAGGCTCTTCAAAAACTGAGCATCTCAGAACACTTCAGGGTGAAAAACACTTCCAGGCAAGTTCTGCCTTTGTCACAAGTAGCTTCCAGCAAAACAAATGTTTTTCACCTCACTGGCACGGTCTGAGGCCTTCTGAAGACAATCACTGCAAAAGGGATCTCAAGCTCTACCTTACGGACAGCTTTAACCAATTCTGAAATAACAATATTGCCTTTAGTGCCTTTGGAGATGCTGGAGGGGATTGATGGTAGCAGAATTGTTCTTCATCTTTAACCACACAGACCTTGCCCCTCTACATTCCCAAACCATTTGTTGTGGTTGCTTATGACTAATGCTCCACCCAGAACAGGTCATTTGATGTGGCTAATCATAATTAAGTATCTTCCCAAGAGCTGGAGATTCCTTCATGGCTGTCACCCCACATACTCTCACTGCTTACTTTGATGCCAGCTGGTCTTCTACGCCAAAGTTAATGCCACTTAACCTGTGAGGTAAAGGCAGTGGTTTCCTATTGCTGTCTCTGCATTAACAGGCTCCAGAGGCTGTGATGCCCACCCCACTTAATCCTGCTAAAATATAAACTACACTGAATCTTACTTAATACAACCTGTATCCACCAAGGAGCTGGGTTTCAAATGGCTTATGGAACAAATGGAACTACTACTAGCAAATGTCTCTAGTCTAGACACAACCTTACTCCCATGTACAAGAGACAAAACTGACCAGGCCAGCAAGGGGACAAGAAAAATGCCAGTCTTGAGAGCCAGCAAAATAGGCAGAAAAGGCTTCTGTTAGCTGAGATTTTGCAGTCAGGAGTTGGGCCCCAACATAGCTGCTGGGAAGCTATGGGTCTCCTTTTTCCACTGCACGATACTACTTCCTACCACCAGATCCCCATGACAGCTGTGAAATACAACCTTCAGTCTGGTGGTAAATACCTTGGCAGAACTTCCTAAACCATAAATAAGCAGTTAGCTAGGCAAAGCAGTGATGGGAACTCAAACAATTAAAAAAGATCATCAATTGGTAAGAATCTCACTCTGTAACACCGAGTGATCTTGAGTCAAGAAGCTTTTAGCTACTAATACCTCAACTGGAACAAAGCAAGTAAGCTGGTACCACCATCAGCTCTTCTTCCATCACCTCTGACAGATCATTCACGTTTAAAAGTACAGAGATTCTGAAGCCTCAGAAGCTCTGCTTCCTACCCCATTTTTCAAGTGATTTTCCACATTCTCCCTTTTTTCTGTAAGCCCCACTAGACTGACACCCAAACTCCACCCTAGCTAGACTGACAATGTGCTGTTAAACTGGAAGGCAACGCATTCTGCAGCAAGAGCTAAAATTCCCACACAAAGGGAAGCAGGAGAAATAGTAAATATAGTGAGATGAACTTCAGCTCTAAGGTTGACCCCTGAGCTCCAAAATGCAACAATTTGCTCACAAGGGCTCAAACAGAAATACTATCAGACTGACTCTATGACCAGCCTGGGTAAAGCCCTTTTTGGTCCCCCATCTCTTACCTCTAGTGAAATCTGTCAAAATGTAGATTTAACTTCTCAGGGCAGCTCAGGCTCCTTAAGCAGAAGGGAAATTCTTGCACTGCTTAGAAGCTGAACTAGTCTCTTATTTTATCTTTCTCACTGGAGAATACTGGGACACACCCTAAAAAACAATATCAGCCATGATACAAACTAAACCACTGTGCACTAAAGACATGATCTATCCAACTGAAGAAGAGATCTGCTCTTAGGTGTCACTAGGTAACTTTTTTCTGCTAAGAAATAGCTTACCCAAACAATCTGACATCTTGAAAGAGGGTAGCCACCGAATAGGTGAAACATCAGAAGCACTAAAGGTGCAACCTAACTATAAAGACTGTAACAGTAAGAATTTTCCAACAGTGTTTCTGATCCATGACCTAATCAAGGCATGAGAAAGTAACCAGAAATACAGAATGAGAGGCAGGATATGTTGGGTGTTGGACAGGGAAGTGCTGCAGGGACATTTCCTCTACTTTCACGAGCTGTTGTCTTTGCTTCATATTTTCAGCCTCATGCAAGGAGAAAAGGTTTGGCATGAAGCCTTGTTGCACGAGACAGCAACTCCAGTCTACTCCTGGACATCTGGAATGGTTAACAGCATCACAGCATCCAACAGTCATGGAATGATTACTGTCCTCCATTGTAAGCATAGTCGGCCTTGTTGTGCATAATCAACTTGTTGTCCACAAAGTAAAAGCTGTCTGAGCGGGTCTCGTATGGGTGTTCAACCATCAGACGGACTGTGAAAGAGAAAGCTCAGTTACATTCAGAAACCTGCCACACTCTACTGGGCAGCACAAAACCAGAGTTGAAAAGAACTCTGCCACTGTACTGGCTTTATCAGCCTCATAGTCTGCCCTACCCAAGTAAGAGAAGCAAACTGCTCCGCTGAGCAGCTTCAAAAGCTCTTGCCTGCCCCTTCCTATTCTTCCTATTCACAGGACAAGTGCTATCAAAAGCAAACAAAGGAAGATCAAGTAATCTCACACAAGACTACCTTAGAAACTGTCAGAGCTGCCACCAGAGCAGAGCAGCAATCATGGCTGTAAAGCAGAGGCGGCAAACCCCAAACAAAACAGCCACAAACAGGCCCACGTGCTCCTGCTCCATCCACCCCGAAAGTCAAGCATACCCTTTGCAATGTATATTTGCAGAAGTCTTGGTAGGCTCAAAACCACACCTTTCAGAGGAGAGGCAGTTCTGCTCCAAAGCAGGAGACTCAAATGCTAACAAGCGAGTGCTGAAGAGAGTATGTGGCTACCTGTCACGTTAACAGACAAGACCCTGACCCAGAAGATCAGTGGTCCAGGTGCCATCGCTTTTTAGGGTTTTGTTATCTTCTAGGTGTTGTGGCATGCTATTGTGGGCTGTAGGGTCTAGGGCCTAGCAGAGGGGAGGGCTGGACAAGGCCGAAGTCAGTTTCTCACAAGAAAGCAGTTAGATAGCCTGGGAGAGAAGGTGGGAGTCACCTAGCAGAAGCCTTTGCAGCTGCACACAGAGGCCTTGACGCCCCACATAGCCTTAACATCTTATCCTTCCCACACCACACAGTACCAGTCTTATCACATTCACATTTCTTTGAAGTACACTGTTTTATCCTCATTTATGGTAGTTGTTTTTACCTAGTAAGTGTTGCTTCTTAATTGGTTAGTATAATTTGTATATGTAAGTGTCACTTGCTAATTGGTCGTTATTCTTTCTGTAAAGGTATAAAAGATACTTGCTAACAATAGAGCGGTGCTAGCCATTTTCTTGTATATAGTCTCTACCTGTGACTCTTCTACCTCTGCTTGGCCTATTTTATTTTCTTTTATATTAAATGCGACCACTGCTGCAAGTCTTTTGTGTAAGTGTGTGTGTCAGACCGTCTGAGTAGTCCTGACACCGTGGTTGTTGCCTGCACGGCATATTGTTGTGCTGCGACATCTAGGCTACACTGTTAGGCATCAGGCATGTCAGCCCTGTGACTCTGACCAGTTCTTGCAGCCTGTGACCTGACAACACAGGTCGTTTTAGGCTTTTACTTTCAAAGAAGAATAATTTGCAGCACAAATCTGTAATTCAGTCAAGATTACATCCAGCTAAAACCAGGAACCTGTATCTAATTCCTGTCCCCTCCATCCTACTCACAACCTCTTTCATAAGCAGAAAGATGGACACAAACAAAACAACTCAATATGGGAAAGGAGATACTTACTAAGGTCTTCTGAGAGCTGAGGGAATTCATAAATGTGTTCACATGTGTTCCTGCTACTAGGGATGCAGAAGCCAAAATCAAAGTCGAAGTTCTTCAGCAAGCGATCTCGGAAGTAATGTCTCTCAATCATTCGGAAGTTTGACACTGGCTTTTCTCCCACTGTGAATTCGACTCTGTATGAAAAAAGTAGGAAAAAAGAGGCTAAGACAACAGAGCTCTCTTCCTATTGGAAAGAATGGGCCCTTGGACCTGAGACTACACAGGAATACAACAGATCATTCCAGAAGAAGAGACTTGGATATTTGTAGGATAAGATGAATTCTCAAGACTAGAGTCTTGACTCACTTTTGTTACAAATTGTGACGTAATGTTTTGTAAACATCTGATTTTCCCTTCTTTCTACAACCTCATACTCACGTTGCACCAACGGTCCGAAGGCGGAGAAATGCTGGGGTGAACTGGTAACGAACAAAGCGGCCTGCACTAGCATCCAGTTCACTGTTGTCATCTTCATCCTCTTCATCTTGCTCTAGGAAATACACCAGCTCAGAGTTATTCTGCTAATAGCACACACATAAGGTAACACTGGCTAACAGGTGAAGCAGGGCAAGCTGGCTAGGACTTAGCACTGAACATAAAAGTGTTTAGTAACTCCTCTGAGACTCATGCTGGCACTAAGTAATAAAGATCTGCCATGATAGTTGCTGCAGCCTTAGTGGCTCTGGAGATGAAACCACCCTCAATCTCACAGGATATCCCCCCTCGTGACTGCCAAAGCATGCTAAAGACACTGTACCACAACCAGCCAACAAGGAAAGATTTGCAGTTGATACTACTCCCCTAGCTCATGATAATAACTTCACATTTTTATTACAAGTTTCTCAGTAGAAGTAAACTCCATCCTATGCTTAAAGGAAAGGAATTCAGTTGCCAGGACATACTGAAGGATCTTTCTGCTTGGTTTTGCATGGGTCCTGCACTGTAACTTCTCAGCTCTCTAGCCTCGCCTCCTTGCAGTATTAGCATTAACATACCTGAAGCAGATGGCTTTGCAATTTCAAACAGCACTGTTCCAGTTTCAAGGTCCCGGATCTTAAACCTGGTGAAGTCAATGTTGTAAATATTGTCCTCAGGTTTGCATAAATAATCTAGAAGAGAGAAATATAGCAACATTTCCAAAGATCTCCGACTAGTTATCAAAGGAATTTCTTTTTTTGTAAGCCCAGCCCATTAAGATACACGCTGCAAGTTGGCTTCACGAAAGCAGGACAACATTGAGGCTAGAAGAAACAAAGGCATGCTGGGTGCCAGGTACTATAGTAAAAAAAGGGAAGCGATCAGGGCAGAAAAAGCGGGTAACAGCAGCCGAGGGGTGGGGGGGTAAGAAAGAAAAAATCCACCAAAAAACCCCTCCAAAACCTAAACCCCCAAACTTTCCGTCAGCTGTAACAAAGCCGAAGGCAGGCAGGCACACACTGCGCTGCTGCAGCCAGCGCCCGCNCCCCCCCCCCCCCCCGCCACGGCCACAGGGGAACGATCGGAGCAGCGCAGGAGATCGCCCGGAGCCCGGCCGCCCCTTGCCCTGCCCTCGCCGGCCCTCACTCACTCTCCGTCACCCGGCACAGCCCCAGGACGTGCTCGGGCCGGACGGTCTCCAGCGCCAGCAACTCGGACTCGGTCCACGCCGCCCGCGGCGCCGAGTCGGCCGATCCGCGCCGCCCCCGGAGGCGACTGAGCGGACCCCCGGTCCCTGGCGGCGGCTTCTTCTCCGGCCCCGCCGCCGCCGCTGCCGCCCTCGCCTTCGAGCCGCTCATCGCCCCGCCGCCGCCGCCAAGATGGCCGCCGCCTCCCTCGGTAGCTATGGAGCGCGGGGCGGGGCCGCGGCGGGTCAGAGGGTGCAGACTGTGCGTTGCCTAGCAACCAGAGAGAGCCCCGAAGCTAAGCAGGGGCCGCAGCGGTCACGGCCGGAGGGGTGACCGGGGAGCCCCGGCCCCGAGTACACACCTCGCGGGCGCAACGGCCTGCGGGGCCGTGCACGGCGGGAGGGTGGCAGCGGGACAGGCTGCCCGGGAACGGTGGGAGGTACCTAAGGGAAAGAAACGCAAAACCCCAACAAAAGCAGCTTCTACCCGAGCAGCAGCCTCCCGCCCCCCCCCCCCGGGTCTGCAGCCCGCTCCTGCCTAGAGGCCGCATCCCTCTAGAGATCTCCCCTCGCAGCGGGACATCTGTGTCCGCCGTTAATTAAATCAGCGTCTGAATCCAGCAGCAGCAGGTAATCAGAGGGCGTCCTCAGACAGCCCTAGTCTGTTTAGGGAAGGGTGGCAAGCACTTGGTGGGGAAGCAGCAGGGGGAGGCCATGGGGTGCACACCCAATACTGCCCTAGCCGTGGACCCCCCAGCTGCTGTCCTGAGCTGGGACCCACACTCAGGACCCACACCCAGGCAGGGATAGTGAACAGGGCTGTGTGCCCCAAGGAGGGTCACCCACAGAGCAGCTGTGCCACAGTCACCCCTACCCCAGGTACCCCATGAGCATACTTTAGAGGGACAGTGGCAGACATCGGACAAGTCTGCTGAGCTTGGCAGAAGGGACGGGGGAGGTCCCACGGGACCATCACACTGAGGAGAGGATGCATTTCATCCCAAAAGAGGGGCTGCCCACCAGCCTGCAGCAGGTACTTAAGAGCTGCTAAAAGTCACCTCCAGCCGTTCAGGGAACTGAGGCAAGGAAAAGAAACATCTGTGTCCTCTTCTCAGACTCCAGCCAACATTCAACACGCTCAAGATGACTGGAAACAGATTGAGAGCTGTGGTTAGTGACATTTGCTGCTGCTGCTTGTAAGCACGTGCCTGCTATCGCCAAACAAATGCTACTTCAAACAAGCTTGTCCATGCCCGCGCTCCCAAACCCTCCTTGCAGCATTGGGTTTGGTCCCTCCATCCTGTGCCCCAGGAAGGACAGAGCAAAGACCCGTGCTGTCTGGAGGAGCAGCTGCTCTGCACGGGACCAGTCCCCTGTTCTCCAAGAGCAGGCACTCAGAGGAAGAAGGAGCCACTTTCCCTCTGCTCCAGCTACAGCCCCTCCCGACCACCTCTGACGTAGTTTCAAGCTGAAATCGGGACAGCTTGCAAAACTCCAGAAGGCAGATTACATCTCTGGTGTTCCTGATCTGAGCAGGAAGCAACGAGGCCCACATCAGCACTCTTAAGAGGAAGTTGTACCATTCAGCTTACACTTAATCTCGCAAAACAACAGGCAAGAGAATAGCAGAGCTGTACTGGAGTCAGGCAGTGGCAGGGAGAGGCTCTGGGCTGCAGCAGTGGTGGGATGTTAAACTGCATCTCGGCAGCAGCCCGCAGTCCCCTCTGCAGTGCAGTCAGGCTCGGCATCCTGCACCACGAGCTGTAAAGCTGAGGGGGCTCCCCTGCCCACTCTACCAGCAAAGAGGCATCACCTCATCCATGTGACAATATAACTTTGTTTATTTTCCTTTAGCACACTGCTGGTTAAAACAGCCAGACAGTAGATTTCAGAACATTCCCTCAACCAAACAATTTGGGGAAATGAAAAAATAAAACCACTACCATGTACCAAAAGTAAAATAACCCACCCCCACACCCATCTTTTTCCCCAAACTAGTCCCTGCAAAGCCAATGCGATCAGAAATAGACATCTGTGCTTTTCACCCAGGGCCTAAGTTTGCTGCAAAAGAAACTAAAAATGTCACTGCAAGTTGTTTTAACACAAAGCAATGGACAGTAAAATAAAAAATCGTCCTCAAAAACCCTCTGTACTGGTAACAAATACAGATGGGAGATCTCTCCCTACTCTGCTTTAGCCTTTACAGACAACTTAAATTTGCAGCTTCAAGTAGTTTGTGATGTGTCCTTGATGCCAACAGCATAGATCACTTCCATGCCTACATAGCTGGGCAGTGCAGGACCACTCGGTGGTGGTGGGACCACCTGCCAATGCTAAAAGCTGCTACAGTGATGGCACCCAAACACTGTCACCTGCCCTGCAGCTCACAGTTCAGGCTACTGCCTCTGGGCAGGAAGGACAAATCCTGCCCCTGGTCTCATAGTCTCTGGGGCTGCTTCACCAAACTAGCTGCTTCTCATATGGGAAAGCCCTAAAAAAAACCCGAGGCCTTCATAGAAACCACAAAAAACTCAAGCCCCCACTTGCCAGCTAGTTTCCAAACACTGCTTCACTCCAGCACCCCACTTCAGAACTGTTACAGTGTGACAGAAGAGCTGTGGAAGCACAGGCAAGCACATCCCCGCCACTCGTGACTGGGAACAACTCCAGGGCAGAGATCCTGCGCACGCTCTCCCCAGTTAAACTGCCTCAAGCTGTATTTTGGCCCTTGCCTTTAAATCTCCATCACAAACTCTTTAGTAGAGACCTCTGATGTTTCAGAAGATTATTCACATTTTCTAATCACCCAGTACTGTTTCTAGGAGGGAGGAAAGCACTTCTGTTTTGTTGATTTTTTTTTAAAGCACTTCTCAGAAAAGGAAAAAAATCAAAACCTATCAATAACCTGCAGTAGCATCCCACTGATCAGACTGGGGACAGCACTACCACACCCCTCCCCCATCTTCCCCCCAATCTCCAAAAATAGTATTTAATATACAGCAATAAACTCTGAGCAAGCCAGAGTCCCGGAAGACATGGCCCTGCTTTCACCTCTCCTGCCCAGCCCAGCACCATTTCAATGCAGTTGCAGCTACACTCCTGGGACGAATCCCTTTGGATGAAAGGTGAAACGCACATGCCCCAGCCCCGCTGGGCAGCGTGCAGAGCAGGGGGGCAGCACAGGAGGCCTGTTCATGTCATCACGTTTCCAAGCCTTCACAGCTTTAGTCTGGTGGTGTTTGTGCCGTTGAGAATACCTGCCTGAGCTGATTTGGAACTAGCCAGTGAAGACAGACTGGTGGAACCAGGCTGACATTAAAAAAAACCAAAAGCATCCTTGAATTGTATTAGACTTTGGCATTTGTTATGGAGATGCAGAAGCACCAGTAGGTAAATTAGCTCAGTGCTGGCCCAGCTCCCATTCCCCTTGGATCTTCAGCAAGAGTATTTCCCTCCCCATCACATACTAGCAAGAAGCAGACAGACCTCTCCCACATTTGAGCACCAAACAGAGCCTGAAACACTTGGTACTTCAGAGCCACTCAATCTGTCTCACTTCAAGGGCTGAAGCTGCTCTGCTGGGTCCTATCCCTCCCCTCCTGCTGTTTTCCATTAAAGACAGGCCTGTGCAGCCCAGACTTCCATATCAAGACATTTCCCTGGATGTTGCAATCCCATTTCAACTTAAAGGAAGGCCAAGGGACAATGCATGGGTCTCTGCTCCCTGTTAAGACTCAAAACAGTGTGGGGCAAGCCTTCAGTGAGCGAGTTTGGGAGGCAGGACCACACTCTATACCCAGAAGCTGTAAGCACCACATAACTACCGGGACCCAGCCATGACTCACTCAGCTCTGAACTGCACAGACACACAGGCACCAGACCGTCTGGAAGTTCTTCGTCCTGCCTTCAGGAGACTTTTGGGAGAGACC
This sequence comes from Galbula dea, assembly GCA_013399015.1. Classification (NCBI taxonomy): domain Eukaryota; kingdom Metazoa; phylum Chordata; class Aves; order Piciformes; family Galbulidae; genus Galbula; species Galbula dea. Next base: position 66,036 of record VWZX01009891.1, on the reverse strand, counting down.
AGATCTGAAGGAGCTCTTCCAGTCCTTCTGTTCCCTGTTAGGCGTTTTGTTCATGGACCTCAAGGGCTGGAATCAAAGATACAGTTCTCTGCTTCAGCTGTGACCTCCAGACCTGGCATCCAGGGATAGTGAGACAGGCCCCAGCTGATCACAAGGGCAGGGAATGCCTGTCCCTTGGAGAAAAAAGAAAAAACAACTCAGAAGCTCCTTAAAAAAATAAGAAGCTTCTTCAAATAGACTTCTATTCAAAGCCTGAGACAAAGGCACCAAAAAGAGAAGGGAAGTCATTTGGCTTTCTGCTCACTGCCACCTGGGGTATTCAAAAGGGTCAGAGCTGTTGTTTTAGTCACACACAGAAAGGGAAAACTGGCCTGGCTTAAACAATGTCTTCAAATACTCATATGAGAAAGCTACAGCCAACCTAAACTTTGCTTCCCTGGTCAAGACCAGGTACCTCATTATACCCATCTGGCTGCCTTGCAGATGCCGGAGACAGCAAGGAAAGTCAGCCTGAGTATTTCCAGTGAGGTGCTGGTGCTTAACTATCCCCTACCATCCTCTAGTGTTCCCACACACTTCTTTGAAGGCTCCTTCACAGGCAAACCTGTAGGGAGGGGATGGACAAACAAGGAAAACTGCTCATAGCACCATACCAGGGTCAGGAACCCCCCAACCACCCAGACATCATCTTTGTAGTGATGAAGATGAATAAGAACAGAGCAAAAGCAACCAAATTGAAGCCATGAAGGATGAACTATTCCTCCTCCCTATTCTTACTCAAATAAGACAAATTCATTTGAACTGAGCAACTGGAACACAACAGACCAAACTGCACAGCTTTGCCTTAGGGTGGTTAATGGCACCAAATGGGTGTCCTGGCTGCCAGGAGAGGCAAGGATAAACTATCCTAGAAGACTCATCTCTGAGGTTTGCACACCCTTTCTCTCATGCTAGGCAAGGTGCAGATTACTGGGTGAGCCACAAGAAGCCAAGTGATTCCTGGCTTGAAGGATGCTCAAATAAAATTCGACTTAAAAGCCCTGTAGGAGAACAGCTCCTTACAGAGAAGCTTGCTTTCAAGTTCAGGTTCTTTGCTTAACAAATCAGCACAGTTCATGCTTCTCAAAATCGATAAAGGTCTAAATGTGTCTGTGCTCCAGTTAGAGCAATCTCTGCAGCAACCATCACCAAACAAAACATAGCTCAGGTTTTTTTCTTTGAGTTTTGTAAATACTAGAAATTTAACAACAGCGAGAAGATGAAGCAGACAACTTCAAGCTTGCTGCCTTTTCATCCTAAGGTCTGCTTTTGAGATCTGCTCTGTCTAAAGCCTGCCTTTTCCTTCCACTGCGGCAGGTACCCCCTTGCTTCTCTCAAACTCACTGTTACCACTTGTGCAATTTGAGAGAAGGTCATTAAGGTCCTCCTGCTTGCTTTTTAGCTCAGACACAGAATTAGGGTCAGGCCTGTAGCAGTGATGTATGTGATTAGACAGGCAAGGTTCAGTGCCACTGCTGCAGAGACCTGTGCTTTGACACCTCCCCCACCTCCATTCTGGAGCTAGTGAGCCGACAGCTCATGTCACAGCTTGAGGGTTAAGAAGCAGCACAAGGCTTTAGCTTTGCTGCTTTAGCTTCCTGGGCTCAGTGAAGCAGAAAAGCTGCTCCTCCAGCTTCCTTTCCAGAAACTAGGGAATTCTGCTCACCCATCTCAGCTCAAAGAAAGGCTGAGCCACTGCACGGGATCAAACTCAAGAAAAATGGTTAGGAAAACTCAGGCCCAGCGAAAAGCAGCAGCAATGAGGACAATGCTCAGTGCCACTGCTCCAGGTAAAGAGAGAGCACTTCTGAGAACAGAGATAGCATGAGGTAAAAAGCGTTCTGTGAGCCCAGATCTCACTAGCATTGAAGCCGACTCACAAGGACCCAACCCTGCCTGAGACAGATCCTGCCCCAGCACACAGAACGTGTCCTGCCAGCCAGAACTGCTGTCAGAGGCCACGACCATGTGCAAGCAGCTCCTCAGGGCCAGCAGCTCTGGACCAACAGGCACAGTGAGGGCTTTTGCTCTGCTCAGTCTCTGTCAGGCAGGCACAGGCTCTGCATGTGCAAACAGAAGCCTCTTGCAGAAATATCCCTGGAGGAAGCAGCTGACCTTGTCTTCAGTGTTCTGCTCACTTCCAGATGTCTAGAGAGCAACAAAACCACCTTGCTCTACAGTACTGAAATGGACATCTGCACCTTCATTATAGTTCACTGATACACAAAAGGCTAAGCTGACTTAAGATATTAACCAACTCCACGACACTTCTCACCACTGCAGGCAAGCCTGGTCCCTATGAAAGGGAATTAGGGCTCACAGACAGCATATGCACGAGGTAGCTCCACTCTGTCCTACAGCATAGGCTGGTCACAACCATGGGGCAGGGAGCTAACTGTCAGGAAGTTCAAGGAACAAGTCCAGAACCTCCTCTTTAGGTCATCCAAGTCTCAGCTTCTTCCAAAGGAGAGGTCACTTGCTAGAAGGGGCAAAATAAGGAACTGGGCTTAAAATGAAACCTTTGAAAAGAAAAGGATATTAAAGGAAACAAAAGCCATAATCAATACAAAAAACAAGTGCATCTGATGAGACGCTAACAACATCAGCCTCTCACAGGCTACAGCAGAATCCTCCTGCAATGGATCTAATGTTAAAATTGCCAGACTAGGAAAGTCTCTCCCAACTGGTGCAGCAAATCAGGCCAGATAAATCCCTCTGCTCCTGGCACAGCTTGCAGTCTTAGGAGGGGAACATCTCCACAGAAGCTGATCAGCTAGCTGGAGTCTTGGTATCTTTATGCAGGTGAGTACCATACATCATGTTGCACACATTCAGGGTGATGCTGAGCCAGGATCCATCCTCTGTAATTGTTAGACACTCAGTGGCACCACAACACTTCCACGCTCCCAGACAAAACACGTACCCAGGCCTGGTTTTAAGAGCTGCTTCCCTGCTTACAGAACCGTGTTCCACCCAGCAAAGGCAGAGATCTTGCAGCACATGGCTTTCTCTTGGTGTGGGACATGGCCCAGGACTGGTAGCATCAGCTTTCAACACAGAGAGCCAGGACTCAGTTTACTCTTGGATGCCCCAGAGAGGACTGGAGGCTGCACATGGTGCGAAGGGGAAGGCGAGGGCCTCGCTGCTTGCTGGCAGGGGGAAGGTAAGCTCCCTCTTACCTGGACTTGCTATTCATTCCAAATTAATCTTTTTTTTTTTTTTTTTTCCCTTCCTTAAATTATGAGCAACATGGAGAAATTGAAAGCAACTGTTTGGTCCACCTCCTTCCCTCCCAGCCCCTTGGCTGGTGCTATGTGGGGCTTGCTCTCACAATCGGCAGAGGCAGAAGAGGGTAGGAATGAAGACACCAAAGGCCACCAATATAGGAAACATGAGGCTGCTGTTGTCCGAGGCATAGGGGTTTGGTGTGCGTGGGCCTGACTGAACCCGGTTCTTATTTGCCTGTTTTTTAACACTGGAGCCATCGTCGTATTCATCTTCATCATCATCTTCCTCTTTTTTCTCCAGTCCTGGGTGTGGCTGCAGCTTTGGAACATCTGTTGGACAAGACAAAAGGTTGCAGGATGTAACCTGGAGAATCACCCAAGTCACTCCCCTCCCCTCTCCCCAGTCCAGCATGAACAGGGGCAACAGAGCACCTGACACCACATCAACACCATGGCCAAAGCACCCCAGAAAATAAGACTGCCCTCCCTCACGGGGGCTCACACCACTATTTCTTTCCTCCATGATGCAAGAGCACCTGAATACCCCGTCTTGCAAAGACAACAACATCCCTCCACCCCATCTACATGTCACACAGGAGAAGTTACATCTCAAAAGCACTCTTACAACAAACATAGTCAGAGATGCAGCTGCTCTCACTGTACTGTAGTGAGATCTAGTCCAGAGTAAGCATCTGCTCCCTGCAGAACCAGCGGATACAGGTGCAAACAGGAAGGGGAACAACCCTTTCCACAAATGGTCCTACCTCACATCACTGCAGCCCCCCAACCCCAGACCTATTGGAGCAGCATGGCCCAACCTCCCTCAAATCCAGTCCTCTGAGCCTGGAGCCTGAACTGCAGGTCACCCACACAGCAAGGTGCCACCTGGTCACCAGGTTACACACCACATCTTCAGCAGCACTTGGCAATCCCTGATCAGTAAAGCAAATTGATGATTTGGTGAGAGACGGGTCCTAAACCTGCACTGTTCAGGAGCTAGAAGGACTCCAACTCCAGCACAGACTTACAAAGAGGGTGACGAAAGCAAAGACTTCACTAGCACTCCCCCACTGCCTCATCCTCAAGCTGAGAACACAAAAAGCTCCAGGTAAAAAACCACTTAACTAATATCTAAAAGATCTCTGTAAATTACTTGTCTGCAGAGCTGCTGCTGACATCCAAGGCCAGAGGGAATTTATCTGTAGCTGTAAGCTAAGACTGACCAGATGCGTTCCCTTCTCCACGCCATGTGCAGTAAGTCCCAACCAAACTGATTTTTCTTATTACAAAAATGACACAGCATTGAGCACCTGGAGGAACAGTAGGCCACTACACAGCTCTGCAACTGCACTCTCTGGGAAACTGCTGAGAGAGAAACAGTTTTGGCAGAGGTGGGTCAGCAAAAGCTATGATCTCATGGTCTGAGAAGCAAAAGGCTCAAAAACTGTGTTTACCTTCCACTGTTCCTTGCAGGATGTATAGGGCACAGATTTTTGGATTGTCATAGTAGCCCTAGAGAAAGCAAAGAAGGAAGTCAGTGCTGTAGCTTTGAGGCAAGAAGTATTCTTCTTCACATCTACCACCACTTCTCCTCCAGCACACAGCTGCATCACGTAGCTGAGGAAAAAGGGAGAAGAAGATCAGAGCTCTGCCTAGAAAAGCTTATTACCTTTACAAACTCAATGTGGAGTTTCCCTGTGAATGTGGAAACCTCTCCCTGGACACTCAGCTTCCCCTTTTTGATACTCATGGGAATGATCTCATCGTGAGCTGTGCTGTGTCCAACTCTGTCAAAAATGTCCAAGTCCTTCACCACCACGTGGCCATTCAGGCGAACATCAAATACCTTCAGGGTGGAAGAAATGACAGTGTCAGAATGGATTCAGGCCCATGACGGCTGAAAGCAAACAGAACAGGAAAGGTCTCTGCTTGTTATGCACCCAGGACCAGAAAGCATTGCAGCATGCACTGTCCCTACCACACAGGCTCCTTGGAAAGGATTCAGAGCCCAAAAGCAGCCAGGTAAAGACACTGAAGCGTTAACATTACTTTCAAATACCCTGGAATCTGCATCCTCCTTTTAAAACAATCCCCATGTCTGCTGTTCAGAACTGAGGACAGCACAATTTTATTCTGGTTTATTCAAATGTCTCTGTCACAACTTACTTTCCACCTACTGGCTGAGGACCTGCTCCTACCACCCTGGGTTGGCTGCAGCACACCACACCCTAGGGAGTTCAGCTATTTCTAACTAGGAACCTGCTACAGAGCAGAGGAAGCAAGCTGGTGAAGGACACAGGGCTTGAAAGAGGCAAATGTTGAACTGCTAACCACATCTGAATTCAGAGTGAAAATCCTCCTCAGGGCTGTAATGACTCAAACTTCACTCAGCACCTGGGGAATCCCAGCCAAACCACATGAAGGAAAAGAAACCAAAAGATGCCTCAGCCCTTCAGTTTAACCTGAGGCTGCTTTTTGCATCCATTCTGTAAGCCAGCCCCACCAGTTCTGTTCCCTGAAACAATTCTCTGGCAGTGCTTGAGAAGCAGGGCTCTAAAAAAGCTGATGGTCAGAGAAAAGCCAGTCTAAAACACACAACACTTCCCTCCCAGATTATCAAAGGGCTTTGAGTTCTTTATGCTTCTGCTTCCACACCTGTATATGAGGGATTTCAGAAGTGGACAAAGATTATTCTTCTCTGAAGAGCAATAAAGAGGGCTGAATTTAACTGTGTGCTATCAGGATCAGTTTGAACCAATACCAAGTCTTATTACATTCATTAGAATTGTTTTCAATGTTTTACTTAACCCAGATCACTTCCCTGCTTCTATCTGTGCAATACTTCCTCTAGCAGAAGCACGCTATCAGGTCAGCCGCAAGTGTTCAGGGAAAAGGCAAAGCCATTTTTTCTCAAAGCCAGCACAGCCTAAACAGACCATAAAACTCTAGTGCTAGTTAGGTTTATTTGCAGATGCTTGTTTGAATACGTTGTAACACAATTTTCCAGGCCAACTGGAAACTGTCTACCTGGAATGTGGAAGCAAGCTCACGAGAGCTCTAGGAACTATGTGAACCATTAGTGCCTTACTTCACTCCATTCTCCAGCATGAGAAGTAGCAGAAGCAACCTGCACACGCACAGTCTTAGCCAAGAACTCATATCAAAGAGACAAGCAAGGAGCTGTTGCTTACCTTCTGCTGAGACTGTGCAAAATAGACCTCTGCAAACTTCAACACCAGCACATAGTCACCCTCTTCTTTGATGGGAACTTCATAGCCAAAGGTTTCCTCATTGTAACGCTCAGTCTGGTAGAGAATCTGATCTTCTGCGTTGGACCGCAAGATTGGCAGCTTCATACCGTAGTCAGAGGCTGTGTTTCAAGCACAAAACAGTGAGAGGAAGGGGTAACTTCTGAGGCACATGGAAGAGACATTTTATACGCTCTTGAAGTGCTTAACTCTCCAAGTGGCATTAGCAGTTATGCCCTTGTCAGACCTGCCTCCCCTCCTTGCTCTGACCAGGAGGAGGCACTACTGGAACAGAAGCAGAGGTAGCTGAAGCCCAGAACCCAAGTCCTGTAGAAAAACAGGTCTGGACCTGCCACAGTCTAAGACACAGTAATCTCACTCCCACCGTTTCAGAGTGGGTCTGTTTCACAAGCAGGGCACAGAGCCAAAGAACCTAGCTACTGACTCCTGCTTCAAAGAGGAAAACCACCTAGAATATTTACAACATTTTCAAATTACAAACTCTGAGAACAGAACCAAACCAGTTAGCGCAAGACTGACTCCACTCATTCATTCAATGGATTTACAGTTAGCAGTCGATGGCATCAGGTTTTAGAGACCCAACCTCCTCAAATGAAAACCTGGGGAACAGCAGAGGGGTGAAAAGCATTAGATACCTTACAAAACCCTTTCTTCTCACTACAGCCACACAATACCTGCCAGCTTGAAGACAGGAAGAAGGAAGCAAGAAAGATACAGAAGGGTTTGAAGAGCATCAGCAGCTCCATCAGCTGCTGCTCTCAGCCACCCAGCTGAAATGGTCACTGTCTGCAGGCATCTGAACAGCTCCTAAGAAAGGCCCAAACAACACTCCCAAATGGGACAATAACAGAAGTCATAAAATCTTCTTCTCAGCTATTATTTCACCACCTCTAGAGCAGTCCTCAAAAGACCTTAACTGGACTTGGCATTTTATTGTGTCAGGGTTATTGTACTGCATGCTTCAAGAGCTCCAAATCCAATAATTCACCATGGAAGCAGGGGCAGAAGAGAAAGCTGTGGACACCAGTTGCCCACTGGCACTTCAGGCAAGAGAAGTTGAACCAGACGAAGTTCTCTGCTGACACTTGCCACTTCCACCCCCATTTCCATGGGAACAGACACTGCAACAGCCAAGACAACACAAGAAGGACTAACCCAGCACACATTGCCAAAGACGGAGCCAATGCAAACGAGTGAGGGGAAACTAATGCCAATTTGTAGTCTTCTGTTTCACACAGACCTACTCAGGCAATCTTCTGCTACTCTTTACCACTCTAACCTGGGCACAAAGGCTGAAGACTCACCAGAAATACAGAGGGTGAAAAGTTTAACCTGTCCTCTCACACAGATATTTCTGGCCAGCTAAAGATTATAGTGATAGCGACCCAACGACTCCACAGAAGTCAGCTCCTATTAGAAGAAAGACTGCATAGGAAGAAGGTCCTTTAATAGCCAAGAAGGTAACTGGAGAGGAAGATCTGTCACCTGCATGTCAGAGGTCTGTCGACATAGCTGGGGAAGGAAGCAAGCTTGATTTTACAGTGCTCAGTGCGCTGCGAGGTAGCTCACCAAGAGACAAGCAGTGTGCATTAAGCTGCAACTCAATTATGTTTGGCACCTGCCTCTTCTGTAATTGTCATCAGCACATTCTGTCCTTTAGGGCACAGCATCTGAACTGAGGCTTGGAGAAAAAAAAACCAAACAAACAAAAGAGGTTTTAATTTGCCTATAGGCAGTCCAGTCCAGAAACACTATCCCTAGGTTGTTTCCCTGCAGTCAGCCACTTATTTCTGCTGTAGCCATTACATGCCTATCAACACAGAGAGGAGCCCAGAGTAAACTGAACAATGGTGCAATAAAAAGCCATTGAGGGAAACGAAGCCGAGAGCTCAAAGGGGTAAAGTCTCCTACACTGTGCCTGGCACCGCTGGCTGAAGCAGGATTACTGGAACACCCTGCTGTTCAGAGACACCACAGACTTTCCCCAAAGGAAGAGCATGCTTGAAAAAGATCGTTTTTCCTCCTCAACTCAAAATCAAATTGTTAAAGTCCACAAGGACATTCTCTTTTAAGTCATACATGTGAGAGGTCTGTGAAGGGAAGGTGACTTACAGCAATCAGGGCATCTTGTGTGCCTGAGGCAGCAGCTTCCACCATGGGGACAGAACTCCTATGAACCACATTAAAATTTAAAAATTATCTCCCCTGTACCCATCGTGCCCAGACAGTTCTCCATTTGTGTTCGCACTCATGCGAGGTAACCAATGCCAGTCCTAGCTGTATAGACCAGGACAGTCCTCACCATCCCACGTGGAAACAGGGAAGATTAGACTTAGAAGTCAACAGATAGCTTATTTTCTCTGTAGTCCACCACTCACCTGTAACTGACAGCAGTAGCAGCTCAGCACAGCTAACTTTTCAATGCATTTGTGAATCAACTCGGTTTTGGTGCAAAAATTACCAGAAACACACAAAACTCATACAGCTGGAGCAGCTTCAGGGAAGTAGGATATAGTAACCCAAATGCAATATTAGCTCTCCATCTTACTGGTAGACAGAAGATTTGACTGATACAGTAGTTAGAGCAGCTAATCATTTCCCATCCACCTCTACTTCTGCTTCTGTCCTTGCCCTGCTTCCGAACACCCTGCCAGGACTGGAGCAGTGGAGCAGAGCAAGCAGCTGCACCTTTCTCCTGCCCGGCCCCAGCAAGCAGCCTGTGCTCCTGCGCCCAGTCAGCTGCAGAGAGCAAGCAAAACATGTTCTCATTCTACCGAGAGCGCTGCTGCGGAAACTGGGGTCTTTCAGTGGAAAATGGAGAAAAGGAGGCAGGCGGTTGCGTGCGGCCGCTTTGGCAGCTTGACTGCTCTCGTCGCCTTTCCAGCCGAAATTCCATTCCAGCCCGCGAGGAGCCACTTACCCTCCGGCGTTACACAACCCCGCAGCCCGAGGCCGGAAAAACCAGCCCGAAGGGTCCATCCCGCCACCACCGGGGCGCAGCACCCGCTCCGCCGCGGGTATGGAGAGGTGCAGCCCCCAACCGGGTCCGGCGGGAGGACGGGTGGGTGGCCTTGGTCCCGGCGAGTGACAAGTGCCATGCGGGACCCTCGCCGTTCCCGGGCCGTCCCCTCCGTGACGCCGGGCCCAAGGGCCCGTAGGCCTGTCCAGGCCACCAGAGCCCTGCGGGGAGAGCCACCGAGCTTCCGCGGCGGGGCCAGGGGAAACAGGACGGCGCCGGGGGGACGCGCGTCCAGGACCCCCGCTGACACGTGCGGGCCTGGCCGCCCCCGGAGGAACGGAGCGGGCACCGAGAGTAGCCCCACCGACACCCCCCACCCCTCCGGCGGGCTGCCCTCCCGCGCGGCACCGGCATCCCCCCCACCCTCACCTCGGCCCACGCGGCCCTCGAGCGGGTCCTTGCGGAAGTGGATGCCGTTCACGTCCACATGGGCATCGCCGCCCGCATTGACGGCCCAGACGACACTGTCGGCCAGGCTTCCCGCCGCACCCCGCAGCAGCAGCGGCAGCAGCAGCAAGGGCGGCAGCAGCAGCGGCACCCCGCGCGCCCCGGTACCCACCATCTCGGGCTCCCGGCGCCGCGCCCGCCCCTTCCTGCCGCCGCTAGGGGCAGCCTACCCCGCTGCCGGGGCGAACAATCCATCAACCAATCCCCGCACCGCGACACAAACATTAATCTTCTACCCGCCTTCCATTAGGCGGCCGATGGTCTTTATTTGCATATTCATAAGACGCCTAGCCAATGAGTAGCTGGAGCGAGCAAGCAAGCAGCCTCTGTTGAGAGGCGAGAGTACGGTGACACGCTGCGGTGGAAGGCGTGTCCGGCGGAACCGGAGCGGAGAGTTGGTTCCTGCGAGCCGGGAGTGCTTGGGACGGGTACCACCCGCTCGGGGAAGCGAACGACAGAAGAACCGGCTGCCACAGGAAGGAGCGGCAGGGAGGGACGAGGTTTTCCAGCGGCGGCTACGGAGCTGGGACTCAGCCCGGCGAGCTCGGCTCAGCGCCGGACGGCCGAAGGAAGAACCCCGCCCCCTCCTCCCTGCCAATCGCGGAGCTCCAGCGCGGCCGGAGCGCAAAGCACTGTGGGGGCGGCGGGAAGCGGGAGGCTGATGGTTACCGGGACAACGGGCGGCGCTGCGGCGGAACTGACCGGGGTGGCCCTGGAAGCGGCCTGCGTCTCGCGGGGGAGGGAGGAGGATGCGGAGGGACACCGGTGCGACCACGGTCGCCGGAACCCGCTGGGAGTGTAGTCGAGTCAGGGGAAGCCCCGCTGCCGTCGGGGGCGGCTCCTGCTTACGTGCCATTAGCATGGTGTTCGCTGTTCTCTGACCAGCTACTCCCAGTACCGATTCTCTGCGTTAGCCAAACGTGCCGGTTACCCCGTAGCCGGCAAGGTCCCAGCCCACCCGGTAAGGAGCGAGGCAGCTGCGCGGAGTGCAGCCACTGTGGACCGAAATACTCTGCTTGAAAAGAAAACCGGCCACTAGAAGCAGAAGGTGAGGGAGTTTAGCAGGATGTCGCCAGAGATTTCTCTCCGTGCGTTGCAGTTTACGGGAGAATGTAAGATACTGGGTTTTTTTCTGGACCTTGGCAAGGTTTTCAAAGGGTCGGAGTCCCTTCCAACCTAAACTATTCTGTGATTCTGTAAAATAACTTAATGTTTGCCTCTTTGTTTGCCCTTCTGTCTGATCTTTGCGTTCTTCAAAGCTGCAGACACCAGCCAGGCTTCACCTCTGTGCTCTGGTTGCCAGCTGCATTAGCAGCTGCTCCTGAGTCTTTCACAAAGTGTTTGCTTTTGGAAGTAAAGAGATAGTGCCGCAGATTGAGAATTAAACGGGTTTGTTGCTTTTGTAATGCACTTCTGAGGCCTCAAGAGGACACAGCCTTGGAGAAGGGTCAGAATGAGCCCCAGAGTGTGTTCTTGCTGCTGTAACACTGGCTTGTGGTGTAAGTGTGCTGGGGCTGTCATGGCACTGCTGTGCTCCCACAGTGGCACTGCTGCCAGAGAGAGGTTCCTGAAACTGCAGAGTGGCTTAGGAAACTACATCCAGAAAAGCAGTGTAAAACACAAACACTTAGAACCTCTCCAGATTAAGCCCCTCATGCTGGTTGCTGGCAAATCATCTTGGGGTTACAGACCCCAGTCCTGGCAGGATCTGATCAAATCCAGACTAATCTCCTGTATCCCTGCTTAGTTTGTGACCTGTTTGGTGTCTCCCAAGTTCAGCTAGCAGAAGAGTGCAAGCAGTTGTGGTCAGAACAATGCTGTCCAGTTGGCGAGGCTGAGGGAGGCCTTGTAAGGGCTCATCTGTACTGATTACAGACGATCCTCCCTAATCTCTCAAGACTTCTCATCTTAAACTGCCATGTGCTTGGGTCAGGAGCATAACTTCAAAGCATGTAAACGTTTTGTGTGTCACCAGGTTACTGCCATGAGCTGCAGAAGTGAAGCGGAAAAGAGGGACTGTGTGAATCATAGAATCATCATCAGGCTGAGGAGATGGCCAGGGCTGAGGTTACAAACAGCAAAGTCCATGGGTATGAATCCTCCTATTTCCAGTCCTGAGACTCACCAGGGCAGCAAAGGTCCTGCCAAGGGCCACACAGAGCCCCGTGCGTGGCCCAAATGGGCTTGAGGCAGCTGGTCCCATTGGCCCTCAGGACAGCAGTGCTTTTGCAGACCACACACAGAGGCAAAATGGCAGTGGGGGCTGAAGCACTGGCTGAAACACCATAATGCCTCTCGGTGCATGAGGCTTGCAGCAGGACCTTTGCTGCCTCAGTGGGCACAGGGGTTGTGCAGCTGGTGACTGGGGCTTCATTACAAACCCAGCATCAAACTGCTCAGCCCAGACCAAATGAACCCAAGAGCAGGAATTCAGACATGAAGTGATTTACTAGCTAACATTTAGGTGTAACCAAGACAGGTCCCTCAGCTGAAGGGGCCTTTTTGGCCCCAGATGTGTACAAGGGCAGCTGGAAGCTAAACCAGCTCATTCTCTGCCTTGGGAATGTCACATAGGGCTTTTGTGGCTGTGCCAAGCCTGATGTCCCTGTCAGGGGCTCCTGTACATCTCACAACAAAATATCAGCAACTCTTTTAAAAAGAGTTTTCTTGAAGAGTTCCTTTCCTTGAATAGGGAGAAACCTCTCTCTCTCCTCTCTGAGGACTCAGCCTTTTTAGAGGGCAAGGCACTGAGCATTGCAATACCTCCTCTGCTTCCCCAGTCACAGCATCTTCTAATAACAAGCCTAGATGAGTACCTCCCAAGAATCAGCAGCCCATCATGAAGCAAGAGGGATTAACTGAGCAGCAGCTAGTGAGGAGGGATGGTGGCTGTGCTCATCCAGGTAAAAGAGAAGCACTTGCCCTGGCTCAAGGTCTGGCCATGGCCACTGGCCAGAGGATGGTGGACATGTCACGATGGCTTGCGTTCATGATGTCCTATGCTGCCAACCCTAAATCATTACTTGCAGTCACCAGCAACTTGATGCCAACTTGTGCCCCAGATATCAAAGGCTCTGTATCCTGTCACTAATCCAGTGAGCCATCAGTCCCTTGAGGCAGGCTGGATTTACACCAGTAACCTACAAGTGAAAGGCTCAGGGTTGCCTTCTCAAGTCCTTGATCTCTCCCTGTCTCCTGTCAGCTGTGCCTAAATGACTCAGTCTTGAATTGGTCCTCCCTGGCCTACCTACAGGCCTTATCATTCACAAGCAGTGTGGGGCAAGTCTTTTGAGTATTAGCCATTTCCTACAGGAAAAAAGGATCAGGATTTGGGATGTCCAAAACCAGCAATGGAGACATGGATCAGAAGCAGACCTCATGGCTAACAAGACGTCTAAGAAGCCAGTCCCACTGCCTGGGCCAGCTCCTGAACCACATGGCTCAGGTGCCCAGAGGCAACTGGCTCTGCCATGCCACATGGAGCTTTTTGGAAGCCTCCCTGGTACTAGATTGGAGATGAGAGCAAAAGGATTATCTCTGGAATTAGATTATTTAGATTGGAGCTTTAATCTCTGACCCTGTTTGCACAAGAAAAGAGTAAAACTCTCTGGGATTATTTGGGGTTTGTTGTGCAAGTAAAACCAGGCTTGCAGCAAAAGCTTCTGCTGGAAGGAAGAAAAAAATTAATGCTTTGGAGACCTGCCCTGTCTGACCTGTTTGCTGTAACATGGTGAGACCTGGCAGATCCAGCTGATTTGGCTGAGACCCAGCTTTCCTCAGAGGAAGCTGTGGCTCCAGAATTGCCTCTACAATGACACTAAGGTGTTCTGCAGCCACCCTTTCCTTAGCACTGATGTCCCTCCATTCCTTGGGAAGACAAACACAGCTCTACCACGGTACAAACACAGGGACCTGCCTAAGTGAAAATGGCAGTAGTTTGCAGAGAACATCTACAGGCACTGCGATGCTACACTGTGGAATGGTGCAGCCTCTAGAAATGGATTTACACTTTTAAATAAATTTAGATCATGTCCTGCCATCTGCTGCTGCAGGCAAAAAATGTATCTGCCTGGTGGAGGACCCAGGAACGAGCAAGCAGAGGCAGCCACCTTGCTTGTTGCCTCTGACTGCCCATCAGGCTTGTGCATGCTGGCTGTGGCACAAGGCCTGTGCCCTCAGTCATCACTGGTCCCCGCAGGCAGGCACAGTCACTCCTGCTGCACACAGGCAAACAGCACAGCTGTCCTCTTGCTCTACACACACAAGCACACTTCCTCCTCAACAGGTTCCACTACCAGTGAAGCACATTTGTGTATCACACTCCCTATGGCAGACACAAGCCTCACAGGTCTCTACCTCCCAAGTATTATCCTATCTACATAGATAACTTTCCAGGACTATGGACTTTGTTCAGTTTATCACCCTCATCTCCTAAGCACTATACAGCTGCTGTACCAGTAAACATGGAGCTCTGTTTCCAGTTTCTTGGCTCACACCCATATTTCTGAGACTGGACCAGCTCTAGAGACACTTAGTTTGCATACACCCACTTGCAAACAAACTCTTCTACTACTGCACTCCCAGGTACCTATCTGCACTCCCTGCTTTTATGCACACACACACAAAACTTTCCCAGTGCACACAACTGTGCAAACACAAGTACACACACACAAAAATATAGGGAGAAACACAGTTTTTTCATTGCTAGGAGATTAGCCATCACTGTAGCTATGCTGGTTGGCACAGCAACAGGAAAGCAGAAGAGAAAATACTCCTTTTGAATATGTGTTTGTGGACCCTGAGAACTTGAAAGGGAACCTGGGAAGTGAAAGATTTGAGATAGAAGAAGCAGGAAGACACCGGTCCTTAACTTCACAGCTAGAGTAAGGGTGCAACTGAGGGGAAAACAGTTCCCAGTCACACTGAGAAACATACATCAATGATGATGGCCTTTGAAGCCATGCAGAAATTCATCCTGGCAACTTGTGACTGAGTCTCTGCATAGAGAAAGGGGACAACTGTAGGTCTGGCAGAGTTGGAGAAGGGAGTGAGAGGTTGGGAGCATCCTGGGGAAAGGAGGATGAGCATCTGATGTGCCTGGAAGCAGCTGGTATTGCCTGGAGGCTGCTATCGTGGTCACCACTGCAGACACGTGCAGCACTTTAGAGTGAAGAAGCTGGAGAGCATCACACAAGGAGGCTCCTAGCCAATCCCCAGCACCAATGGTGTACAGCTCAGCTCCCACTGTGTACATGCTCACCGTTGTGTTTGAAATGGTCTGGAAAGGGAAGGGTGGCTACTGCTGCCTTATCTCCCTCATACCCAGCTCCTGTCTGTGTCCTTTTCTCCCACTGCTCCTTGCTGCTACTCCACAGGGGCTCTCACCTGCCCCCTTGCAAGTGGTTGGAATGCAGAGCCGGGGATCTTCCACACTCCCCTCACCACAAGGCACCTCCAGACCCCTTGGCCGCGGGAATATAACAGGACAGAGGGAAGAGCCCTGCTGCAGGCTTAGTGGCCACAGTGACTCCCTGCAGCAAGGACTCGCTTCCAGACCCTGGTGCAGACACTGGGGTATGCATCTGCTGAAGGCTTTCTCCCCAAGCCCAGCCACCACCTCCACAGGGACATCCAGGCTCCACATCATTTCAGCGTGCATATTTATCGCTTTACCCCCGCAAGACATGTATTTGAATTTACTTCTGGTAAACATAACCACAGGAGATGCAAATATGTGCCAGGGAAGCATAAATAACTCCATAAAGATAGACACAGACACAGAGACAACAAACACAGACACTGTTCACCAAGGGAAACCAAGAAGTGCAGAGCACACCCTGAGGCTGCCACCAGTCCCAACGCTTTGCTCTCATCCACCAAGCCAGAGGATTTCTCTTGCTTTGCTTTGCAGCAGCTGGTGGGAGAATAAAGCTGGGTAGGAGGAGTCTAAAGTTGCAAATATCCCATGAAATCATCATGGCAAGTCCTGGCTCTGCAGTTTCCTGCAAACATCTCCAACGAATGGTTCCAGTTGTAGGAAGTAGCAAGTCTTTCACAGTGTGAAAGGGTAGAGGGACATGGGGACCACCATGAGGGAGGAGCAGCAGGTCATCTTGCAATGTCCCTATTGCAGCCAGCCGATAAACCTTCATGTGGGAACACTGGGGCTAGATGCTTCATCTAGGTCCTCTTCTGCCCTCTAAGGTGCTGATTCTTCTTTAGCTGAGAATAATCTTCAACGGGACATCATGCGAACAAACTCTGCAACCAACAGAAAAACCAGCCCTGAAGCAGAAGGCATCTGCGGTCCCCAACCCCGCTCTCATGCCCTGGAGACAGCATGAAGCCAGCGTGAAACTGGGAGTCAACACACTGCCAGCAGGTTTCTGCTGCTACGTGACTAGCCCCGAGAGCTCACACAAAATGGGCTTTAATCCTCACATTAGATATGGTGATAGGATCCCACCAGCAGGTCAGTTCTTTGCCTTAGGCCCCTTCCCAGCCAGTGTACAGTCTTGTTTGCACATGCAACTCCTTGTGAGACACTATGGCAAGCATTGTTTTCCTTCACTGTAACTTCAGGGAACCTTGATTCATAGTCTTGGAAACACAGGATGATTTCTTAGTAAGCTTGCCATTTCACAGAAACACCAGTGTGGGAAAGCACTAGTGTTTACTTAGATGGACTTCTTGTTTTTCAAGATACAGGTTAACTGCAAGGATACCCTGGACTTACTTCTCCACCCTGCAGCTTGTGGAGTCAATTACAGTTTTTCAAATTGAGTGTAAATGCCATCAAATATAAATGTGTTTTCATTCTACAATTGAATTGCTGAGGAACTAATAACTCAGCAAAGAGGAGGGCAGTGGAAATTACACCCCTGACTTCTCCTTTTCCATTGATGGAGTTGTCCTTTGACAACCAGAGCAGTAACTCACAGAGAAAACGATACTGGGATTGTGTTTCATACATTTTAGCTGTCTAACGTAATTTAGCTGTGGGAAACAAGGAGAGCTACTGTCACATAATCAGCCACTGCATTGGAACAACTGCAGCCACCAAATACTTTCTAGGGAGACACTCCTAGATTTTTAGCATTTTCAAAGCACTCAGAATACTCAGTAATCCTGAGGACTGAGACTCCTTGTCATGTAGGAAGCCCAGGAATGCCTCCTGACATAACAGACAGAAAAATTACGGCAATTTGATTTTATTTCTGTAGTTCCTGTGCTTCACCCTTACTATAAAGGGACAGTTGGGTTTCCACTAGGAAAATAAGCAGCCTGCCATGCTCTCACACCTTTCAGCTCTTACATCCCCTTAGCTGTCTCGTACCAACTGCCTCCCTTCACAGAAAGTTGCTTCTGCCATGGCTAGTGGCTAGGATAGTAGTCTAAGCACTCTATTTTTCTAAGTCCTTCTGGCATTAAAAGCGGAAGAAGGAATGAATTACCTCTAGGATTTAACATGACACCTCTAGATCAGGTATCTGCAGTCCTAGTAAGCACATGTGGCATGTGACCATCTTCTTGCATAAAGGCACAAAACCAAATTCTCTATAAACCCAGATAACAAGGTGAGCCAGAGGAAGTGGAAGGTGCAATACATTCTCCAAACCAATCCAAACTCCTCACTGCTCTTGCAATAGAGTTAACTGAAATGGAAATGCCCCATAAAAAGAAGGATGGCACAGCATATGTGCACCAGAACCTGCATCTCTGTGACAGGGCATATCCCCTACCAGGCTGGAATTATGGAGACCCAGTTGAGGAGTTTCCTGGGTAGGCCAAAGATCTCCATTTTCCTCAGCTGACTAGTTAAAAAAAATCTTGTTTGATTTTTTTCTCCATACTCAGGTTACCTGGGCCCTAAGGATGCAAATCCTCCCTTCTGCTTCCACCTCTGAGCAGCAACTCTGACACACACCAGAGCTGATGGACAGGGAGCATTCATCCCTTCTCACCTTCAAAATCAACGCGCCCATCTCCATTCAGATCCACATCCCGGATGATCTCTTCAATATCTCGATGGCCCACCTGCTGCCCTAGAAGCTTCTTCATAGCTTCTCGCAGCTCACTGGTGCTGATCTCCCCATCACCATTGGTGTCAAACTGAAAGTACATGAAAAATACCAGCAGCAGAAATAGTTAATTGAAATGGATCTTGCTCTGTGCTGTATTTTGTATTGTCCTGTTCCTGAGTGCCCTATTTTTTCCTGCGCTCCTTTTGTGTCCCTCCTTTTCTTTCTGTGGGTGACTTTTGTATCCAGTCTGTCTTTTCTCCTCAGAGAACCCTCACAACTGCTGTATCTGCATCAGCTTTCCTCTTCCTTGTCTCAAGGGTTTCCTTATCTTAGTGACTTTCTCTGCTCCTCCCTTGTTTCATGCCTGGCTTGGTTCGTTCGCTGTCTCCCCCTGTGCTGCTCTCTCCTCCTCCTCTTCAGTTCCCCAGTGGGTCTTCTCTCCTTCCTGTCTCCTGTTGCTCACCTCTCTGGGGGAACATGGTAGGGAGCACTCACCTCTCTGAAGGCATCACGGAGCTCTTTTACACCAATCATGTCTGCAGTTTCTGCTAGCAGCTTTGGTCCCATCAGCTCAACAAAATCTTCAAAATCCACATGGCCACCCACTTGGGACAAGATGAAAGATCATGTGTAAGAACTCCATATGTTAGCCAAGCCCAGCACTCACTTTGCACTTCTGTGGGCCTCAGAGAGGGCTTGATTCTCCAGCAAGCAAAGCACAGAAAGGTGCAGGACAGCAGAAGGAAAAGCAGGGGGAAGATTCACACTGTCTTTATATATTCTGGATTGTGGGCTAGGTGGAATGAGCCTAAGCTATTCCATCCTAGGCTACTATGGACATCCTTATGGCATCACATACTAGGTATTAGAGGCTTGATCATTGTAGTGCTTATAGCAACTGTGCCAAAGGGTAGAGCAAGGGCACAGCATGATGCTCCTGCATGGCCTGGGCAACACCCTGCAGCAGTGTGGGAGTCATGCTCCATTAGCAGTGGCTAATGCATGTTCAACTGTTTATTCATCATATTCGTCCTCTTCTTGCTTGTCCCCTGTCTGAAAGCTGGCAGTAACACTTTCAAATTCCTAAACACTGGTGTGCCAGGGTTATCAGCTGCTTTTCTGTGTGACTGGTTGCATATATCACAACTGTTCTCCTTCCCTTGGCCAAGTAACTTGTCCTTCTTACATCATCATGTGTCAGAAATAACATGCATTAACTATCCTTTTTCCTATATGGCTGAAGGTAATAGCCTCTGCTGTGACAGATAAGGAGTGACAAAAAATGATGGTGCAAGACAAGGAGCACAAACACAGTTACAGGGAATCAGACACAGCCCAACCCCAGGCACATAGCACATCCACAAACAACTCCTGCAGAGTGAACAGCCCATCATCCACTTGACCAAAGCAAAAGCATCTCCATCATGCCAGGCTCTTTCTTCAGTCTGACACCATTTGACAACAGCTTCAATATGACAACACCCACCACCTGTGCACTGATCAAGGGCAGTTTTATATCTAACAGTGTTAAGAACAAAGGACAACCCTTCCACTCACTGTTCCCAAACAGCACAATCCACGCAGCCCCTTTGATAAGCAAGAAACAAGGGCATCAGCTTCTAGGGACCACAAACAGGAGAGATGATAGGGACTGAAAATCAGAACCAAAAGAAGAGGGGGGAAAATCCAAAGTAAAAGAGACAGCAGGATACTGAGAGAACCCGAGGCAATGATACAGGGCATAGAGCAACAAGGACGTACAGCTAAGTGGATATTACTCACGGTTCATGTTGATCTGCTGAGAGAGCTCTATCAGCTCCATCTCAGTAGGCATGTAGCCCATGGTTCGCATACAGTTCCCCAGGTCCCTGCAGTTAATAAACCCATCCTTGTCTTTATCAAACTCCTTAAAGGCTTCTCTTAGTTCTGTGGAAATGGATCCAAAAAGAACAATATTGTCAGTGACAGCTTAAAATACCTTTTCCAAGAAACCTCCCCAGAATCAGCAGCACTGTATGAGGTCAGACTCCCTAAGACATTCTGTGTTTTCCTAGCAGATCTCCCTGCAAAGAGGCAATGGCTGGAGCAATGTTAAGCTCTCCTGACAGCAACACTGCTGACCTACTCCCTACAGGAAAGCTTGCTTGGACTCCAAGTGTCACTAATCATTGCTAAACTCCATTCCTTAAAGAAACTTAAACTAGTTAAGTTTTCCCAGCTTTTACCCCTGCACTGTATTATATAGCCCTCAGTGTAGGGATTATCAGGTAAAACAGCTTCCCTGGAGCCATACTATTGTATCATGCTCTACATTTTCTGTGGGAGCTAGGGTGGACAACAGTCCCCTAGCAGCCAATATCCCATTATTTTACTTATCCTCCCACTCTGAAGAAGCTGAAATTGATACAAATTCCTTCACGGTCAGCACTTCTGCAGTTTTACATATTATTTCTTTTATTGGACTTTCCATGAATTATTCCAGTAATCAGCTCCCTTGATTTGCACCAAATTATTTTACCCCATGGGAGTCAGCCTGGAAGGGCCAGCCAGTAGGTTTCACTGGGCAGGGAGAAAGGTGATACAGAAGGAGTGACAAATTTTACCTTCAATTTCTTCCGGACGCAGTTCTCTATCCTGCAAAAAGAAAACATACTATGTTAAGGCCGTTTATTGCCACAAACATAGTTTCAGAATAGCACTTGTTGCAAACAATTATGGGACAAGCCAGAAAGTAAGAGAAGAAACAAGAAGGTGATGACATGTTTAATACCATCTACCTGGTAAGGCTTCCCAGCTCTCCTCCCCAACTGGAGGGATCTTAGCCTGCACATTTTTTGGTGGAAGCCCCTCTCCTTTTCATTTGCTGGACAGGGGACGACAGGTGCTCCCCAGACTAGAAGAGACCTGGGCAAGCACAGCAATACATGTGGCCTCCCCACCTGATGGTACTATCAGCACCTTCATGAAACTCCTACATCACTCCCCAGCATCAAGTCCTGGCACAGAGACTGTCCCTGCAGCAGTTACCATTTGCTCTAGAGCTCTGATTGCATCTCCTACAGCAGCGCCTGCTGACATAACTAGATCAAAACAGCTGGAAGCAGTCCCTGTAACCAGCAGGTCTACATCACTGTTTGCTTCACTTGCTGCTTGATCCCTGTCCTTCTGGCAGGACAGTGACAGCCATGAGTTCTCTTACAGCAAACATCCCAGAGCCATCTCCCACAGTCAGTCTCCACAAAAAGGTAGGAACTTTCTCCTTCCCCCTAGCCTGAACTCCATATACAAGCATTTTGAAACCAGGCATGAGGGCAGGCACACAACATACACATCATCAAGGTCATCTACAAACAAAACAGGACAAGGATTCACCATGTTCAGGAAACACTGCAACTTCATACATCCAATTTGACTTTCTTGGAAGAAGGGGGAGGATACAAAAGAGTACAGGAAAATTCCAACACTGCACCAGGAAGAAGAGATGAGTGTGGAAATGCTCTGCTTTCTGGTTTAAATGCCCTTTCTAATTCCTCTCATGGCTCCCAGGCAAATCCAAACCACCTGAGAATTTGGAAACACAGAAACGCAATCTCTTTTGCTGTCTCAATCTCGGTTTTTTCCCCTCAACCATGGGGAGTTTCTCCTTGCCTTCCAAGTGTCCTCCAGCTTCACCACACGTCCCTGGAGACAGTGCCCTTGATCAGTTTGAGTAGGATGATCCTTTGCTATTTAACCACAGACTTCTCTGGAAACTCTAACGGCAGCTGCTCAGAGTGTATAGCAAACTAGGACACACACTGGTTTACGTCTGTGCAGAAGTGGGCTGTGCCAGAGAAATGACCAGCTTGCCACTTATAACCTTCCCAGAGGCATCTCTGTGCTGGATGGAACTGTTGGAGTGCACTGGCTTTGCCATTTCATCCCTCACAGATCTGGTATTTTCAAACATGTCATCCCATTTGTTCTGCTTTCATCAGCATCAAGTAATAAAACAATTCAAACTCCTTAGACCAGATGCAGGAGGCATTATTGCCCTCCTGCCTTAGATAAAACAGCAGATGAAAACCACCCGTGATCAGCACCAACACCTTGTGCATCTCGTTCCAGAGTTCACAAACGTTATTCCCTGGAGACACTGCTGTGTGCCAAGAGCCAGCTCAGATGCAGGGGTACAATTACCACTGCCACAGTGCAAAGGGTGCCATGACTCACCCACATTAACTGTTGCCTTGTGAGAGTGACTGAGGTAGGACCCAGGCCTTCCTCCAGCACAGTTGTCACAAGATCATGCTCCTCCTCACCCACCGAAGACCATGTTGCGACCGAAATGCCTGACACACATCAGAAATGGGGGCTTCAGGAACAAGTCTAATTTTGCACACCAAGGCACTTGAATTTGCAGGGCTCTGAGCATATCTTTGCACAGGCAGTTTCTACCATCAGAGAGCCACAGACTGCGAATGCAAAAGGAGGGGGAGGGCTTACGTCCCTCCAAAAATCTGACTCAAGTGATAACTAACGTCATGAAGAGGTTTTCTCTTTTAAATTTGAAAGAAGATCCCCTAAAATTATAAAGGAGGGAAATTGCTCGGGAAGAAATGGGCTGAATCACTCTAAAGCTTTTGGAGAACATATGGAAAGAGGAATAAAACTGTTCAGAGAGTCTGCATCCTAGATATGCACAGAGGTGACCCTCAGAGAGTTCATTATATGTAATGTTCTTACCCTTATTTATTTCTGTTCTATGCAGAATAAATCTTGCTGGTCTAAAGAGTCAGTAAACGTAAAGCTGTTTATCAGATGCACTTACTCCTACATCAAGGTAGCTAGAGACATCACTAATCCTATTTTGGAGACTTCTTAAGATACTGTGAGTTTCCACAACCTAAGCAGGATGGACAACTTCCCAGCTGTGAGCCTTCCACTAGGGAGCTGGATCTGTCTTCTATGACAGGTAGCTCTGTGCATGCCAGCAAGTGTGCTTGTGTGCTTGTTGTATGTTTTAGTGAACTGGCACAAGGAATATGTGATCACTTAGTGGCTGGAGGTTAGGAAGAACAAAAGGCTGGGTATGACAGTGCTTTTCATCAATAATGACTCTGGTTGGGGTTGCTAGTTGAAGAAAAGGTTTCAGAAATAGTTATCTAGGAGTGTCCTACAGCTGTAAAGAACCATATCAATGCACGAGTAAGAGATTTCTTACAGAGGCAGAAAAGCTCTGATGCTGAGGTAATTGAGGTGAGCTTTGTTTCACTCCAAGAATATGGCACACACTGGGCAAATATCTGACAATGCACATATTCACTCATACATTTCCATAAAAAGTGTGTTAATCATATGTTTGTGGATGTCTTTAAATTTATGTTATTGTAGGAATCAAATGTTTATATGTACAAATATGTTTTACTTGTAAAGATACAATACTGGGGTGCATATTTTTGTGTATGTAACATGTCCACGTGTACACATTTGAATT
This sequence comes from Galbula dea, assembly GCA_013399015.1. Lineage (NCBI taxonomy): Eukaryota > Metazoa > Chordata > Aves > Piciformes > Galbulidae > Galbula > Galbula dea. The sequence goes on along the minus strand of VWZX01009891.1, from coordinate 42,535 downwards.
TACATACAAACACATTTTTATTCTCTGTAAACAAATACATACATTAGATGCATCTAAAACTACATATTTACTGAAGGGATAGATGTGGTTTTGCCATTTATCTCTGTGTGTGTATGGGCATTTGGTAGTCTGGCACTATTTGCAAATATAAGGACAGACTGGTTTATGTGCTTTATTTGGCTTGGGCAGCTGCAGTGTCAGTCTGGGTATGACAGTGCATAAGAGATTGCATTTGGGTATCTGTGAGGAGGCAGATGCATACTCATTTCTGCTGGTAGTAGCATGCTTGCTGTGAGCTGACAGGAACAGTATCAAATAAGGGCATCACTGCAGGACAACCCGTTCCCAATACGGCTGCCCAGTTTTGCATTTAAGTGGCTATTTAGACCTTAAACGCCTACCTAAGCCTCTGGGAATGAGGTGTGGATGTCTTGCTGGAGTAACAGCTTTGAATATTGGACACCTCCTGAGTCCATATGATTATGCAAGTCCTAAAGTCCTAAGTCCTTCTCCTGAGTCTTTATGATTATTCATGTTTGAGTGTAGGCTTGGATCTATCTTCCATAGCTGCATTTTTAAATCCTCCCTTCTTGGTGTTTAGGCATGGGGATATCTCTGCACATCCTTCAGGTCAGACATTTGCCTGTGATTGTATTTGCACTTGGAGCTGGAGCCGGGATGTTCGACACCAAGGCCTGGGGGATACAGAGCTCCACAAAGATGGAGCATGCAGGCAGCTCCACATCCCTGGCTCGCTTCGTGCATGTCTCGCCCGGCTGGGTGTAACTTACGTACAGGCAGCCTGTTTTCTGCGAAGCCCTTCCTCAGGAAGATGCAGGCTGGCCCCAGCAGGTTGTGCATGACGGCGCAGTTCTGGGCCAGCACCATGAGTGGACCCTGGTACTCGCAAGCCGACGGCCCCTCTTCGCTCGTCTGGACAGCCTTATAGCACGTCTTCTCCTCATGGCGGATCTTCCCAGCCAACCAGCAGCAAGCAAACAACACAACAGAGGATGTTACCTCCCCGTCTTACCCAGCTGATCCTCTGAAGTTTTACTGAACCGCCTCACAGAGACATTATTGCTAAACTTCCTTCATCTGCTCCACACTTCGTCCCCCCCACCGGTCTATTAGGATTTGTACAGAAGCAGTAAGTCCAGGAGTTCACTTTCAAAAGCTTACAGAAGTACAGCCAACCAGGAAAATTTTGCTTTGAAACAACATCAAACTCTCAGCACTGCTCACATCTACCCAGATACCGATCAAAGGGCCACACTCCCACAATCGGCCCCAGAGTCAAAGATCTCTTGAATGAGCTGCAAAGGATGAGCACACCCCAATGTAACAGCACAGGTGGCAGCCTGTGCCTAGGGCAAAGCTGCTGGCAGAGCTGCATCTCCAGGATACCAGGCAGAGCCTGCACAGAAACGCTGTGCTAGGCTCCACGTTACATTTCAGCAACACAGCATCACACGCTTAATAGTATTATTAGAAGGCCATCTACAGCACCAGGTTGCTGGCTCTGCCAACTGCAGGCTCATGCTCCCCATGCCACTTCTAATTAGTTACATCTTCAGGGTCTCAGGCAGTTCCTGCACTGGTCTCTTCTAATCCTGTCATTCCCAAAGTGGAGGTCAGGCATAGGCACAACATTTTTGTTTGTTTGCATTTACACATTTTCCTAAGTGCACACATCCTGTGAAGCTAGGGCTCCAGAACAGAATCCAGCACTGGATTTTATAAGGAAGCACTGCTTTCCTTTTATAGAAATGCATTTCCCTGGCTCTGCAAGAAAACTCTTATCCTGATATTCCCATGCAGCTATAAAAAGCCAGCACAACCCACAAGACCCTTGGTTTTATAGAATAAACATTAATCATACAACAGATTCTGCTTCAGGAATGATTCTACTTTTACAGCCAGTGTTCCCAGGGGTGATCAGAGAAGGTCTGTCAGTTCTCATTGTCTCTATTAACCCCTTCCTTAAAGCCTGAGGTATTTTTGCAGGCTAAAAAATCATATATAGACACACGCCCTATTCACACTTGTCCAAGTCTACTGTACCTACTTGCTGCATCTGCCATGTGCTATTATATTGCACACACGGTTCGCAGTTTGCCTTTTTGTACACAGCCTTAACACCAATCTGCCATGTGAATATCAAACATCAAAACAAAAACAACTCAAAAAGCAAGCCATGGAGAAATAAAATGGGGAAGCAGAAAAGTATTGTCATTGCAGTCATGGATGAGGAAGGAATCTGGCTCTGATTAAATCTGACGTATAGGACACTTGTCCTTAAAAATCTGAAAGATGAGCACCCGTCCACAAATGGCATATTACAAGCTCAGCTAAATGTCAAGGCATCAGTGTTGAACTGCACAGCTTCGTGCTATGAGTGCAATGTATTTTCAAAATTATCAGCTGTATTTCCTGGCATATTTTTCAGTTTAACTTACCAAATAATAGCAATCCCTTAAAATAGCTCACATCACTTCTGGGTTTAATTTGAAGGCCCCACAGTCTCTAATCCTTGTCTGTTTGCCCTTCCAGTCAGTAGAGTTTACTACCAAGCCACAGAGCAATACCACAGAGTGGTCACCCCATTCTTTTCCTGTATGGATCAAGATCGACAGTTTAATGAAGCAGTTGCCAAGAACCACCAAAGATCCTGACCAGACAATCCACTGTAGTGCCAGGACAACACTGGGGCTCCCTGTCCAACTCTGCCACTCCAGGCAGGATTTATGGCATTTGATGTTCCCTCTGCCAGCAGTCCCCCAGCTTTCTCCTGCAACTGTGCCAATAAGTTCCCATCACCATGTTCCTCCTGCATCCCAGCAGAGCCAGGAAGGCAGCTGTGATATGTGTACAGGCAAAGCAATGTCAGCTACCCATTACAGGCAAAACAGCAGTGTGCACAGCAAGGAAAATGTAATGACAGGACTGGGGAGCTCAAACTTTCCAGGTCCCTTCCCTGGGCAAAGAACCACTGTCCTTCCTGGTTGAGCCTGGCCCTTGGCTGTGTCAGACCAGCAGATTGTGAAGAGGTAAGAGACCAGGCTGATTTAGAGATGGCTGTAGTGATGGTGAAAGGTGGCAAAGCGAGCAACTTGGATGCCAAAGCTTTTCCTTTCTGCACAGCAGCACAACAGGATTCACTTCATTTTTCTGCCATGTCAACGGGACTTCGAAGAGCAGCAAGGCCACCCTGACTTCACCCTGACTGCAGTGCCTCTCAAGAGGGAAAGGTAGCCAGGCTGCCCCCTGGGATCACCAGAGGCACACTGTCAGTGGAAACGTGAAATTGCCAACAACTGATGTGGAGAGAGCCTGAGCATTACCACCTGAACAGGCAAGGTACCCGCATGTTAGCCAGCGCCAGAACAAGTCAGCCAGTGTCTGGGAGTGATTCCCAATTTTCAAGTTGAAGACATATTTGAGAGATCAGTCTGTGATCCAAGAGCAGCTTTCATACCCATTGTCTACAGCCCCTGCTCTTTACCATTTCAGCAAAATGAGTTAGCCCAAAGTAAAATCCGAGAAAAAAAAAACAGGATCATAAAACAGCCAAGTGAAGTTGTGCAATGTTAAGTCTGATCTGCAAAGTCTCTACTATAATCATGTGTGTCATGATCAAAAGAATGGCAGAGCCCCAGGACCTGTGAGGATGAGTGCCTGAGGCCTTAATTCACGTCTGGCTGGAGCAACGTCTGGGAAATTCTCTAACTCAGCTTTGCAAACGTCTCTCTTTAGTCCTGCCATCCCAGGCCTTCTAGCTAGGCACAAAGTGCATCATTTGAAGAAGCTTTTAGGAGTGAAAGCATAAATTACCCAAAAGACTGTTGACACAGAGCTTCTAAGTTCTTGAATCCATTTTGATTCAAGCAGGCTGGCCACACGACACACTTTAATTGCTATCGCCTTGATCATGTTGAGCATAGCTGCAGCCAGCTCCTTTTATTGCAAGTTGGAAGTGACCTACAAGCAACCCAGTTGGGTTTTCATACATACAACATTTGAGTGAACCTCAACTACTTCTGCCTCTTCCTGAAAGTCACCCTGACCTAGGGACTGGTCTCATCACTGCCTTGGTGATGAATTCCTTCCTTGTGTATCCCAGCTCCACTGCAGCAGCACTGTGCCATTACTGGCTTTGTCTACAGCAGCCGTGATGAAAAGCAAACTGTTTTTACACAGAAGCAGAAAATCTCTAGCTAGAAGAAACTGCCTGCTACAGAGGTCCTCTCCTCAACAGCTCCCTCCCAGAGGAGCTTTCCTGGTTGGCAAGGTCTCCTGGGTGGAGCATCTTGATGGCAGTGGCATTTCACTGTCAGCAAGGTCTCCATGGAGTTACTTCTTCATTGCAATACGCTGGATGCTTAGCATAATGTTTTCATTTATGAGGAATGAATTGCATAGCTTTTTGCTGAGGCATTAGATTTGCAGCAACCCTAAGTGAGAACCTTGTGGCTGACAGGTACGCAAGTGCTGCAAGATGTTCCTCAGTCAAACAAGAAATATTTCTGGGGCATGTCATTCCCATTTCAATCAAGTCCCTGCTGTTGCAGAATCATTCCTGAATCTAATTTGTCCCAGGATGACTAAAACCTCAGCACAGAGCAGACCACAGGTTGAAGCCTAACAGATACACACGGCAGCTCACAGATGAAGTCCAGCTGGGCCCAGGCATGTAGACACATGGGCAGTGCTGACATGTGACATGATGCACAAACACGCAGCCAGGGCCTAGTGTATCCACTCACATACAGAGGCATGGACAAATAGACAACAGAGCAAAACATGTTTCTGTACCCAAATACGTACCAACAAAGCTAGATATGTGCATACGCAAGGATGGATATACATAAAAACACATAGATGCCTACATACAGACTTATGTGATGACATCCTCTAGCAAGTATCTACACACAGCACCATACAAGCAGGGATAGGTGTGTGACAAACACAAATTCCGTCCTATACATTGACAATAAACACTGCACACCTGCTCATGTACCTCAGGATGTGTACACAGACATAAAGTGCTAAGGACACACACATGTTTCAGATGGGGGCTCATGGGATGTGTGTATTCTTACACACCAACAGGAGCACGTACAGACACAGGTACATGACCATATGTCCCCTACAGAAATGACACACATGACTAGACTCATGCAGACACCTCTCAAGAGATACATGCACACAAACTCACACATATACACATACATTAAGATGTCTGTACAGAAGATGTGTGCCAGCATGCTGTGCACATTGACAGCACAAGTTTGCACATACCCTGAGGACAGTTATACACACACACGGAGCAGGGCACAAGCCTACTCAAGTGCATGCATACACACACAATGTATTTACACGTTATGGCTCTCAAAATCCCAGGCTCTACCAGCTGTGCTTACATGAGCAGGTCTTACAAAGAAAAAAAAGTCTAGTGAAGAGAGCTGAACCCTTCATACACATCTCTGTGTTTCTCCCACCTCCCATTCCCATCTGCCCACGACGTCACTCATCCCAAGAAGCAGGGCTGGAAATGCACAACACACTTGGATTTAGGGAACATACCTTTTTTGAGAGGTTTCTCAGTGGAGACTTCACACAGTTGCCCATAATATGTTGAGTCTGCCTTTCCGATGGACTTGGTTATAAAGGAACTGAAGCAATTGATCCCATTAAAGGTATTCCTTGGGAGCAAATCAAGAAAGGCAATGCCAGGCAAATCCAAACAGCTACTGGCTGCTGGGGCTTCCCTCTTCAGGGAGCTTTTTCTCTCTCTGCCTCTCTCTCTCCGTGTTTTTACTTTATGTTCACTTTCTTGAAGAGATGAAGCAGGAAGGAGAGGGAGGGGAGAGAAACAGACAGAAAGAGAGGGAGAGAGAGAGAGTGAGAAGGGGAGAGAGAGGGAGGCGGATGTATAATCTACATCAGATTAATGTTCAAATCCCTCCCACCCCCCTCAATCTGCAGGCAAGATTGTTTCACTCATGGGAGAGGGCTGATTCAGGGAGAATTAAACCAGAGAGGCACTGCAAGAAGTGATTTCAGTGATGAGTTCAGTGAATCCAGCTAGTTTGGGTCCATACATCCTCTGAACATTGCCTCTCTACTCACCCTCCTTCTAACTCCTCTCAGCTTTTCAATCACCAGAGAGCTGGGCTGGCAGAAGGCAATCCACTTAGGGGCTTGAAGCGGAGTCCAGAGCTCGTTTTGAAGCAGAAATGGACCATTTATCTGGGTGGGACCTGTTTCATCTTACAAATACCAGCAGACCTAGAAGTCCCTCATTCTTTTCCTGCCACAGTGGAAGCAAGTCTGGAGGCAGCAGCCCAGGAACCCTACAACATTCTCAGCCCCAGGACAGAAATTTTTAACCACAAGGGAGAGACCTTGAGCCAATCTTGCAGTGAAGGTTTTCCAGCTTTCTGCAATTAGAAATCAATTGGCAGTTTACCTGCACAAGTCTGCCAAAGATGGGCTCACATCTGAATCCTAAATCTCAACAGCCCCAGACTAGCTAATGTGAAGCAAAGAATTTGTACATCAGATCCATCCATTCCATTTTCAAGCACTCAAGTCCTGGAATAAATAAGAGGCTTCTAAAACTAGAGCCAGCTTTGAACTCTGGACTTTAGGCCTGTTACAGTGACAGAATAATCTCTGAAAGAAAAGGGATGACTCCCCTGTACATTTTTCTCTGATCTCAGGCTAAGCATAAGAGCATTCAGTCTGAAAAGAAATTTCAATGGCATAAAAAACTCAGCACCACACTCAGGCAACAGGACCTGAATGGGATCGTGAATGTACCCTTAGTTGTGATGCCACCACGGCGGCAGCTCCATAGTCATAAGAAGTCATGGCATGAAAAGTTCTTGAAGGAGGCTTCAAGAACTGTGAAGAACAAGGTGACACTGATCCTACATCTGCCAATGCAATAGACTGGTTTGTCACCCAGGTGTTCAGCTGGAAGATTTCACAACTTTCTTTGCAAGTGTGGATCCAAACAAAAGGCTCTACAAAGACCTAACTGATGGGCTGAGTACTTGCACCACATGCTTTTTGTACAGGAGCCAAGGATTCACTCATAGGGATGTAGGACAGAGAAGGACGAACTATCAGTGTCACAACAAAGCAGCGATTTCTCTGCTTCTACCCTGATCGTGCTGTGGCAAATTAAGCATGTTTGTAAGGTGAATCAATAGTTGCGTTAGAGCCTGGAGGCTTCTTCCTCCTGAGGAGATGAGTTTAGGGACTTCAACCATGACACAAGTCAATAGCTTCTCCAGCTCCAGTCACAGCCAGAAGTGCATGGTCATGCAGGATGGTGTTTCTTGCTCTTCTTGCACTAATCACTTCCTAAGAGTGAAGGCAGTGGAACAGCGTCCTCTCAGATCCCCTCAACACCTTCTTCATTGCATGACCTGGGAAGGAGCTGCAGAAAGGTCCACAGACCAAAGCAAGAAGCAGTAGTAGCAGATACAGGAAGACACCCCTTGCATCCAGGGCAGACTTGAAAGAGGGACAGAGGGGATAGGGAAGCTCTGGTCTGGAAGACCTGCACAGCAAAGCTCACTTGGAAAGTGAAACTGTTCCTGAGCTGGGCCTGTCTCCTGCTGTCCTCTTGAAGACACCTGATGCTGAGGAAATGACTCCTTGGGGGCTGTGCCAGCCCTTAGCCTCGCAGCAGGGGACTTTGTAGGAAGATGCTGAAACCCCCAGCTTCTCTCAAGGTTGCTGTCTTCAGCTCTATTTATCTTTCCCTTCTTAAAGCAGCTAATGGGAGGCTGATTGACCCTCAGCCACAGTACCAGTCATTAATAATGTCCTCTGCTAGTTGGAGCCATTCCCCAGGCTCCTTGTTTATTGACAAAGTGCTTGTCTCCCTTAAGCAGAAGCTTCCATACAGTGAGCAAGGCGCCTGGGCTCCTTCCTGAGACAAACTACTCCAATTCCAGAGCAAAGAGCAGAGAGAATTGCCTCCCTGCTGCAAATGAATCTCCCCCTGACAGGCAGCATGGAGGCCAGGAATGCCCTGCGACGGAAAAGTGCCCATCTCACACATCCTCCTGAAAGAGGGAGGGAAGCAAGGCAGTCAGGAGTGTCCTGCCAGGACAATCTATTAGAGCCCTAAGACTGCCACAAGACAGCCTTAGAACAGCTGTTGAGAGTGTCTTACAGAGCTCTGAATGACTCTCAATATAAGTTGAGATGGTCACCCTCTAAATATTAACTTGCACCACAGCACTTAGACCCAGCCACCACAGCACACTGCTGCATTTGCCTGCTCTCCTGCTTTTCTTCCCTGCAGCTTCAGGCAGCTGAAGGAAACATGCAGGGCAGAGTGAGAGGTCTTGGCAGAGAGTTTGCTATGCAGGAAGAAAAGAGGCATTGGGAGCCCACTCGCACCAGGTATGCAGCAGAGCCACAGTCCTTCAATCCTGCAAGAACTCTGGTAGAGCTGCAAGGGGCCCAAAAGATGCAACCATAAGTCATTTTCTAATCTCCTTATTATTCTGAATCTCTTAAGAGCAATTGGGCAGCAAATCACCATCTAGCAGACAGACACTGCTGACCTCTGAGAAGGAAAATCACTCTCTACATTGGGATCATGTTCCCATCACCATCATGGACAGCCTAGAGACAGGCAGGAAAGTGGAGTTGGCAGAAAGGTCATTAGAAGATTAGGTTAGAAGGAACATTATTTTCTCCCTTCCTCCAACTTAGGCTGCTGCAAGAGAACAGGATGCTGAGAATAAGTGTGTCAAAAACATTTGTGTGTAGGTGCTGATCTGTGGGTATGCCTATATCTGGGGTAGTCAGTATGCGTGTGGGAGGGCTGCACATGCATGTATACTGGTTTTCCCACACTGTTCTTTGTGGCAATCACAGTGTTCTTTTAAGGTCTGGGGCTCTGTTGTAAACTTTCTAAAAATTAGTAGGAACTTTGTGAAATGTGAGTCGAGTCTATGTGCTTGCATCCCTTCCTCTCCCCTGAGGTCCAAGGTGGAGAGCAGAAACGTCGGTGAATGCAGTTTGGCACAGAGCAAGGTCTCAGCTCATGGGAAAGAAGTGTTTGGCACATTGACTGACCTGAGCACAGAGCAGAAAGGAGGCTGGATGACTTGGCATATGCCTGAATTCTTTAAAAAGCAGCAGTGCTGTGCTTCAGGTTGGTACCTTTGGCAGAAACGCTCATTTCATGGGAAAATGTTGGATCACACCACAGCAAATCACTAGCTGCCAGAAACTACTGAGTGGCAGGAAATATCCAAGAGCTATAACAGAAAGAACAAAAGCCAATCCAAAACTTGGGATTGTTTATCAGACTGTAGCTTTGCTTGGCAAAAATTTCCAGTGGAAGTATGGATTTGTACAGCGAGACTGTTCAGATGTCAGGCCTGTTTCAGTCCATGGTCTTTCACCAGCTGGAACATCATATCAGATGGTTCACAACCCAAACACTGCAACGGGGAAATGTCAGTAGGTAGGGGTTTTAATCTCTGAGGGGAGTATATAGTAAATCAGAGAAAACTCATTCCTAACATCTTTCCACTGAAGTCCACAGCTTTACCTAATAGCCCACTGCGTGCTTCAAAGATTTGATATTTTGAAATATACCACCTCATTTAATTTATCCTAACAAGGCAAAAATTTTGGGTCTATTTTAACCTATCACTGAAAGGAGAGTGTGTGCACATATTAATTGGTAGCTTTCAAATCTGCTCCCAACCACCCTTCAGCTGGTGGCTATAGATCCATATTTTACAAGGAACAGCCCAGTCTTCTTTACTGGATGACCTCAGATGAGCATAAGCATTTGGAATCATTAACAACCTCTCGTTGCCAGTGCTGTCAAGAGTCTCAATTCAAAGCTCCCAACTGCTGGAAAGTGCACTGGCACTCTGACTTTCTGCAGCTGGCTTCCCTCTCTTCTTCTGCAACAGGCTCCCAAGTGGTTTTGTTGCACATCAAGTTGTGCCTTCTAACCTCTAATGAACCTTGGATGGTTCTATATTCCTGTCAGATAAGTACAAGTACATCTCCAGGGGAGGCACCAGCAGGTATTGGTGGACGCAGTCCCGATCCTCATCTAGGGGGAGAATACTTCTGCAGAGATTTTGGGAACTTTCTTCGCTGCCAGCTGTTTCAGGAAGAAAGTGTTGCTGACTCATGCTGTGCATAATATTCTCCATTAGAGCAATTGGATCATATTCAATCACAAACAACAGGAAGGTTATTAAAAAGACCAAGGATATTTTCCATCCCTCTCAAGGTAACAAAGCCTGGAATGTCAACTTCTGTTCAGAACAGCTTTGTCTGTAATTAGCTAGCTTTATTTTGCTTTAGATGAAAAGACATGAGAACATGGCATCTCCTGACACTTCCACACAGATCTGGTCCACATACTTTGCACCAGTTTAACTTTCAAGTCCCTGCGCAAAGGACGTGTTGGCCAGAGCACAATGTGTTCTGGATATTTTCTGCTTTCAAGATCATCAATGGGCTACAATAAGACAAGTACAAGCTTGACAGCTCAGAAGCTGCTGTGACAATTTGCCATGTATATGCAATACAAAGATTGTTTAAAACAAACCTTGCGTGGTGCCTTCTCTTTGCTCAGGAATATGAGAATAGTGAATCACCCTCCGTCTGTCTGGGACTGCTGCAAAAGCAGCTAATTCTGCACAAGCTGCCTCAACTCCTTCGACAAAAAAGGGGCAGGGATCAGTATTCGGCTGGCACACTGAGGTGCTACAGAAAGCATGGATGATTATTAGATGAGTGGAGGCCTGGGAAACAAGTAACCAAAAACTCAAGACCAACCCTGCAGCATTACATGAGATATGCCACCATCAAACCACAGTCTGCCTTGCTGATATGTTCAGTAAGTATCTGAGAGCACAAGATCAAACCATGTATGCCAGTGTGAGATACCTGGCTATATCTCAGTGCAGTTGGTCACACACTATCTAAACCCTTTTTGCATTATTTCAGCAGAACACAGAGTGGGTGCTGGCAGTGTTCTATTTCCTGCCTTCAACCGGTGTGACAAGATGCCTCACAATGCTACACAGTTGCCTGTTTCCTTCCAAGAGCAGAGAAGGGACTGTATATTCTTTCCAAAGACGGTTCCAAGGTGCAAAGTTCTCTAGGGGAGGAATGGGTGGAAGAAGTATTAGACTACTGCTAATCTCTTTGTGAGTAGATAGTATCAAGTTCATGGTCTTACGCTGGTAGAGCATAAGTTTTTTAGTTTACTAAAAAACTAAATATGACCATACAAGCTATGATAGTTGCTAGTCTTTATTTCTAAGCTGCACATTTGATTGAAATTGGAGCCTTACTCAGGGCACTGCTGTTGCTCTCTAAGGTCACAGGAATGTCAGAGGATTATTGAAAGGGAGCCCAAAGTTAGCTAGGCATCTTTTACTGGATGAACACCATATAGCTGCTTGTTATTGGAAATCAATACCACTCATGGACTCATCAGGGAAAAACAGTTACTGAAGCTGCCATGCCACAAAGAACCACAGCCAATTCAGCCGACAAACCTGCAGCCCAGACACTACATCTAAAGCTAAACTCCTCCCTGGCACTTTGTTCTGTTCAAACACAGTATTGCATGAAACAAAACTCAAGGCGATATAGGTTGATGGAACACACAGTGGTCTAATTTAAATGATGATTAATTTATTATTGAAAGGTTTTCTTCTCTCAAAAGACCAGGAGGTTTGTGTATTTCAATGCACTAGAACATGCTGCTGTATATTTCATGAACAGAATATTTAATTAATGTTCTTTTAGCTTGATTTTATTTGGATGTCTTTCCATATCCTTTTAAAACAAATTTGTTTAAAAAGTAAATCACTGACAAAGATTAATATTTGCTGGCAGACCCACTGCAGGCAGCAAGCTTATCCACTGCCGCCCAGTGATTCTGTACATCTGGCTCCCATTCCTCAAGCTCTTTACAGGCAATAAACGTGATAAATTTTCTCCAAGCTGAGCAAGGGGGGAACTGAGTGGATGTGCTCAGGTCGAACAAAGTTTTCCCATGTCTTTATCCATTACATGTCGAAAACACATGAGACATACCTTGGCAGGTGTGGCAGGTGTCAGGAGGCAGGGATGTACACATACACCAGTTGTTTTAACTACAGAGTTATGCATGTACAGAGGTGGTTGATTAGCCACACAGAAGATCTAGCAGAGGCTGCACGTGTGCAGGCTATGTCCATAGAATCACAGAATACCCCGAGCTGGAAGGGACCCGTGTAGACGAAGGCTCTTATTGTCAGGTTACATGCACAGACATGGGTTGTGGCAACTCATGCAGGGATGGAGGCACGGAAGCCGTGGGAGCCCCACACAGACCCCTGCAAATACACGCCTGGTAATCAGCGGGATGTCCGGACCGGCTCTCGCCTACATCACGGGAACCAAGGGGTTCTCCCTGGGTCTGGCACACTCACCGGGCAGCCCGGGGGCGGGGCAGAGGCCAAGCTCCGGAGGCACAGGCAGGCCCTGGGGGCCCAGGGTCAGTGTTGAGCCGGGGCCCCAGGAAAGAATGCGCCGGGACGCGCGGCGCCGCCCGCAGCAGGGGGCGCTCTGTGGCCGCCGAGCGCGGCAGGACGGGACGGGACGGGACGGGACGGGACGAGGCCACGGGAGCACCACGCAGAGCCGCTGCCGCCCCGCTGTCCGGGGAGCCCGCGCGAGGGACCCCCGCGCTCCGCGACGGAGACAAGGGGTGTGAGCAGCTGCCCACAGCGACGTTCCCAGGGAACGCCGGCAGCAGCTCGGAGGGTACTGCCCCGCGGACACACTACCCTCTCCGCGCCCTTTGAGAACCTTTTTGGGTCCAGAACAAGCCGTCAGAGGTGTCATAAAAAGAGGAGGGAAAGTCGAGGGAGAATATGGTGTTTATTTGGGGGTATTTTTGCCTCCTAGCCCAGGCACCCCCGGACCAGTGAGCTAAGACTACACAATGGGATCAGCATCATCACAGCGGTTGGTCATTTTGAGCCAGAAGAAGTCTGATCACCCCATATACTGTGCCGATTTAACAATGTAAATGAGTAGCTGTTAGAGATTGTCTTCAGTTTGCCACGAGCCCTCACACACTACTGCTTCACCTGCCTTACAGCACGGTACGACACAGCATGCCAGCGCCTGCAAACCTGGATTTCCACCTTCATCCCACAGTGTGACAGCCAAAAGTTTCCATCACTGGCCTCAGTACTGCAGCACCACTCAACTGCTGCAGGCTCCCTCTCTAGTGCATGGGGGCAACCAAAAACTTCAGTTAACTGTGCCAGTACCGGCTGTCTCTTGGCTGGGCTGGCCAGAGCTAGCTGGCTCTCAACTGGTGGAGCTCCAAGCATGGTCCTGATGAAGCCACTACTCTTGGGCAAAACTCCTGCTAGAAGCAGCTGAAGCCATAGACATTGGAGGCCATCCTGCAGATGAGGAGACCAGAACGGTGAGAGGCTGGATAAGGCACTTTCCCCCTACCAGCTCCTGACTGGTTTAGAAGAGAATATTCTTGACACCTGCTTCCCACACAAGCAGCCCAGGAACACATCCTGCCCTAAATGGGGCCACTTCTGTCATCTTGGTTTGCTGTAAGGTCCATTAAGAAGAGCTAAAGCCCATGAGTAAAAGATGATGGAACAGGACAAGAAAATGAAAATGATACAGGAAACGCAGAAAGATTCCTTCCCTATTTTAATGGTAGTGTGGACGCTGACATTAAAGCAGGAATGGGAAACGGTGCAGATAGGCTTTTAACTCCCTTTACAAATAGAAATACAAAAGCCCCTTTGGCCACAGTGCTAACAGCAGAAGCCTGTAAATATTTAATGGTGTCCCACGGCATTGTTTGACCCCTCTGATCCCCATGCTACCAGAGGCAATTGACAGAAAACTGTTGGGGAATCACTTCACTAAAAAATTTAACAGGCAGGCAGGGTGTGAAAGCTAAACGGCTCTGAAAATGGTCAGGTCTCACATAGTAGGATCACTTGCAAATTAATATTGCATAGCAAAGGCCCGGAAAAATCTCTTCTTAAAGGTGCCAGCTAGGCCAACGCTGTGGCACAGGAGGAATGAAGCAACAAGAACCAGTGGGTTTCTATGCCGCAGTGCCTGTACAGTGCTAAGCCATGAGCCCACTGCCAAGCTGCCCTTGCATCAAAGGTGCTGCTGCTGCAAGACCACTATCCCAGGAATCCTGCTGCCACAAAACTGTTGCATTGTGGTCCCTGCTGCCACCACACTGCTGTCCCAGTCTCTGTGAGGCTCTTGCTACTGTTACCACATTAATATACCGTGTCCTGCTGCCAGGCTACCACCTCATCACCATCCTGGCTGCTGAGGGATCACTGCTCTTCTGCTGACACAGATATGTGACTGGTTGACACTGCACTGTTGCTGAACTGTGACCTATAGCCATGTTATAGGCACTATAGGACTGTCATGCTATTCTGCTCTGCAGGGGTGATAGAATGCTCCTTTTTGCTCCATGACACTCCTTTACCACTTGGCCATTCAAACACTATCCTGCTACCAGGCCAAAATTACATGAAACATCCACCCTACACTCCCTTTTCTCACCACGTTCCCACTTCACTGCATTATCGCACATGCATCTCATGCCAACTAAACCCGTGAGTCACTGCACGGCTCTCACACTGAACAGAGCTACTGCTGCTGCAAGGCCACTTTAAAACACTGCTGTCCCACATGCATTGTGTAACCAGCTCATACTTACCCTGTACTACTGTCACCAGGTAAGTCTGCGGCATTGCCCTCATGCTAACTCACAGCCATGCTTCCAAAACTGCAGCATGGTGGCAACACCTCACTCACTGCCTCCTGCTACAAGTTGATGGTGCTGTCAGATCAGCACAGCCCTTTGCTAATATCACACCAGAAGTAATCACTGCTGTATAGAATAGCTCCCGCCTGGAATATTGTATTACTACATCATTAGACTGCTAAACTCTTCTGTCAGGCTACAACACTACACAATTATCACACCCGTGCACTGCCAAACTCCTACCACATGGCACCAGTATCACATCTCTGCTCTGCCACAGGATTGCGTTACCACACCACTGCATTGTCAGCACTGTGTTCTCCAGGCACTTGGTGCTGTGCGGCACTGCATGCTCACCTCATACAAACTCCACAGCAGAGAGCTTTTCTGCAGCTGCCTCACTGTTCCAGTGTGCAAACATGTCATTAGACTAAGGTGACATCCTGGCTTATACTAATACATCATTACACTGACCTACCTTTGTTAATTCATGTACCACTCCATTACAAAATAGTAAAATGCCCTAAAAGAGTATTATTGCTTTATTACATTAGACTATCACTGCACCAATATAGCATAAGCCTAATTAATAAAATAACACTGCATCGTGTATCCTGGCAGTATCTTAGCATTCTCCAGGAGTACACACCCACAGTGCACTATATTGCTGTGCTAGTTATATAAACACAGCACTTCTGCCTTCGCTCTGTCTTTTTTTCTGCACCACTACAAATCTGTCTCCCTCAGATACAATCCTGTAGTTCTGGACTGCTCCTTTTTGCTGTTCCTGCAATAGTGACATCCTCTGTGAAGTCATCCCTGCAATCTTTTCTGCGTATCTGACTGTGTCACTGTAGAGCCTGCATCTGCGACCACATCACTGCACTGCCATGGAACAACAGCATGATGATGCTCCACATCTGTAAAGCTGGGACAAAATATACTGGTGCTGCTGAACCACAGTGCTGCTGCAGACACAGATCACTGTGCTCCTCTTCTTCTATGTACTGCAAAATTACTGTTTTAACTGTTTCACAGTGGGCTGTGTGGGCTGGAGAGAAGTTCTTGTATTGAATAAATTGTCTGATGAGTTGTTGCTCTCTTCTAATTACAATATGGAGCAGTCTGGTGTTACAGCACCTCCTGCCTTATACTGCAATCCTGGACACTTCTCACCTATGACCCTGCCTCAGCCCAGGCTGCAACTTGGGCTCCTGCAGGTTTAAGTCCTTGCCTGCCTCAAAATATCACTCCCATTTTTACACAACGTTTAGCAGTTGTTTCTTCGCTCATAGAAACAAACTTTCCATCATTCTGTGCCATGACAGAATTTCCACCATTCTTACCCTCAGGCCTTTGTTCACAAAGGATTCAGGATTTTGATACCACTACAAAAAAATCTTCATATATCTCTCTCCCTGTAACCAGCTCTTCATGTATCCTACATTGCAGTTCCCCTTCTTGTATCCACTCCTAAAACCTCCACTTGATAGTCATTCTCTCACAGTTACTTCAAAGCAAGAGATGAGTACAGAGAGAAATGGGAATAAATATTACACTCTCTAAAAGAAAGATGTTGGTGTTTGTTTATAAGCACTGGTGCAATGTACCCAGTGAAAAGATGATAACCAGAATTGTACATGTCTTTTTTCTGTAAGAGGCATTGTTCAACAGCACAATTAAACCTTATTAAGTTTACAGCTTTCAGAATTGTCTGATGACTCTGGAATGTAAGCAGTAGAGCAGGTAAAATAAAGATGCCATTCAGGTAAGGATGGAGTTCAAAACCAGAGAGGTTCTGTGAGTGGAAGACTTGGCATGGATTTGTTTGTATTTCCGACGCTTTGGGGACATACAGCTCCACAGACTTAAATCTGTCCGCAAACACATCTTCACTTTCCTCAGTACTAGAGGGACAGCACAAATCAGAGCTGAACCAAATGATTTCAAAGCCTGGTGCTAAACTAAGTGGTTTTGGTAACCTGGCTGAGCACCAAGCCACTCACCAGGCCTTTCCTTATTGCTACTACAAAAATTTAATACAGACTCCTAGTATACCAATGGCACGGGGAGGGTAATACTTGGTCTGAGTTAAACACAACCACAACAAAATATCAGACTGTCAGCAAGGATGCAAAATTGCTCAGGAAAACAGATGTGCTTTGATTTTTCTCTGGAGAAGTCCAGATGAATAGAAGGCGACAATACTTCCTGACACCAGATTAAGCAGATAGAGGTGTATCACCTCCTTCCACCCAGTTACAAAAATTCTCATTTTCTCCATAATCTTGGTTTGAATGCACATCCTACAAAGCCTCCCAAACCCACCTTTAAAAAAAGGGCTGGAACTTAGCTGCCCCAGCTACTGGCTTTTACCTATAATTGTGGTTCTGGGAGATTGCAGTTACATTAATCTTCCTGGAGATTACATCTCCCAGTAACATCCCTAAATGGCTCTAAAAGAAAATTTCAAACCAGTCTCCCTCTGGCTTTTCATTTTTAGAGGGTAACCCTGTTGGGTAATTTCACTACCAGAAGCAGCTAAAAACGACAGCTTTATACCAAAAGAGCTTGCAAACACCGAAAGCATCTGCTCCATCCTAATATAGTGACTGGGAAGGCTTCGGAATTGGGTCAGGATTTTTTTTGTCGTTCTCTCCACTACCTTCTCCTGACAGCTTCTGCCATCAGAAATGATTCATATGCTGATTGTACAGGAATGTAACATAAGGAGATGTAAACAAATACAGCAAAGCAAGGCTGGGAGCCAGAGCGATGGAATCTAATAACTAAACACATTTTTAAAATCCACTTCTCTGGCTCTCACCCCCCGAAGGCAGAGCCACAACTTCCTCCGGCGCCAGGGAAAGCACCGTCCCCTTCGCCCGCCAGCATCACCGAGAGCGCCCTCCGCAGCGCCCGGCGGGGCGGGTTACCGGGGACCACGGCGAGCCCCGGCCCCTGCGCCTTCCCCGCCGCCGAGCCCTCCTCGGTGCCGGCCCCGCAGCGCCCCGGCGGTGCCGCAGCGCCAGGAAAAGTTCGGCCAGGAAGCAGTGCATTTACAGCTGTGGGCTGCGCCCGCGAGCTCCGCAACGAGGAGCCCAAGGTCCGTGAGCGGGCAGGAGGAGGGGGCGCGGAGGGCTGGCAGGCAGGGAGAGAAGAAGGGAGGGAGAGAAAAAGGGTGGGAAGGAGGGGGCGAGAGGCGCTTGGCCCCTTACCTGGCCAAAGACCGAGCTTAGCATGGGGTGCAGCTGCTGAAAGAGGGGATCTGCTTCCACCGAGCGATCGCTGCCGCTGGACTTGGTGGAGTACTTGCTGCTGGATTTGGACAGAGGTGAAGCGCCCTCTGAGAGCTTTAGGGATGCTCTGCTGGACCCCTGCCTGTGATTGAAAAAAAAGTCCTCCTCTGCCTCCTCCCCATCTCTGTCTGAGAGCTGATGCTGGTCCTGGGGGTGCCCGTGGCTGGCGTGCGGCGGGAGGTGGTAGTGGTGTCTGGATGTCCGCACCGGTTCCCTGCCGCTGCTTCTCCTTGGACCTCCTTCCGCCGGCTCCGGCTGGCTCTCCCCTCGTCCATGTGACAGCTTCCCCGCGCCCCTGGCTCCATCCTCCCGGGCCCCCGGGTGGCAGAGCGGCCTGCGGGCACTGGGCTCCCCGGGAAGCGGCTCCTGGCTCTGCTCCCTCCCCGCCTGCCCATCTCGTCCTCTGCCGTCCCGGGAGCGGCTGCCGCGGGGCTGGCCCCCCGCCGCTCTCCGGCTCCCCGCTGCCTTCAGCAGCGAAGTGCGGGACTCGCTCTTCGCCATGGAGGAGCCGCTCATCGCGGGGCCGCTAGAGCCGCATCCCCGGCCGGGCGGAGCGCTGCCGCTGCGGGCACGGCTGCGGCGCGCCGCTCACGGCATGTCCTGCGGAGACCCGCTTAAATCCCGCACCGCGGCCCATGTGACAGCACAGACAAAGGCCGCGGAAGGGGCGCTCCGGCGGGGGCTGGCGGGCACCGTTCCCCCNGCCGAGGAGGTGCGGACGGCGGCGGGCGGCGCTCCCGCAGCGTGGCGGGCAGGGCCCGGCGGCTCCGAGCACGGCGGGGAGGAAGGGCCGCAGCCCTCCCGACACGGCGACCCGGAGCCGCGGGAGCATGGCCCCCGGCGGCGCTGCGAACGGGGAAGGGCAGTGAGGGGGGAGGACTCTAGGACGGGCCCCCAGGGCTCCCGCATCTCCCAGGAAAGAAAATTAGTGCCTCCGAGGACTGAGGCGGCATGGCGAGCGCTCCCTGACCCGCCGAGCCACCCGCCTGCCCCCACGTGTGGCCCTCGGGAGGTGCCTCCTCGCCGGCACCGAGAACCAGCTCCCTGTAAGGGGCCGGAGGCCGCTGGAGCGCTCCGAGCGCCTGGGTGCTGAGCCTGGCTAAACGGGACGGCAGTGGATACGGGCTCCATAGGTCAGCAACTACAGGTCGTATCCATATAACTGAGAGGACTGGTCCAAACCCGAGGTTTCCCCAAGTTGGCGATAGGAGGCTGGGCGCTCAGCACACGGGGAGGCTGACACAGCACACAGGGAAGTTCTCATCCAGCCTTTAAAATGGATGGAGAGGCTTCCTTAGGGCACATCATAAAAGGACATCAAAATGAAGGACTTTGTAGTTATAAAGCTGATTACTTAACGTCTTTGTAATCAAACATAGGTAATTAAGTGGCAACAGGTGGTTTAATAATGGTGTTCTGTTTAAAAACAGAAAAAGATAATGGTGACAAATCAGACATATGTTCCCAATGAGGAAAGGACCTGGCTTCTTCTTGCTCATCTTCAGATAGTGATTGTGCCTCACTGCCAGACGTGGATACCTCAGCAGTTTATGCACCCAGAAAGATAAAGGTGTGATTATCGCATAATAAGCTTACTCATGCTAGCTCTGCTCTTGCTGGCACATGCACAGCAGTTACTATGTGATGACACAGTCTTCCCTGCAACGACCCAAGCACAATTGCTCTGCAGCCTGGGGCTCCAGTGCAGCCTGTGCTGTTGTGCCCCCACCACTGCAGCCACACACACTGGACAGGACAAAACTGCCACCATAAGAGAAATACACTGTGTCCCCAGCTCAGTTGGCCCTGTGCCCTCAGCTGTGCTGTCAGCACCAGATGCACAGCAGCCATGCTCAGTTCCTGCACAAGGTCCCCTCCATCCCTTCTCAGGGTGGTGGAGAGGAGAGGCTGGTCCCTCTGCCCCTCTCCTGCTTTGGCAGCAGCCGTCATGGTGATTAAATGGGCTGTTGAAGCGAATTGTAGCGGGGATGTTTGTTGAGCAACATTTTGCCATGCATACCTGTAGTGTCATTTCAGCTCCTACTTGTAGCCAAGGAACCTTTTTGGGTTTCTTTTTGGTTTTCAGAACAGGCTGCTCCTGTTTGATATCAGCAATGCAGAACCACCACTCACGGCTGGATCAACACAAACCCTTGCTTTCCCTACCGCAGCTGCCTTGCTGGAGCCATGGCTGCTACAAGGTGTCTTTCTGACAGGAAACTCAGAGGCAGCAGGAGGCTGAAATGAACGTTTCTCAATACCTCTGCGCTGGGGAACTTAATTCCATCAGGACGTAACACTGCTTCTAGAGAAGCTGCCATTTCTGTAATTGAAGCTGGTGCTGATAAGGCATTGCTGTGAGGGAGTTCTCACAGTAAGATGCCTCCCTCTAGCCTGACTAACACTGCCCTCACCCTCCTTGGGGTCTTTTGAGCTATTCCTGAGGACTGTAGTGACACTGTTGTCTAAAGGTAGTGCCTTGCCTCAATCAACTGAGCACTGCATAATTTGGAGGAGATGCCTCATTAGTGAGAAGGGACTGACTAGTGCAGGTGTGATTCATCACTTTGGAGAGCACTTCAGGGATCAGGGGATGAAATGGTAGGACTAAGAGAGGCAGTAACAATGCAGGCAGGGGCCATGTCACAGAACTGACCAATAAAACAGGAGCAGCAGCTGAAAAAACTATGAAATGTGACAGAGTGAGAGCACAAACCAGAAACCTGGCTGTCTGCAACAACTGTGTTTGGGTTTCAGCTGAGGACAAACCCCAGCTGTTCAAAGAATCTGGAGTATATCCTCCTCACAAATTCACTTTGGAGGCTCTTCATATATATCCTTTTCTAGACAAATTAATCTTGGGATAACAGTGGCTGTGTAGCATCCACTGCATACTAAAGAGCTAGCTATTCTGGTGCCAAATGCCAGGGAACCACAGCACCTGGCTGCAGAGAGAAGCACACAATTCCAGCATGGCTAAGCAGTGAGATGCTCAGGGACATCTCTCCAGAGAGAACATGGCTCCTCTTCCACCTGGCAGCACAAAAGAGAACAGGCCTGAATCCTCAAGATACGACGATTGTATTATGTAATGTACATGCTTGCTGCTTCCTGAGAAAGATCTAAGTTAAAAGTATCCCTGTGATTCAGTCAAATGCCAAACCAGAGGAGAGCTGTGCTTCCCTCCCAAACCATGGGGATTCTGGAGCAAGAGAGCAGCCTGTGGCCAGTGTGGGAAGGTGGATCCTATTCCAGCAAGCAATGACAAATACAGCACTGCCTGCAAGTGTAAAATCCTCTTTGCTTAAAAGTGCTGTCAAAAAGAATGCACATGAGCAAATGCATGAGTGTTTTTGGGGAAAGGGTTTGGTCAATTCTTTTTGACTTCACCTGTGTAGACAAAAATTTTGAATAAAATTAGAATACTTCTCTGAACTCCCAAGAGTGTATTTCCAGTTCAGTTAAAGATGGCAGCCTAGAAAAGGAGTTTGAGTGAAATGGGTCAGCATTGCCCATGGGGAAAAAAAGTCTCCAGCAAGCTGTTAACAGGAAGGCACAAAAACGTCTGTGATGTTTTGCAGCAGTTCTCTTGGTTCTAGTTTCTTAGTCTTTATTATTCCTCTCACCTGTGTTTGCAAGAACATAGCTGTCTTGGGCAAGTATGGTGTCATAAAACAATTTGCCAAAACACAGTAAAATCTAAGCTGGACTGGGCAGAGAACCAGGATATTAATCAGGAATCTGTTCCCTAACAGAAGATGAACTGTCTAGCCTTCATTTATGGCCTTCTCCTTTCCCTTTACTATCTCTTCATCATTTTTAAGGGCTTTCAGAAACATGCCACGTTTCAGTAGTCATAAAGATGCCAAGTATCAGTCTTCTGGCATATTGTATTTGGACAGGCATGTGTCTGCCTCCAGAGGAAGCAAAAGCACTGACAGCTGGAGATTCTGTTTGCTTGAAGACTTGGTATTGCTCTTCAAGTTTTACTCCACGGGAGAGGAATAATCCCAACAGCATTACAAAGGCATTATTGTTCTGGCTTTAATCCCAGTGCTCAAATCCACTCTGGTTACTTGCATCCTGATTGCAAACAGAGAACTTCCCTTTGTATTTGTCAGGACGAGACTGGCAGATGGATTGAAGTCACTGTTTTCTATGGTTAAATAGTGTCAAAGGGGGGAAAGGCCACAGCATGATCCGGTAATAAGCCTACAGGAATGGGAAAGCTAGATGAAGGGCAATGGAACAAAAATAACAGTCCATAAGAGAAACAATGATCTACAGGAAAAACACAGCTGGATGAAAGGAAGATAAGAGAGAGGTGAGGGGGAGAATACATGTGTAGGGGCAACGGTGAAGCTCCCTGTACATTAGAATGTAAATGTACAGAGCTTGCCAGAGGGCCAGGCTGTGCCCAGAGAGCTGGCAGTGGGAAAAACAGGGAAGAGCAATAATCAGTGTGGAAGAGGGGAAGTGTTTCCAAAGGGAAGCAACAAATCTTTTCGCTATGATGCTCTGCAAGGGCATAGACCTTGGCTTGACTCCACAGCTCCATGTTGTTGGCATGTGAGAGACCAGTCAGAACAGGAGACCACACTAGACATGGAGATGATGTCCCAACCCTTTATCAGGTTGTTAAACCAAGTAATATGAAAGAAGGTGCAAAAGAAACTCTGCTGCTCAACGGGACAGATACAGCTGAGCTCCCTGAGCTTGCATGTGCGGCCTAACTTTAGCCAGACTCCTAAGACCCAACCTTCCCTCCTCCAGACATGTAACTGAAATAAATAATTTTCCTGGAATTACTCCTCACCTGACTTCCTTCCCACACAGCCTTTTTGAGTCTCAGTCTTCCAGGTCACACAGCTAGGGATGCAATTAATTAAGCTGACATAGCTGGCTCAGCTTTGCAGTTTTAGTGCCCACGGCTGGCAAATGTCACCTCTTTCGTATCAGACATCTCTGTTGCCAAACTACAATAACTTCACAGCCACATCTATGTAGAAGGCACTGCTGTGCAAGTGGAGGTGAACCACAAGGCAGAAAGGACATTCAGTGGAGGTCTGAGTTGTAGGAAAAAAAAATAGTCTGAAAAATCACTGAAGCAGCAATTAATGTAGGAAGGAAAACGTTATATCACTTCATAACTCTCCACTTTCAGACGACCTGAGCTCCTGTAGATAACAGCAAAGCTTTTCATGAGTCCATACAGATGTTTTACAGTCACAATAAACTAATAAACTATGTACATGATAGAATTACCTCTTTCTGAAATACGATCTGGACCACAGGATTATGGCTGCTTTTCAGAGAGACAGGTAGACTCTTCAGCTGGAGTGAAAAGGATTCTTGATTATCAGGTAAAAAGCCTGCTGCTGTGCTTTGTTGTTGTTTTTTTTTTTTTTTCCTGATTAGGGACATACAATCTTTGCAAGTTAAAAAAAATAAAAGTAATTTATCAACTGCCTGAAGCATTAGTTCAGGGAATGGGAGGAAAAGAGAGCAACACTGAAGGCCAGTTACTTGCAGTCAAGGTTGGAAGTTGTTTGGGGACAAGGGTGAATAAATTGCTATTGCTTGCTCATTGCTTGGCAGCCTGATCTCTCGCCAGTCTCCTGCCAAAGAAACCTTCTTGTTTTATTTTGGGTGAGGGGTACTTTACAATGGGAAGGGTATTAAGGTGTATCAAGATTATGATACATTAGTCCCTCATACTTTATTCTCCCCTTATCAATGCAGAATAAAATCAGAATAAAACTATATGCTGTTTTTCATCCTTTGACCCTTTCATCACCAACAACTAAAATATGAGCTACCTTCATGAAACAACTCAGTTATATAACATAAATGCAGTTATACAGCAAACAGGGAAGAGTACGAAATAACTACAGAGAGTTTGAATTCATTTGGGATCAGCTAGAATGAATCATTCATTATTTCCAGGGTAGCAGTTCTCTCTCCATAGACCTGCCCTCTCAAATATTTTATTTAATGAACACTGATACTGGTAAATAACTAGAACAGGTCTGGTAGAAGATAACACCAGAGAGAGATAGGGTTTGCCACCATCTGGATTGTAACCAGAAAGTAACCTGTATGAGTTGCAAAACACAGTCAGGTTTCTGTTAGCAGCCAGTAGTCTGTTCAGATGAAAAATTAGAGCCCTACTACTGACTCAAGAGAAGAGGGTGAGGAATCTGTGGCCAGCAGAGGAATAACACCTTGATTCAGTAGCAAAGCTGCTTGAAATTCCTGTGCAAGCATGCTGAGTCAGCAGGCTAGCAGGGTGAGGGGAGGCAAGATGCTGCTACCAGTGTCATTGGCACAGGAAACTAAACAAAGGCACTGTGAACGCCTAATCTTGGAGATCAGCTTCTCCCTGCCCCCAGTAATTTAGTAGCATTCTGCATAAACTACCCTTCAATTTCAGATAACATAATTTGTCAATTTGACAAATAAGTTAGTTGCAAAATGCTTTTTATGCCTCATTTCAGAAGGGTGCTATGTTTTGGTAGTCAATCTAACAACATCTCATTAGTACAATTTTAAAGTTACATTGAATAATGTAGGCTTTTAGCAATTTTAAACAAATCCTGTTAAACATCTAGAGAAGCATTTCTATTTCATAGTTATTAAAGGATCAAATTAACTCAGAGAGGATGATTAGCTTTATCTCGTGCAGTGGCAAAGATCAGCTTCACAATTTTGAGGCAGGCAGCACACACCAGTGCACTAGCAGGGAGCTGGGTGTCAAAATGAGAGCTAATGACCACGCTGACTGCCCGTGAATTGAATGCTCAAGTCTAACATCTTCCCCAGCAGTGAAGATATGTGGGATTTGAGCTTTACTGCACTATGCCCGAGTTTCTTTCGTGTGAGGTACAGACAGTAACCTGCCTTCCAAAGGTGTTATCAGGTCTTTCCATTTAAAGACTTCTGTTCAGATACAAAGTAGAAAGTGTTGCAGGCTTCTAAAAAGCATTTAGCGCAGCATGTACAGAAGCTGGAGAACACAGAAATCTTGGGCTTCTGGGTGTGACTTCTAAATGCAAACTGCAGACATGTCCTGGTATATTCTTTATCTTTTAAGGTGAGACTTAAGGAGAGGTTCATATTTGCTGCCTGAGGCTCAGGTTCACATCTCTCCTTTATCTGCTTATTAATCAACATAAAACTCCATTAAAACTGTTTGTTTCCTGTATTAGTTTACCAGGAAGGCTCTCTGTTTCTCTCTGGGCTTTGTTCAGTTTGAACTGAACCAATCTCCTGAAGAAAATCTCCTTAAGACAAGTAAACATAAAGGCTCATATTCTAAAAATGCCAATTTGTTATTTTTTAAGGCTCACTCCTAGATTAAAATATAGAAACACTGGAAAAAGCTGGCTATTGCCTGAAGTAGCTGAAGCAGTATAAGAGGAAAGGGGATGATCATCTGCAATGAACTAAAATTTTAAGAACCATACTTCAAAAAATCTGCTTATTGAGTAGTGAAACTGCCTCTCCTTGCTTCCTTTTCAGTGACTTTCTGGGATAGCCACAGTGAGGAAACCAGCTCCCAGTTTCCAGGTGCTCTCATCTATTTACCCAGTTGAGAAAAACCTAATACACAGTAGTATCTTATCAACACTGGCACTTTTTATAAAAGTATATTTAATTATCTCCATCCTGTAGTTTCTTTCACCTTCTGGAAGATTTAGAGCTGCAAACAAGGCTCCTACAAGACTTTTTTGCTCACTCATACTCTTTCTAATAATATCAAATATTTTTAAATATACATTGACTGAGCTTAGACACTTGAAACTTATTGTTAATTTCTAATGGGTTTGTGCATTAAAGGCATGAGGACTAATGACAGACTAGACAGATCAAACAGAGGTTTTTCCTGACACTCCAGCTCTGAAGGATTCAAGTGTGGATAAGGCTGTTATGTAAGACAGGCTTTTGGATATCACTGAAGTGCTTTACAATTAAGATGGAATATTAATAAAAGACTTATACTGAAAACCTCCAGCTATTAGAAGGATTAGGACTTTGCAGTGGGCTAGGGAAATACATACAATGTCAAAGCCATCTTCTTGGCTGGGATCAAAGGCAGAAAAGGCTCTGGCAGAAACAGCATCTTGGGAGGGAGAGGAATAGATCTGCAGTGTCACATAATAATAATAAATGATAATGATATTAACAGCAGCAACAGCTCCTCGTGCAGAGATTGCAATCCACAGCAGCAGCAAAGAAACTATGGGTGCAGTGTAGAGCTGCTCTGGTTCAGCAGTGTGCCCTCTGACAGCAGGTGTCCCCACAAGAAGGGAAAAGTATCCACTCATTTACAGCCCTGCGGCTGTACTAGCTTTCCTGGGAAGAGCATGACAGAACAGGATTCACACTCAGTGCAGTTGTCATTCAGCAGCAATGTCAGCTCCTTACACCTGTGCACTGCCCAAGAGAAACTAGCACAAAAACTCATAGGGCTCAGTGCTCCATAAACAAACTGGGCTTTATTAGATTTGATTCTTTTGTTCAAAAACAATCTCTACAAGGAAGTGCCCTAAAGAGTATTCTCTTTAAAATCCCAGAATCACTCCCTGTGATTTTTTTTCCCTGGGGAAAATTTACTCTGATAGTTTCATTGTGTTCTACAGAAATATTATTTTGCGATAGACTGTAATCAGGCAAACAGCACTGACCTAATTTTGAATATACTTCTTACTTAGGAGTTTGCCTACTTTTGGAAGAACTTGGGGACTTAAACCCTTTGCCAGTGTGCCATTCCAACACGTGCCTGAGTTCCCTTCCATGCCATAGCCCTGGCAACTGTAACTCTTAAGCGTTTCACTTGCCCAGGCTCAGGAACGGGGACACAGCAAAAGCTTTCATTCTGTTAAGCACCGAGAGCTGGAAATATGTCATTAATTAATAAGGAGTAACTTTTTAAGCAGTTTTGGGTGCAAAGGGATTAAGGAATGCCATATGGTATCAGGAGTAAAAAGATGCCAAAGTGTGTAACTTGATTGGAAAAGAAGCAGCTACCAAGATGCCCATAAGAGCTGCAAGTCTGGAAATGCAGAATGCAATTGGGAACATATTAAATTGCATGTGTATGTGCTAGAAATCCATGTTTATCTAAAAGCCATGTATGCCAGTAAAAAGAAAGAAAATCAGAAGCCTTCTTTTTCTTAATACTCTAGTTTGATACATTTGAAATGTGTAAGAGGTTCCAGTCAATTCTGGCAGTGAAAACCCTTTAGAAATCCACAGACATTATGAGATATTGCACTTCACACATAAAAATGAAATGTAAGGATGGGGTTTTTAGGCAAACATAAGAAAGGAAAGTGGAACTGTTTTATGTATAATTTTGAGTATTTATAATGCAAGATAATAGTGTCTGATGCAACATATTAGAAAACCACACTAATAAAACAGGGTTTCTCACCTGTAGACAATGTATTTAACAAAACAAAAAGTGAGAATTAGAACGCTTACGCTGGAAAAACCTGAAGTTAGAGGAAATAGGGTTTTGAAATAAAAGAGGGACAGATAAGATGGAACAAACTCTCAAGCTACTCCTTGTAGCATGACACAATGCACATTTATGATGAAAATCAATAGCTCTAAACAAATATTTGCAGGAGACTGTGAACACAGGAAGTTGTGCTAGAAGACAGGCATACACTGAAGAGGAACACACAATACATTACCAAATCCAGGAACAAGATTTTTTCCTTTCTTGAACAAGTGCTAACAGTTACAATAAGATGAAACAACTTCATCTTGATATGGTATCTCTGAGTGGGCTCAGCACACTCTAACAATATATACATTAAGAGACATCATTAACTTCATGCTACACTCTAAATCCTTCAGAAAATAATGAGGATCTTTAGCATGCTGGTTACGAGTATTTATTGGAGCCAGGTATCATAGAACAATTCCTGTGTTAATTTTGATGATGCTGATATTTGGCTTGGATAGAAGGGTGAAATATTGAGCATTTAAATAGTTTAGCCTCTCAGACACAGGAGCTCTGTGGAAGAAACCCAACAGAAACACTTAGTGGCTAAGCAGCTGAAATTCTGACTGATTACTGCACTTTATGTAAGCAGAGCCCTTGCACAGTTCCCTACAGTGATTTCTGCTGGTAGGAAAGGCTGGGAACTGTAATAAAAGCAATACCTGTCTATCACAATAATATGGTGAATGGTACACATGTTCAAATGAGATGTCAAAGCTAAAGTCTGCTGATTACCCAGACCACCTCATCTCTTAGCCTGTGTTGTTATCTCATTCCCAGCTAGAACCGGGGAATATGAAAGTTTTCCCACAGTTATTCTCCCCAACCCAGCGCTATTCCTGGAAGCACAGTCTGGTTATATTATTTGAATCCCCACATGCAGCAGAAACTGATTTGGAACATTGCATCCTGTATCCCTTGCAACAGCAAATCTTTTATGGGTCCTCCTGTGACCCAAAAGCCAGGAGAACAGCATGGAAGGAATCATCAGCAAGAAAGCCCTAAATGAAGAAATGAAATATATTTCCTTTGGAGAAGAGGCTTACTGAAGTGTAACGAAAACAAGCCCCATCCCTCCTCCCCTGTGTGCACACACACACCCTGGAGGCTTTTGCAAAGCCACAGGAACGGAAATAATTTTGTTTGAATCCATCAAGCATTAAAATCCGTTCGCTGAGGGATTGAAGTGAAAAATGAGCTGGAGACAGGAATTAGAAGCTCACTGCCTGGGCTGTCAAAAGGGATTTTCCCCAGATAGAAAACAAGCAGTTGGAAATGTAGAGAGGTAAATCCTTTCAGTCTCTGACATGTATGAACACTCTTGGTTTCCCCTCCTGGCCCTCTCAGTTCTGGGTTCATGGAGCCAAACCTGACTCCATGTGTACTCTTTGGCCATAGCACCCATCCTTGGGATCCCCCTTCAGGGGTCTGCTCAAGAATGTCACAAGCCATAGGCAAAGGGGAAGTGGTGAGATATGCAAGGGAGCCAGCTGCACTACATACACTGTACTTAAGGATGCCTAAGGTGCCAAAGGCATCTGCTGAAATGATAAACCAACAGCTATAAGAACCATTTGTGTAAAATTTGTTGAAGAAAGACAAAGAGCAAAGTTGACACTATAATCCCTGCACATCTTAATTTACCACTGGATAAAAATAAACATGATACTCCACATCCCTGAAATATGTTCTCTCTCAATACCAACATAAATTATCTCTGCACCAGGCACATTTTGTTGTTTCAGAAGCTTATTTGCACCCATAAGAGCCAGAGGCTTACCTTTTCCAAAATGAAACAGATTCAGAAAAATCCTGTGGCAGTTAGGGAGAATTGGGGCTGCTGTGTAGAGGACGTCTCCAGCCCAGAGTATGAGCTGAAGCATATAAGGTACATCTCACACTCACCAGTCTCTGCAGTCTTATAACTGGGCTTCGAGAAGGTTATTATCATTGCAGCACTGTTTGATTTATGCAGAGTAGGCTTCCCTTTTAGCTAGTTGCCAAAATAGAAGGCAAGAAACATTTATAGTACAACATTTGTATGAAGATACTAAACAAACACCAGTGTAAGAAAGGCCAGAATATCTCTGGGTCCATAGCACAGTGATGCAGAACAGTCAAAGGGTGAACACCAAAGAAACTTACAGATCTACCAAACAGCTTTAACAGAGTGCTGAGACTTTACACTCATCAAACTCTACACCAGTAGTATACTGCAGAGCCAACTGTTTACTTAGCAAAGAAGGGGTAGGAAGAAAGTAGAGAGAAAAAACCCAGAAGATGAGGAACCAAACATGCAGCATTTAAGCTATGGAAAAAAGCAACAGAATGGCAGGAGCCAAGGAGCCATCTAACTGCAGCCCAGCTCCACACACACAATTGGTTTAAGAATAGGGCAGGATAAAACAAGAACAAGGTAAGTAGTCACACATCAGGATCCTTGGTGCTGTGTGGCTTTGAATTCAAAAGCCAGCTAAGAGAACAGAAAACCTGAAGAAGTTTAGTTTAATGTAGAATTTAATAATTTTAACGTATGCCAATATGCTTCAGTTACCTAGTTACAAAGACGTATGTGTTCGTAGTAAATATTTTCTTTAACACATGCTGTCCTCTGTTGTTGTGTAATGTGCTTTCCTATTGTTCTGCATCTCTCTCTGGTAATAATACTACCACTTACGTGGTGTTTCATAGCTATAGATCACCCTGTCCTTAACCCAGGGGGTGTCATTATCTCTGTTTTACATATGGAGTCATGGAAGCACCTGAAGATGAAGCAAGTTCATGGCAAGACTGGAAAACGAGCTACAGTTTTCTGCATTATAATGTTAGCTTGTATATAAAAGAAAACCAGAGGTTTAAATGGGATTTGCTGGCAGCATAAAGACTGTTTGAAAATACCCATGAAAACAGCTCGACTTAATGGCAAGCCAGGGATAAACATGGACAGAGCCAAAGAAAGGATAAGATGATAATGCTATG
The DNA here is from genome assembly GCA_013399015.1 of Galbula dea. Classification (NCBI taxonomy): domain Eukaryota; kingdom Metazoa; phylum Chordata; class Aves; order Piciformes; family Galbulidae; genus Galbula; species Galbula dea. The sequence goes on along the minus strand of VWZX01009891.1, from coordinate 11,904 downwards.
GCCATGGGTCAGCAAGAGTCAGCTTAACAGCTACAACAGAAAGAGTTCATGTTTTTTTCACAATGATGATACCCACAGTTGTCTCCCTGCTCTTTGAGGGGCTGGTGAGTTATCAGCATCAAGACCCGAGCACCCAGACAGCTCAGCAAAAGCCTTTGGAGAGAGGCCTGGCTAAAGTCCGCTGGTGGCTATGTGGCTCTAGGGACAACATTGGGGTGGGGTTTGATCTTTATCTAGTAAGTTTTATATGCCATCCCCACTTCTGTCCCCCTCCTCCTGCTGAAGATGCTGCTGCACTGAACCTGAAAGGTCTGGTTATAAATAGCTTCTCCCTGCAGCTCCTCAATGAGCCACTGAGGCGGAATGAGTCATCTCTGTCAGCTCCGTGGCCCCCCCAAACCTACTGCGTCAGGTTGGGAGTATGGCTGCCAAAAGTAGTGGTACACACTGTTCTCTCTCAAAGGGCAGTGGCCTTGGGGGACAGGGACACTAAACAAACTAGCTCTACTCATTACTCATAAGCACCCAAAAGCCACATCACTTTTCCAATAAGAACAATGTAAAATCCACCAAAAGGCTTAGAAACCACCACTGGCACATCAGGTTCCTCTATCCACACCTTTATCCATGCCACCCAGGTTTTCAACTGGAGCTTCTAACCCAGTAATTTGTTTATTATGGAAGTGATTGAGGAGATCTCTGAAAAGTGAACCTTTCAGTCTACTTACAAAGAACTTCTTAGCAGGATTTGGGGAGGTTGTTCAGTGGATGGACAAAGCAACAACTAGATTTGCTGACAAAGCCTCACCTCTAGGTGAGGTGGGCTACTAGATGGGAGGCAACAGCCTTAGTGAGAGTTAAGGTTCTGATGGGAGCAGTGGAAATACTGATGAAATACAATTTCTTGCTTTAAATATTTGTAAAGACCAACACATCCCAAAACACAACATGAAATAAAAAAACCCAGTACAATTCCATCAAGAGATGTCCTGATTGTTCCAAGACTGTAAGACTCTTCTTATTGCACACAGTGAACATGGAAGTGAAAGATACTGAAACAAACACAAATTAAATAGCTACTGCCAAGAAAAGATGAGAACTTTGACAGCACAGCTGAACCTATATAGCTGCTACTACCTGGGAATGTTTGCCATTTGCATTTGTCAGACAAGAAATGAGAGAAGCAGTATCTCTGAAAGTAGTTCCTTCTGTTGAGTTGGTGTTTTCGGATCCTATCTATATCCTTTCTCACCTGAGACCAGGTACCTCTCCAATATCCAAGTCTGCTTCATCCTCATCCATGGCATTCTTCAGCTACTCCGAGCACAGTGAATTCCAGCTCCTAAAGATAAAAAGTGAAGAAGCAATTAGCTCAAATGCATGCATGGTATCAACTACAATTGCAGCTGGGTCCTCTGTCTTTTAGATCAGGATTATTCACAGTACTACACTGATTCCCCAGAAAAGTTGGCCTTTTTAAGGCCTAGAGGCTGCCTGTCAAACTTTCCAGAAATTTATACAGACTTTCCTCTCAAAGGAGGTAGTTTTCATTGGGGCTTGCAATTATGTCTCAGGTTGTATAGTTTCCCAGGTCATCCCATGAAAAGCATAGTATGCAGAACTGAACAGAGATAACAAAGTCTTTTTCATAAGCAATATCCCATTGCAATGGACAAAAATTCATACCAGTCCAGTTCCAAACTGGACACTGCACTTGAAAAGTGACAAAGGAAATATTTTAATTGGAAACTTCAAGGAACAAGTGAAAATGGTTAACAGAAAAAAAAAAAGCCAAATCAACACAAAGCAGGTTCAGGTACAAATAATGCAGGTATCATAATTCAACCCTATTTTCTTCCCTGCATCTTTCCACCATCATATTTTTTCTTCTTTCTGATCCACTTCACTTTCCCTTCTGCCTATTCTACTGCATTAACCAGAGATGTAGTGATTATGCAACAAGATTTTTCTTAAATTTCCAAGAGGCATCATTAAATTGTACATAAAAATAGAAAAAAAATTCTCCTGATGGAAGTAAAAAGTCAAGCACAGGTAGTGCCCAATGGCACATGTAGCCACTTGAGCATGCTGTATGGGAAAAGCCATGGTTCAGGTGCACTATTAACCTACCCAGTCACAATCAGGAGTTTAGATAACGACAGGGACACAAGCATTCATATCTGTTGTCATTGTTGCTTAGCAGAAAAAAATATTCTTTTTAGGCTATACAGACATTTCAGTTTCTCTTAGGATCCATTTTAAAAAAAAATGTGAAAGAAACTAAGAAACTCATTCCTCTGTGGATAGGAATATGGAGGAGGTCACCATATGCGTAGGATAAATACCCTTGTGTTGCAAACTTCTATCAGTCAGTCACCATCATCTGGTCTGTGGGATAAAAATGTCTCAAACATCAGAATTGCCCATCTCATTTACAGTGCCTACTGCTGTTCAGCAGAATCAGCCATGAAGAATAAGGTGCCTTCTTGTTCAGCCAATTGCCCTTTTTCTGTTTGTTTGTTGTTAGGTTTGCTGTTGGTAATGGGGTTTTTTAGTTGTGGTTTTGGTTGTTTGTTTAGCTTTTGTTTTCATTTGGGTTTTTGTTTGTTTGGGTTTTTTTGGTATTGAATCTTCTCTTCCTTCCTTTCCCTGATGTTAAAGGTAAAAAAAATCCCAAAAGACAACAACACAGTCATGAGAATCACAAAACAACTGATTGTGCTTGTGTTAGGAAATTCATCTGCCCTGCAGAACTTTCAGTAGACCCTCTCCAATACTGCTTTATACATGTTTTTCACTGATTTTCTTACTAATTCAAAAAGGCACTGTAGCTTCTAGTGCCAAGACACTGAACAAAAAGTCCCTCTGTCCCAAGGGAGATGAGGAGGGCTGGGTGAAGAAGAGCAAACAGAGAAAAGGAGATGAACATAGAGAAAAGAAAGACCAAGCATTAGCTTAGAAGAAAAACTCCGTTCCTTTTGCTCTGCACACCTTCTCTTGCTTCTTTCTCACAGTCAAGTTCCTCCCTGTCCTCTTTCCCAGGAGTGGGATAAGGTGATCTGCAGTACTACGTATAGCTGTGGCTTTAACTGAAACTCAGTCCAAACCCGACTTTTCAATTTCTAGAGCTCTGTAAGGGAACGGGCAGGAGATAAGAGCATCTCTGAGGAAGCAAGGTTTCTCTGGCAGAGCTGCTGCAGCAGCAAAGCTATTAATAAATGTTTGCAATCTTTTAATCATTCTGCTAAATTGCCACCGTGTTCTTGCAAACCCCACAGCGTGTCAGTGCAGCTACCTCCTCCTGCCTGCCTCCCCGTGTTCGTGCATGTGAGTGAGGGGGAACATCAGGAACATACTTGGATCTGAGGGATGCTGCGGTGTTAGAGGGAAAATGATTTTGACAAGTGATTTTTAAAATCTTCCCTATTCCAAAGAAAGCAGCCCTATTAGTTACATCTATAAACCACACTTTGACCTGTTTTTTCTCTCCAGCAAACCCTGCCTACTCAATCCAGACACTAAACTTTTCTTCATGAAAATATCACATCTGATCTGCCATGGCTTGGGACCCACTACCCAAGAGGCCACATCTCTTGTGATGAGATAGCACTGTAGTCACAATCAGCTAGCAGTCACTCTGGCTTAAACAAAGATATTCTCAGAAACAGAACATTTTTGTCTGGTTTATCCAACCCAGTATGGAGTTGATAGTCACCAGGATACAATGCAAACATATATTGCTTTTCAGGCTTTTTTTACACTTGGTCAGAATATCAGTGGACTGGAAAGCTGTTATCCTATTTATGGCACGACATAACATTTCAGGATGAAAAGCATTAATACTTCTAAATTAATTGTCTATTTGCCTCTTCATGTGCCTAAAGCATATCCATTATTGTTCAAACTAGCATATAACAGACAAAGCCACCTTCTAACGTCATGGTGGAGATCAGCATAATCCTTTATCTGTTCCCTCCCCCAGCTCAAACTCTCATCTTCATCCTAATTATAAGAGCATTTGAAATTATCATGGTTTAAAAAAAGATGCCAGCTTATATAATATTCTTATTGCTTATTAATGATTGCAAAAGGGAGAGCAAGTTGCCTTGCATTCTGGGAATTATGCAAACTGTGACTGAGCCATACCTTGCTGGGCTCTACCAGTTTCTTATTCAGAAGCCTGATGCATGAGGATTACCATGTAATAACAGATGTTAAGGCTTTTAGTGAACGACAGGCCTGCTGCACATACTTGAACAAAAAGACATGACAGGCGTCACATTTCACAGTGATTAGCTTTGGGCACTTTTCAGAGGCAGAAGACTCGAGGTGTAGTGACTTTAACCACCCTGCAAGTGTGGTAATCCCCAAGACAGCACAGCCTGAAGAGTTTGATTGCTGTTCAACATAGGAGCTTATGAATAATAATAAAGAAAACATCAGACTGGCTATCGGTGACACAGTTAATGGCTCTGACAGACAGAAAGACAGTCTGTTGGATGTGAAGTCCTTAATACAATTACTTAATCTAGAGTTACTTATACCTTGTCCTCAAAACATCACCTCCTCTATAAAGCTATAATGTGTGGAAGACACTAAATAACTCAACTTGAGATCAAGTATGTGTCCTCCAATTTTCTGTGTTTGTCACTGTTATCTTAATGTTGGAGAACACAGAGTAGAGTAGGAGGGAATGTGAATGGGAGCAGGAGCTCTGTATCCTGGTTATAAACTGCTGCATTTTTATTGAAAAATGAGCTTCAATATATGGTGACACCATCAGTCTCTGACACTAAGAGACTGTTAAAAGGCTAATTAAATTGCTTGCCCCCACGCTTACAGAGAAACACCTGCAGCCTGTGAGTCCCCAAAATAAAAGAGCTCAGTATGTATAATTTAAGTAAATTAAATAAAATTATTTTAAAATTATTTTGTTAATGCCTGTGATCTGACTCACAGATTTTGCTCTTATAATACTGGGTACATTACAATAACAGAGAAATGATAGAGTGTATATGCTTGTTCAAGCAATAGGGTTATCTAGGCAGCAATACACATACAAATGCTGAGGGCTAAGGTTGAATGATACTTTAGGGGAATCTAATAAACACTCAAAATCATCATCTTAGAGTTTCATAAAAATTCTGCATCTTACAAAAAAACCCCCTTCATAATTATTGCTTAAAGAGCTGTCCTTCTGTGTGCCGCAAACAAATCTGAGGGAGTTTTATTTTGGCCAAGTGGCTGGGGAGAGGACATGGGTGGAGAAGAGACAGTACAAAAACCATCACATACAGAAAGTTTTCATATGTCAGCACATTTAGAAATAAATGGGGATGTCATGCAGACAGTCCTGGGCATTATGCTGGGAGTACAGCATCCTCTGATAGCCCTGCTATTTTACCAGCAGCGCCCACCCTGTTATTTACCCTAAGAAGTCCCTTAGGTGCCCGTTATGGTATCAACAAAGAAGAGCCATGCTGTGCAAAAACACTGACTCCTTTGACACTACAGGATGAAAATCCTGCTGTCACTACACATCCTATAGAGAGAGAGAAAAAACCCAAACCACACTTAACTGCCTCCAGCTTAGTTTCTTGACCCTTAAGCAGGTACTAGATTTAAGCTACACACATTCCACAATGCCACTTCTTGATGTATCTCACGTTCTGTCTCTACACCACCTTGTACCTTGCTGGCTGGAAGTACTTGGCTCAGCACAGAGACACAGGCAGCCCAGGGTGCTGACATACAACAGGCATATGCTGAAATGTGGGGAAAAGTGAGCTCCCTGAGGAAAGATGGAAAATGAAACCAGATGCCACCAGTACTGAGAGACAGAAGAAACCAGATCTGATCCTTTAGATGACTTGATGGAAGCTGCTCATGTTCAGAGGCAGTAGGACCAAATTCACCACTAATTAAGTCACTAATGTTACAGCAGGATAAACATGATCTTTTAAGCATCACAGGTATGAAACAGGGACAGAGAAGGTCACATAGCAGCAACTGCTTGAGTGCCAGCATGAGCACTATGGAATTTTACTGAGATGGCTTGAGGGACATGCCCTGGGTCAATTGTCCCCAAATCATCTTACTATGGCAGATGCCATCAGACTCTGCAAGAAGGCTGTAATGTGCATTATCAGGAGCTTTAGCTTGGGACCAACCAGCAGCAGGCAGAAGTCATCTCAAGTGCCAGCTCAGACCCCCCATGCCCTCAGGGCAACTGGTGGAATCAGCCCAGTAAATGCAGTGAGATATCTTTCACTTTGCTTCTGCCTTCACAGTGCATATAGTTAAGAAAGGTGACAAACATTTATACTCTCTGACTCAGGTGCAAACACAGCTTTAGAAAAAAACCAAACCAAACCAAAAATCCCCCAAAACCTGAACTAAATAAAAGCAAAAAGCCCAGCAAGCTTCCCAAAATGGGTCAAATGCTTCCAGTGCTTTTTGTCTTATTTACAGCCACTGCCTCTAGAAATCTGTTCGCACTTCTTGGTCTTTGTGAGCACATCCAATCAGCACAGCAGAAATAGAGTCATTATTGATTCTCTCCAACCAAATCTGCACTCATACACTGCACCCTGCCTCTGCTTTTGAGGGGCTTTCACTTACTGTGCCAGGCAGTGGGATGCTGCAGCTAGAATTTGATCTAAGCAAGAACAGACAAGTGGGGGTGGTCTCTGTCAGAGCAGGTCAGGCAAAGCACTGAGCCCCATGTGCCCCAACTAGGCAGTGACTGATGTACTCTTTGCACCAAGCTGACACCAGTACAAGCCAAGACCCTGCAGCTGCAAGACAAGCCATGGCTGTACCCCACCAAGCAGCTCCATCACAGCCCCCTCCTCGCCTGCATGTGTTGCTGCAGCTCTGCCAGAGCCAGGCACAGGTTATAGAAGGTTGCTCCAGGATACCTGTCCTCTCCCCTCAATGCCATAGCTGCTGAGCGATAGATGCACTGGAAAATGTTTTTCATTGCCTTCCTCATTAGGGAGACAAGTGCTCTGCACAAGACAGCTCTGATCCTGTGCTGCTCTAGCCTGCTGGAATTAAAGTCATGCAAATAAATGACTGTTCAGTATATGGCAACATCAGCAGATACAACTTAGTGTAAAATAGGTCCCTTGCTTAATCTGCGCAAGGGAATTCCAGGGGAGAAAAAAAAAAAAAAAAAAAAGCAGAGAGCTTGAAGGACAAGAAACACTGGACACAATATTTTTTCAGAGTAGCCTGTACACCAACTCCTATGTGAAGGAGGTGGTGAGGGTAGGCTAAGTTTATGCTGTAATAGCTTCTTATCTCAATTATTACATTATTTAAGTGCACAACAACTCAATAATTTATTTGTAGTTTTCCTTGAAGTAGAAAAATTATGTTATCCTTATTTTGCCAATGTGAAACTAAGGCCTAGAGAGCTTAAGAGCAAGACTCTTACACATATGAAGGTGCCCAACTCACTCTCACTAAAATCAAAGGAAGTCATACACCTAAATATTTTGAGGATTTTTAATGAACAGCAGAAACCAGTGGAGCAGTTAGGAATTTCAGGTCTCAGGCTAACCATCTACTAATCTTATCTAATTAAAAGTGCTCTGCCTTTGTAAAAATTGTATTTTGCTTTTCACCTTAATTCACATAGCACCATCTCCACTCACTGGCAGCCCCTCTGCTGGCTGTGCTTACCCACAGGTGACATACTCCAAAAGTCATGAGGGCTTTTTTTCTTTTTTTAAAAAAAGCTTCCTTCCCAGATAGGCAAGCTCAGGGGTTTGATTTGTTGTTATTGTCATTACTGTTGTTAGTTCTTTCTAACACTCTCCCTTTGCCTTACTTGTGGTTGTCCCACAGGTTTCTGGAAATTTACCGAGGAAAAGTCTTGCAGCATTATGGCACTTGAACAGATGATGCAGTTTGTAGAAGTGCCATTCAGCAAAGAACAAAACAGAGTCCTGTCTCAGAAGCCTGCTCTGAGATCTGTTATCTCTGAAACTACTGGTCTCAGGTGCAGGCTGGAAAGTAAGGCCATTCTGAAGTTTACAACAGTCTTTGCCATAAGCTTATGGAATGTTGTTCACCTCCCTATAGGTAGCAAGAAGCTAAAATCCTGCTAATGCTATTGGATTCTCTGTGAAGGAGTAATTTTTCAATTACACATAATTAATAGTAATTACCTTTTATTGTCAGAGACCCAGAACAAAGAATAATTAATCCATTTTAACATCCTCGTTAAGAAGGTATTAAACACGAGGGTTTTACACAGCAGATTACACAGTAACACAGTTATCCCACTATATAGTCTGTGTTGCCTACTGCAAAAAGAAAAGACAAAAGAGAATCTTGAACTATCTGAACTAAAATTCTAGTTTTTGCCTTAATTTAATTCACTCATTTTGAGACAGCTGCTTGCAGCAGCTTGCTGCAAATGAAACGTGCTGCCTACAGCTCTCCCAAATTTAGAGGCAATATTACTATATTTCGTAATCAGCAGCATTCAAGTGGACATTTTATTAAATTTTAACATGCATCTATGACTAAAGTATTTGCAATATTACCATTGCAGAGCTGAAGATAAGGCTCAAAAGTTTAGAGCCAGCTTCTCACTTAGCACCACACCTTTTTGCACTGCTCTTCTTTCACACTGGTTTTTGCTGCACAGGAAGAGAAGACTCCTGCTTCTGTGGTCACTCCACACAGCACATGCCAAACTCACAGAAGCTTATGCCCTTAACCAGATCTTAAACTCTGGCTTCAGTCTTCCAAAGTTGGCTTCCAAATTTTGCTATGTGAATGGAAGCTCACCTTACAGCATTTGGGATGTCTCTCAGAGCATGGAGACATCGTTAATCTGAAGTGAAAATTCCTTTCCTTGACTATTAAAAAAAAAAAAATAATCAAAGAAATGTGAATTTCCTATTTTGATTAGTAGTTGAGTAGTCCAAGACCACACTGCAAGCCACTGGAAGATGCAGAACCAGAATTTGCTTCAAACACATGGTTTTGCAAGACAAATATTCCATATGGCAGGATGACAGAAAAGATGAGGGCAGTGCTGCAGGCAGTGTATGGCAGCATTCTCTGGCCCATGACAGCCTGGGTGCCAGAAAGCTTATGATCAGTGATTACATGTTAAGGTGATGCAAAAGGACAGATTTTATCCCTGTGTGTATTGATCTGAGAGATTCTGAGTTCAAAATCGGGGGAGTGGAGAGACATAGAAAATAGGGGAGTAAAAAGGACGGCACTGAAGGGAGAAGGAGAATGTCCCAAATGTTAAATGATAGCATCTGCCTGAAAGGCTCCAGGCCAACATGCTCAGAGAATGCACTCTTCTGTCTCAGTGACCTTGTGAAGACAAACTGAACAAAAAGCTTCAGGCAACATCAGACAGAGGATTTAAGAAGCAGTTTTAATTTTAGCCAGATTGTTTTGTATTTTCAACTACGGGGTTATCTCAGGATGCAATGTGCATATTGTGGAACAAAATGTAATTGTCACCTCCAATTCTGATACTGCACCTGATGGCAAATTTGCTTCTGGGGCAAGCAAAAAACCATGGGTTTGGCTACAGAGGGAAGATCAAATTGCAGTATCACAAAGATGGAGTATAAGTACATCCTGATTTTACTTTAGAATGTAATTACTCAGCTACCTCATGTATGAGCAACATACAAGACATACACTCCAACACAATATGCACCAATACACTGGTACCTTCTACTCACATTACATCCTTGCTCTGTAACTCCAGACTAACAGCTATTTACCATGAACAAACTGTTTAATCTCCCTGTACCTCAGTTTCCTTATCTGTAAAATGGAAACATCCTATCTAAAAAGATGATTCACTAACTGATATATCTCGATTTTCCAGTGAACACATTTGCTGGTAATTATAGCATTACATGCAAACTCTAAGAGTTGGCTGCATACAATAAAACATATGCATTAGCCATGTGTCTATTGCAGTTTATTAGCACAATTAATTCTACACAATACAAATGTAATCCAACCTGCAACTTGGAGATTATGAATGCAGTACAAATCCAAAATAAGAGTCTAGATCTTCAAGGCTGTGGTAAAATGTTAAATGATAAACTACAATGGTAATAAAACCAATCTGGACTGATGGGGAATAACCCCTTTATGTGCACCCTACCACACATAACAAACGAGCTGGGAAAACGAGACCTTGGTTTTCCTCCTGTACCTCCCCAGCATCACTACTTTAGCTGACAATCACTGATGAACACTTAATCTGATAAAGAATCTTCTATCCAATGTTCTCAGACTGCTTAACATATTGTCTTTAATGTGTATAGACAGTGCATGTTATTCCCCTCTGTCCTTATATACTCTGTCCTCCACAATTTCTATTTGATAAGCTATCCAAATTGTCCCTCCAAGTCTGCAGGAAACACATCCATCCTCTCTCTTGGCAGGTCTCCTGACCCACTCTTCAATTTAAATAGCCTTTTCTGACTTTTTTCTGTCTCAGGTCTTTTCTTATGAAACAGCTCCTTCCCACCTTGACCGTGTAACTCACCATCACTTACGACAGTTTTGTGAATCACTGACACTGGAATCAATACAGCAAAGCTAGCAAAGGAAGGGAGTGAGAAGGTGGGAAAACAAATGTGAAGATGTTGTAACCTTTTAGCCCTGTGCTGTCAGCTCATGACGCTAGGATGCCTGACTGGATGGCTTGTACTAACACAGGCAGTGACATTACAGGGAGATGTGGTTGCTCAGGGCAGCTCTGTGCATCCTCCCAACCAACAACAGGGAACTAAAGACAATATCCACCGTAAAAAGAAGCAGGACAGGGCTCTCTCATAACACTGCTCTCTCTTTGCACTGTGTCTCTCTGAATCAGCTTTCTGGACCGAAAACAGAGGCCTTCGCTACACATCAGGTCCAGCCTGCAGCATGCACAGTGCACACGTCCTATTGGATTACAGGGCAGAATGCACTCACATGGTATGTTTGTCAGAAACCCAGCTGTGTCTCTGCAGAGAGGGGTATGAGGGAGGGCACAAATGCGAGCAACACAAGCAGCCCTGCACAACCTGAGCCCAGTGAGCCCCACAGGATGCCACCAGAAAGACAGGAACAACAAGCAAATATACCTTGGCAGGCACACTGGAAGGCTAAGCTGGAACCTCACTCCACAAAGCAAATATATAGGAATCTTCAGGGACTTTGATGTAATTCAAAAATGTGAGAATAGCTTATCACCTATTATTGTATTGACAAGTGGAACAGATTACAGCTAGATCATAGTTTGGGTACTAAAACAGAAAGCAGTATAGCAAAGATCAATGGAATTCACTGTCATCCAGAAAATACTTCTATCTGCGTCAGCTTCAGAATCTGACAAACCTTCCCCCCAGCCTCTTCAATCACGACAAAACAAAAGGTCTCTTGGAAAGTCCGTACCGGCCTTTGTGCTTCTTTTTCCCCACCCAGGTAACACATATTCTGCAATTCTCAGAAAAACATGGCTCAAAAATGTGATCACAGGTGAAGGAAAGAAGAATTAACAGAGAAAGGGAGAGAGCAGCAGAGCAGGCATCTATTTCAGAGGGCAGAAGTTTATCACCCAGGACAGGATTTCCACTGGCTTTATCATTATTTTCTTTGTCTAGAATTAAGATCATTAAAGAAAATGTTTCCACTCTGAATTATCAATGGGTTCCCACTTAAGAGTGCCACAGCACTCCTGCATGATTTGCCTCCAGAGACCTCGGTGAAAGTGTTTCTCCCTAACCGGTTCTTTCTCCCACCTCACATTCCAGTCTCAGAGGCAACCTAAACCAAGGCAAGAAAGCACAGAAGCACTCCAAAAGCCTGCAGGAGTCCCGACCCACAGCATAACAGCCCAAAATATCCCACAGCCTC
>VWZX01009883.1:7436-20458 GCA_013399015.1 Galbula dea | reverse complement strand
GGTGCAGAGAAGGGCAACTAAGCTAATCAGGGGTCTGGAGAGCAGACTTAGGGAGCTGGGGTTGTTTAGCCTGGAGAAGAGGAGGCTGAGGGGAGACCTTATTGCTCTCTTCAGCTACTTGAAAGGTCATTCTAGGGAGGCAGGTGTTGGTCTCTTCTCCCTTGTGACTAGTGACAGGACTAGAGGGAATGGGCTTAAGCTGAGCCAGGGTAGGTTTACATTAGATATTAGGAAGAATTTCTTTACTGAAAGAGTGGTTAGGTATTGGAATAGGCTGCCCAGGGAGGTGGTGGAGTCCCCATCCCTGGAGGTTTTTAAGAAGAGGATAGATGTGTTTCTTCAGGGGATGATTTAGGGGTAAGAGTAGTGTAGGGCTATCGGTTGGACTAGATGATCTTGAGGGTCCTTTCCAACCATAATGATTCTGTGTGATTCTGTGTGATGTAGACACCTCTGCTCCAGTAGTTATTCAAGACATATGGCCACAGGCTTTGGGCTGCAGAGAAACAGAGGATTATAGGATATTTCAGGTCAGAAGGGACCACAGGAGATCACTAGTTCAATCTTCTTCTGAAAGCAGGTTCAGCTATGAAGTAAAGGTCAAGTTGCTCAGGATTCTTCTACTCAGGCAAGTCTTGAAAACCTCCAAGGATGCGGACTACACTCATGTTATCTTGAAAGGTAGCTCAGACTGTACTTTTCATAAATGGAACTGCTTTCTCTACTGGGTTAGATAACATCAAAGTCATAAGAATCTATTTTGCAACACAAAATCCTGAGTTTGCAAACGATCCACTAGAGAAAACACATCCTTATTCCATTACGAAGATTATACCACTGTCAATATCATGACGAAGAAGAAATCTGAGGACATTCAGAGTCATCCTGAACATTTTTCAACCCATTAAACTGATCCTTCCAGATAGTTCAGACAGATGGACTGATTGTTTTTGGCACTTACCACGAAGACCTAAGACAACAGAGGAAGCCTTCTCAGGTCAGTTTACCACACAACAGCCTAACCAAATGATCCCTTAAATTAACTGAAACCTCCTGGTGTAACAGAAAATGAGTAGATGCAGACATTTACATTGAATATTGCAAACAGCTTCTTGATACGTGTTTTAAATGACATGAAGCTATCATCTAGGAAAAGGTGCACAAAAGAGCAACAATAATCATAGAATTGCCAGAGTTGGAAGGGACCTTAAAGATCATCTAGTTCCAACCCCCCTGCCTGGCAGGGACACCTTCCACTAGATCAGGTTGCCCAGAGCCCCATCAAGCCTCGTCTTAAAAGCTTCCAGGGATGGGGCTTCCACAACCTCTCTGGGAAACCTGTTCCACTGTCTCACCACCCTAACAGTGAAGAACTTCCTCGGAATGTCTCATTTAAATCTACCCTCCTCTAGCTTACATCCATTTCCCCTGGTTCTGCCACTATCTGACCTCCTAAAAAGTCCCTCGCCAGCTTTCTTGTAGGCCCCCTTCAGATACTGGAAGGCCACAATAAGGTCTCTTTGGAGCCTTCTCTTCTCCAGACTGAACAACCCCAACTCTCTCAGCCTGTCCTCGTAGGAGAGGTGCTGCAGTCCTCTGATCATTCTCATGGCCCTTCTCTGGACTCGCTCCAGCACTTCCATATCCTTCTTGTAATAAGGGCTACAGAACTGGACGCAGTATTTGAGGTGGGGTCTCATGAGAGCAGAGGAGAGGAGCAGAATCACTTCTCTCGACCTGCTGGCCACGCGCCTCTTGATGCAGCTCAGGATATGGTTGGCCTTCTGAGCTGCAAGTGCACACTGGCAGCTCATGTTGAGCTTCTCATCCACCAACACCCACAAGTCTTCTTCCTCAGGGCTGCTCTCAAGCCAATCACTGCCCAGCCTGTATCGGTGCCTGGGACTGCCCCAAACCAGATGTAGGACCTTGCACTTGGTCTTGTTGACTTCACGAGGTCGGCATGGGCCCACCTCTCCAGCCTGTCCAGGTCCCTCTGGATGGCATCCCTCCCCTCCAGTGTGTCAACCGTACCATACTTGGTGTCACTGGCAAACTTGCTGAGGAAGCACTAGGTGCCACTGTCCATGTCACTGACAAAGATGTTGAACAAGAGTGGTCCCAGTACTGATCCTTGAGGGACTCCATTCGTCACCAGCCTCCACTTGGACAGACACTTGGGATCCACAAACAGCCCCTCTTTGGGTGCAGCCATCAAGCCACTTCCTTATCCACCAAGTGGTCCATCTGTTGAACCCATCTTCCACCAGCTTGGAGACCAGGATGCCTTGCAGGACAGTGTCAGAGGCTTTGCTCAGGTCGAGGTAAACAACGTCAGTTGCTCTTTCCTTGTCTATTGATGTTGTGACCTCTTCATAGAAGGCCACCAGATCCATCAGGTACAATTTAACCTTGGTGAAGCCATGCTGATTATAACCAATCACCTCTTCATTAATCTTCTACCTCTGCAGTGCCCCCAGGAGGATCTGCTCCATGACTTTACCACACAGAGGTGAGACTGACTGGCCTATGTTTCACTGCATCATCCTGCTTTCCCTTTTTAAAAATGGGGGTTATGTTTCCCCTTCTCCAGTCAGTGCGGACTTCACCAGACTGCCATGACTTTTGGAATACAATAGATAGTGGCTTAGCAACGTCATCCGCCAATTCTCTCAGTACCCAAGGGTGTATCCCATAAGGTCCCATGGACTTCTCAACTTCTAGGTTTGTCAGAGGGTCACAAACCTATCTTCACTTACCACTGGCAGTTCTATCTTCCAGCCCCTGCCACCATCTTCTTTGACTTTGGGGGTGTGGCAGGAGCCCTTGCCAGTGAAGACTGAAGTAAAGAAGCTGTTGAGGAGTTCGGCCTTCTCTGTATCACCTGTCACCAGTTCTCCCGTTTCTTCTCTGAGGGGGCCCACACCTTTCCTAATCTTCCTTTTTGCATTAACATATCTATAGAAATTTTTACTATTCTCCTTGACCTCCCTGGCTGGATATAACTCCCACTGAGCTTTAGTTTTCCTAAGCAGTTCTCTTCCTCTCCTGACAGCTTCCTTGTGTGTCCCCCATTCTAGCTGGCCCTTCTTCCACTCCCTGTACAGTTTCTTTTTACAAGGTAGCATGGCCAGGAGCATCTTGTTCATCCAGGTAGGTCTCCTAGCATTCTTTCCTGATTTTCCTGTAGTCAGGATACTTAGCTCCTGGACACAGAGAAGGTGACCCTTGAATACTGACCAGCAGTCCTGGGCCCCCCTTCCCTCTAGGGCTTTGTCCCATGGTACTTTGGCCATCAAATCCCTGAAGCAATCAAAGTCTGCATGTCCAAAGTTCAGAGTCGTGAGCTTAGAAAACATCCTCCTAGGTGCCTTGAGCATCTTGAATTCTAGTGCTTCGTGGTCACTACAGCCAAGGTTGTCACTCAGCCTTATGTTGGCCACCAGCCCTTCCCTGTTGGTAAGAACAAGGTCCAGCATAGCACCTTTCCTCGTTGGTTCCTCTACCATTTGGAGGAGGAAGTTGTCATCGATGCATTCAAGGAACATCCTGGATTGCTGCTGCTTTGCTGTGTTGTCCCTCCAGCAGATGTCAGGGTGGTTGAAATCCCCCATGAGACCAGGGCCTGTGAATGTAAAGCCACTTCTACCTCCCTATGGAGGGCCTCATCTACTTGGCCCTGCTAGTCAGGTGGCCTGTAGCAGACCCCTATCATAACATCACCTTCACCTGTCCTCCCTTTAATACTAACCCATATGCTCTCAACCAGTTCCTCATCCTTCCCCAAGTGGTTTCACTGACTCCAGCTGAAGACTGACGTAGAGGGCAACACCTTCTCCCCTCTTCCCCTGCCTATCTTTCCTAAACAGCTTATACCCATCTATTCCTACATCGCAGTCATGGGAATCATCCCATCATGCTTCATAAATAGCCACCATGTAATGGCTTTCCAACAACAAAATGGCCCTTAATTCATACTGTTTATTACCCAAGCTGCGTGCATTTGCATAGAGGCACTTCAGTTGGGCTGGATGTGTCACCTTCTTAGGCTAACCCCCCCTTGGGGTGTCTTGGTGAATCATCTCTGGCTTGGCTCCAGGTAAGACCTTGAGAACTCTTAATAGCGTTCCATCCTTTTAACTCGGTGTGCTGCCCCGCTGTTTGTAACAAGTAAGCATAAGATTCCTAATCCCTTCCCCCTTTAAATCTAGTTTAAAGCCCTATCAATAAGCCCTGCCAACTCCTGCGCCAGAATCTTTTCCCCCCTCCGGAACAAGTGCATTCTGTTTGCTGTTCGCAGCTCTGGTGCCTTGTATACCAAACCATTATCATAAAATCCAAAGCCCTGTTGACGACACCAGTCCTGGAGCCATGAATTAACCTGTTGACTCTTCCTATATATTCCTTCATCCATAGCTGATGTCAACGGGATGGAAGAGAACACAGCTTGAGCTCCTGATCTCTGATCTAAGATCTTAGATCTCTGATCTAAGCTAATGCTTAGAATTATAGAATTACTGTGTATTGAAAGATAGTAAAGAAAAGTGTGAAAAGGATAGAGAGAATAACATATGGATAGGGAGAATAGCATTATAGAATAATGGCACCATTTGCACAAGAAACTTTTCTTCTTCTACAGACAAGGACTAAAAGGTGGCAAAAGTGAAGCTAGCTCACAAGTTAGAAATATCAAAGGCAAATTTCTGCGCTTCAAAGAAATTTCTTTTATAGGAAGGCAAAAGTTTTTAAAAATCCTTTAAAAAATAAGTAAAATTCATAGGACATCGATAATGAACCACGACAGACAGCAATGGATCTGCAAATCACACATGGCTGGGGAAGCTCCCACCCAGCTGAAGTCAGTGTGCACTGGAAGAGGAGTTGTCATTCTGTGCACAACTGTTCCCTAAACATGGCCTGGCCATTGCTCATTTCAGCTTATGAAACAAGACAGGGACCTTTTTACACTGTTCCCACTGTTACTTCAAACACTCAACAGTCTCACAACAGACTGAAGATCAAAGACCACTATTTATAGATGCTGGTTATTCCTCTATCTGGTGCTCCTAAACACAACTATTTTTCTTATACATACAATACCACCTATTTTTACTTCATCCATCTTCTCACAGGTCTTTCATAAATTCCTAAGCATCCTAACTTCATGAAATACTTGTTTCATTAAATTTGCTAAGCACTAGGGGGCACAATAAAGACAGAGTCTTATAATGCAGGGAGTTATTTTTAAGCTATGAATAACTTCCTAGACAACATGAAAAGAATGTTTACAACTGTTGTGTTTATTTATGCAAACATAACACAAAAGCATTTTTCATCAGAGCTGATCTAGAAGTTTTCAGGTAGCTTTTCCTAAAGAAGCATAAAAGGAGATGAGAATAAGGTTCATAATAGAAATTTATTACTGTATTAACTTAGAAAATTCAGACTCTCCACCT
Organism: Galbula dea; assembly: GCA_013399015.1. Classification (NCBI taxonomy): domain Eukaryota; kingdom Metazoa; phylum Chordata; class Aves; order Piciformes; family Galbulidae; genus Galbula; species Galbula dea. The sequence goes on along the minus strand of VWZX01009883.1, from coordinate 15,002 downwards.
AAGTATGGCAAAGCACAGAGCAAACACGAAAATCCCCTTTCTGCTTAAAGAATAAGTCACTCAAAATCTATGTTCATCAGGCCACTTCTCTCACATCACCTCCTGAAGCATTCATTTTTTAACTTGTCCCATGTCCTTCATCTAATTTCCAGCTCACATAGGTCTTCCTTTTCAGTTAGCCATTAACCACCTGAAACTCACTTATTAAACAGTCCACCTCCTAATGATGGCCCTATGTCTCAGTGTTACCCAACGTACCTTATCTACCAGTCCTTGCTTTTACCTTGCCTCTTTAACTGCACATCCTAGTCATCGAACTGGGACATCCTCTCTCCTACAGTAGCCCATTTCCCCACCTCATCTTACTGTGACATGCAATGCATTAACCTCCCTTCCAGTCCAGGTCATTCTATGAACTTAGCACTTGCAGGTTTATAAAGATCTGAATTTACATAACCCTCAGGGATTTCCTTTAAACCATTCATACAGATGTTGCAGATAAGATAGCAAAATATTTACACTATATATGGTGACCACCCATCTTATTCTTTTCTCTGGTCCAAGAGAGGGACAAAGCCACGTGACGCATTAGCATACATACAAACAAGTAATCCTTACTGACAAGCTGGGTCTTGGTCTCCTGAGTAAAGTACAAGCTCTAGCAGCTTTTTCCCCAATTCCTGTGAGAATACCCCAGCTCAGATCTGCATACTAAACAGTGTAAATTCATACTGGTTTCCTACAGATGCTGGCATGCAGAATGCAACTGAAGGCAAGATGCATTCACATACCCTGCAAGAAAGGAAGGGACAGAGAAGAGATGCTGACTAGAAACATACTACTAATGTCCTTTAAAACTTTAACTTTCATTAATCCTAGAAATACCCTTTCTGAGCCTGCCTCTAAAACTTGAGAAAGCCACACTTACAATGGAATAGGGTCCTAGGACTTGCAAAGGTGTTTAAGGATTTCTGGAACTTATGAGAACTCCTGGGCAGGAAAAGAAATAACGTTGTTCCACAGCTCAAAAATTACCACCCCAGCTGCAAAGAAACTCATGGGATCATCTGTTCATGCTATAACAGAGACATAGCTAGGTGGGCAAGGTACAGAGAGTGAAAATATGCACACATTAGCTCTGACAATACTACAGCAGTCTGAATTCAGAATGGCTGTTCAAATATTTTGTTGAAGCACTCAGTACTAAATAAGATCTGCTGCACAAGTATAGTACACTTCTACAGAACACATTAATTTCCAGTTTTTCAAGACACTCAAAACTTAAATTGAATGTCTTGAAAAAATCCATTAGATTTTATTTCTCAGATTATTTTTTTAAATGTTTTGTGAAAGAGGACAGATAACACTTCATCCATCACTAAGCCAAAACGGCACTGCAGTACTAAGCATGTAAAAAATACGAATGAGAAGACCCTACTGTGACTCGACACAGTGTGAAGTACATTAGCAATTTCTACACAATCAATGGTGCTTTAAGAACTTGTACAAAACTTCAAAAACATTACACTTAAACAAAAAACAATCAACCTTCAAGGAGTAGTCATTCTTATCTCTTACTTTGCTCTACCCAGCTTCCAGGCAATTGTCACGTTAACCTTATTTAAAACGAAAAAGTCAACAAAACATTACTACCACAATCCCACATGCAAACAAACCTACCTCAGTATTTTCTACTTCTGAAGTACAAATTAAAGTCATCAAGCAGTAGCTGCAAAAAATGTTATTAAATTACAGATGCCATTTTACATTTATAGACATTACCTCAAAATACTGAAGTAACACTCTTTAACAGATTACAGAGTGAAGTTAAAAAAAAACCCCTAATTTCCTTCATAAGACTGAGCATAAAAGACTCACACAAGCAGGTAATTTTTTTGTTGCAAATGCTCTGTTTTATGTTTAAGTTTCTAAAAATCTCTTCCTGCTACATAAATACACATTCTCTTCAAGTCTTCAGTTATCATGGAATAGGAGAAAAGCAGTTCTTCTACACTTGCCACAGACCAGAAGAGAGTGGGGAAGAGTGAAAAAAATCACAGAATGTTAGGAGTTGGAAGGGACCTCGAAAGATCATCTAGTCCAAGCCCTCTGCCACAGCAGGATTCCCTCCACAAGATACTGCCGAGGTCTGGCTGAATCTAACATAAGATCAGATGTTTGTAGGAGAAACAAGAACATCTCTTAAGATAGAAATCCATGAAAAAGCTCAGATTCAAAAGAAAGGAAAAGAAGTGCTTGTTGTGTTCCAACCCTGAGGTTTCAAGATACGCATGTGGTAGTAAAAAAAAAAACAAAAAACAAGTGTTCAACTTACTTGGTTACGGCCACAACAGAATGTTGTACAGCACCAGACTGTAGCTGCCAATGCATTCTCTGATCTAACCCAAGTAGTCTGAAGCTATTAGAGATTACTTTGCAGACTACAGTGCAATGGCAAGTGGAAATCAGCTTTATAAATACATCTTTTTTTAAAGGCATGTAAAAGTCTATGAAGAGAACTGAGGCTTATATGAGCCTGCTCACCAAAAATTAAAATATTTATTAATTTTAGTAACAGGCCCTCAGGCCCATCCTCAGATATGCACAGACTCCTCTTTAGTAGTAGAGGTCAGTGTTAGGTCCAAGTTTTAGCCCTGACCGACTCAATTTACTTAAGAACCACAACATTAGAGCTTCCCTGAGATTATGTATGTAACACTGTCCAGTCTATACTTGTCTTACTAAAAGCCTTTTCACTCTATATTCAGACATTACAGTACTCCTCAAGCCATCATCTAGCAACCCCTACTTAAAAGCAAAACAGAGGATCTGTGGTAACCAAACTGAAGAAAACCCAAACAATTAAACAGTAACCTTCTGAAGGTCAAACATCACTACAGCTACTCAAACCCTTGAACCCCTCCTGCTTACAAGAAATGCTGAATTCTTCTTTTATGACAGACACAAAGACTTCAGGATTCAGGAAAGAATGCAATTTCTGAAACTTCACACAGACACCAGAAATAAAATGGCATTTTAACCCTTTCCAGCCATAACAGTCCCACCAGAAGGTTAGCTGGCGAATTTGGAAAATAATAAAGCCAACATAAAGATCAATTATAGCTCCTGAGGAGACTGCAAATCCTACACTTGAGGCAATACTTCTGACAGTCTATGAAGATGACACGAGGCCTCTAACTTCAGGGTTTCTCAGCTAGAAGGCACAATCCAGGCTAGAGCACTTTCACTTTAGCAAACGGTAAATTCTGAATTTACAAGTAGTCTGTTTTCCGTTAGAAGAATATTTCAGAGGAAAAATTTCAAACAGTTCTACTTGGACACTGAAACATACAAAAATTAAGACTTCCCAAACTCCACTGGAGTTTACTATTATTTTTCTTACTTCTGCATAGATGGCATTCAAATACTGTTTTGGTGGTAGCAATATAAAAGCTCCAAGACATAAACCAATTGTGTTATTTATTCACAAACAAGTGTCTAGCTTTCTCCAAACAAGGTTTCTTCCTTGCCATCTATTCCTTCCAACACTGTCAGACTATTTTTATGTCATGTTCTCAAAATCACAGATGACAAACATGCTCGAAAAATATTATGTGCTTGCTGGCATCATGGGAAGTTACTGGTGGTTATTTCCAGGTCCAATTAGTCACCCTCACCAAATTTACATGTCAGCATAACAAAAACATGGTTTGGAGACCTGTAAAACATACAAGGTTCAGTTCTAATGGAGTAAGAAAAAACACTTTTCAACAGATATACAGCCCAAACCAGACTGACTAAAGCTAACGTGGAACCTGGAAAAAAAGCAATATCTCTGAAAGTCAAGTTTAGTCATTTGTAGGATCATGCAAAGCAAACTGAGTTGTCTGCTGGTTTAAAATCCCATGTTCAGGCTGATTTTCATGTTGCATAGTACAACTAGCAAAAAAGCCTAGTTTTAACATTTACACAGCATGTGCTACTTTGAGTAGTCTTCTCAATACTGAGAAAAAGACATATATTTTGTATAAACATTAACACAGGTATCTTTTCTTAGAGGTACCTGAAGTGTCATGAGAAAAATACCAGGAGAAAAAAAGCAGGAGAAGAAACTGACAAAAGAATTATATGCCTGTGTTTAATTGCTTTCCTAGCAGAAGCATCTCTTTCGAAACACTACTTTTTGCACAGCACTTCAATTGCTTTTCCTTCTAGAGATTAATTACAGTTTTGCTGACCTTCCAAATCGATGCCACAGCATCTCATGTTAACTTTAACTGGAGACGTTGTTATCGTCCCTTTGTCTTTGTTTTTAGCCATTTGAGGACTAAACCCAAGAATGCAGACCAACAAAGCCTGAACTGCTGCTGAAGACAAAGCATCTAATTTTTCACCCAATCAAAGCACACTGCTTCTCTCTTGAGCCCACAGCAGCATTTGTGTAGTCAGCTGGATAAGAAAGTGGTCAGTCTGAAAGCTAATGGTCAGTCTCCTCATTTGATTTACCAACCAGGTGAACAAACTTCAGAGACAGTAGGGGAAAGGGAAGGAACATGATTGGGACAAACAGCAAGCCATTCACGAGCACAACTTGCTAAGAAAATATAAAATGGTTAAAGCTTAAGGTATCATGCACTACACTCATCACTAGCTTCAGTTTCCCAATTTGGACCTCAGCAACAATCACCCTGATCACCATAAATTTGTAGTTAAAGTATTTAAATTAGTCAGGACAGCAACAGCATTGTTTTCCAACACTCTGAAGCTACATCAAGCTCTTTCAGACATGCCTACTAGCCTATTATTAGCCAACACAGAGCACAGACAGAATATAATAATCTAAAATCTTCACCTACCACCCATTTCAAACTTACTGGAAGAGACAGACAGATACAACTGGGTTGTGAAGAATTGTATTTAATAATGGACTTAATCACAATTGTGAAAGATCCCTTGCTTTTTTAGTCTCTGAAGTACTGACTCTGGGATCTACAGAAAGACAGTTGGAGAAGGCAGAGGGGAAAAGAGTAACAGCATATAATGTCTAGGTGCACTGCAGCAGGTAAAAAGTTAATAGGAATTAATTGTTAATAGAAGCTAGTAAGAACTTTGATCTGCTGGAGTTTTCATGTCAAAGATGGCCACTTCCTTTCTGTTGTATTCTACCATCAACAAGAATCTGGAAACTGTTACAGGCAACTTTACAACTTTAATCTGCTTCACAGACATGATTGTTAACGATGAACACTAGTGCTAAATATTTTGATTTTAATGAAGAGTACACATGACATCAATAGACAGGGGAAGAGCAACTGACATCATTTACCTCGACCTGAGCAAAGCCTCTGACACTGTCCCGCAAGATTCCTGGTCTCCAAACTGGTGGAAGATGGGTTCAACAGATGGACCACTTGGTGGATAAGGAAGTGGCTTGATGGCTGCACCCAAAGAGGGGCTGTTTGTGGATCCCAAGTGGCCGTCCAAGTGGAGGCTGGTGACAAATGGAGTCCCTCAAGGATCAGTACTGGGACCACTCTTGTTCAACATCTTTGTCAGTGACATGGACAGTGGCACCTAGTGCTTCCTCAGCAAGTTTGCCAGTGACACCAAGTATGGTACGGTTGACACACTGGAGGGGAGGGATGCCATCCAGAGGGACCTGGACAGGCTGGAGAGGTGGGCCCATGCCGACCTCATGAAGTCAACAAGACCAAGTGCAAGGTCCTACATCTGGATTGGGGCAGTCCCAGGCACCGATACAGGCTGGGCAGTGATTGGCTTGAGAGCAGCCCTGAGGAAGAAGACTTGTGGGTGTTGGTGGATGAGAAGCTCAACATGAGCTGCCAGTGTGCACTTGCAGCTCAGAAGGCCAACCGTATCCTGAGCTGCATCAAGAGGCGCGTGGCCAGCAGGTCGAGAGAAGTGATTCTGCTCCTCTCCTCTGCTCTCATGAGACCCCACCTCAAATACTGCGTCCAGTTCTGTAGCCCTTATTACAAGAAGGATATGGAAGTGCTGGAGCGAGTCCAGAGAAGGGCCATGAGAATGATCAGAGGACTGCAGCACCTCTCCTACGAGGACAGACTGAGAGAGTTGGGGTTGTTCAGTCTGGAGAAGAGAAGGCTCCAAAGAGACCTTATTGTGGCCTTCCAGTATCTGAAGGGGGCCTACAAGAAAGCTGGCGAGGGACTTTTTAGGAGGTCAGATAGTGGCAGAACCAGGGGAAATGGATGTAAGCTAGAGGAGGGTAGATTTAAATGAGACATTCCGAGGAAGTTCTTCACTGTTAGGGTGGTGAGACAGTGGAATAGGTTTCCCAGAGAGGTTGTGGAAGCCCCATCCCTGGAAGCTTTTAAGACGAGGCTTGATGGGGCTCTGGGCAACCTGATCTAGCCAAAGGTGTCCCTTGCCAGGCAGGGGGGTTGGAACTAGATGATCTTTAAGGTCCCTTCCAACTCTGGCAATTCTATGATTCTATAGTAGTACTAGCAGAATGTTAAGCTTAGGGCAACCCAAAATCATGACAACCATCTTAATATATTGTTTCCTCTATGTAGTCACTCTACAATTACTACAACTTTGAATTTTTGAAGGCAGTTGGAATCTCTTGAAGAACTTCTGTAACACATCTCCTTAAAGCTGTTCCCAAACCCAAAGAGGTAAAACAAAATAAGCAGTATGTATAAAGAAAGGATAACTAAAGTATCTAGTTTAGTATCTAGCATAGAATTTCAATCCATTCTGCTCACTCATGAGCTTAATTTTATGAATTTCAAATTCACCTACCACTTTCTACAATGGGAACACTACATCATCTTAGATAGTCACATAAAGCCATACAATTAGACATACCAGCAGACAGCAGTAGGAAAGGACAAAAAAGAATAACTAAACATCAGCTACTGATTTAAACGTCATGAATCCAGAAGTGGCACCAGATCACTGAGGAAGGAAAGCAGCACCAGCATCTGGCACTAACTTTGGGGAAGTTTTTTCTCTCCCTAGGCTTTTCTTTTTAGGCGGACAGAGGTTTCTCCAGCACGGGAGAGCTTGGAACCACAGGAGGGACCGGCAGGGTCATCATCACTCACGAGACGAGACTGGGGTGTTCCTGGGGAACCACGGCAGATTTAAATGCAGCGAATCCGGAAGCGGCACTAGATCACTGAGGCAAGTAAGCTAGCCTTCTGTGGGCAGCACGCAGTGGTTAAAAAAAAAAAAAAAAAATCTAATTAGTACTTCCAGGTATAATGGTCTGCAACCGGCAGAAGACGACTCTACTTCTGAAGCCTGCCAAAATGGAGGTGGGAACTCACACAGAGATGAGAAAAAAAATCCAAATATCAGTTAGAAATCAAGCTGGCCACCAAGGTTAAGAAATACAAGAAAGGTATTTTTAAATACATTAATAGCAAAAGGAGGCCATATGAAACCCTCCATCCCTTAATGGATGCACGAGGGAAGTTAGTGACAAAGGACAAAGATAACGCTGAGGTGCTTAATGATTTCTCTGCCTCAGTCTTTAATAATAAGTCTATTGTTTCAAAGGGAATTCATTCCCCTAAT
>VWZX01009881.1:2402-19580 GCA_013399015.1 Galbula dea | reverse complement strand
TCCAACCGTAATGATTCTGTGATTCTGTGATACTTATTCATATATTTGCTTGCACAGTTACTCTTCTTGGTGGTCTCTGATGGTCGTTACTTTATCCTCTTCTTCCCCTTAGGTCATTATCAGTCATGCAGTGAAGATTCATTCCTTCATCTTTTTGCTCCTTGTGGCACCTTTCCATTCCACACAGACAAATGTTTCATTCTGACGTGTGGTATTAACAAGCCAAGTTCCCTTTATCTGTTAGCTGTAGTTCCATGATGCAACACCCCTTTGGGTGTTAGTAAGCTAAGTCAGCATGCCCAGAGGCACTTAAAGAATATAGCCAGTGTTTACAGTTCTTGTTTTCTTACTATTTATCCTGCATGTTATGAAATTCCTGATTCTAAGCCAAATGCCACGTTGATTTCCTGACATTCTATGATCTACAAGTTTAACAAAGTCTTAAAACTATTGATCATCTATTAATCTTGGCACAAAGCTGCCAGCATCCACACACAGTGAGCCCAGCTCTGCTCCACTCAGCCTAACTGCTGCTTGGCTCTCATTGCTCTCACCTACCTTCCCCCCCGGACCCATGAGCTGCTGTGGAGGTGGCAGGGGAGGCATCCTCGCTCCGCTGCACATGGGGTGGTCAGGACCAGTAGCTAGCAGCCTGTGCTGGTACTGGGAGAAACAAGAGCAAGGGGTGAGTGGGAGTGGAGAGGGCCATGCAGGCCCAGGGTGGGGTGCAGGTTTCTGTTTCTGCTCATAGTCCTGATACAACCTCTGTATTTCAAGTACACATAGTCCTGTCTCTCTCTGCAGCAGCTGATGTGTACAGTACACCAGTGAACCCTTGAGAAGGTTTTGCTGAGCATCATAAATGAGAGATCTGTCCCTTCTGTCTCCATCACTGATTTATATAGCTGAGGAAGAAAAACTGAGCAAAAAAGTCCTGTTCAGTCTCATACCAAGTGCTGCTGCTAAAAGTTCTCTCTCCTCTTCTGTACAGACTGCCATAAAACCACTGTACCCACTTTGGTTAAATTCTGGTTTTATGTGCCATCCATTTTCTACCTTCTTCATGATACTAGTGTTAAGCTAGAATAGAAGATTAGACAGATAACCTCTGCTTACTAAGAATTTTTCAATTTTTAGTTCAGCTAAGTCTGGACAGAATTCATTTTTAATGTATGTAAGTCCCATTTCCATTTATAGTGTCGTAGCTTTAGTCATAGATAAACCTTAAATATCACTTAATAATCATTACACATTAATGTTTATCTCAGCCACTCCACCCAAGACTGTCCTCATAAAATGAATGAATTATGTGGAACTGTTTTCCTAATTGTTGCAAATGATGCCACGTTCCACTGGTAAAATCTAATTAGAAATTACTTATTACTTGAACTGGATCAAGAAAACATTTTCAAATGAACTTATTTTGCATCTTGGTACATTCTTCTCTTTTTCCCTCTGTTCTATGACATTATTCACCTAAATCTTTGGTTTTCATTTTGCCTTTTCAGCATGCCCTACATAGGAGACTTACAAGAATTTGGCAAGGCTTTTGAAGGTAGAGTGCTTCATTGACATGCCTCCTGACATAACAAGGTGCCCTTCAACACCTCCACTAAGTTTGATTCGTATTGGGCAACTGGCACTGGATATTCAGGGCTCTGAAATGTCTGATAACCTGGCTTGTCATCACCTGTGCAGTATCATTTTCTCCTGGCACTAATACCAACCAATAAACTGTCTTCATTCCCATAACAGCTCTAGAGCCAGCTTCTCAGCCATGCTCATTTATGTGAAAAATATCTGTGTATTCCCCAACAAAACAAAAGAAACTCTGTTATGCTCCAGAAGGAATTTTGGGGGGATGTGTGTATATTTATATAAATATATGATCTTAATATTTGTGAAGAGAGGACACTATATCTGGGTAGGAAAATGCAAAGCAGGCACAAGCTTTGATAGGGTGGTTTTGTTAGCTGGAACATACAGACATTTGTCAGGCTACACGTTGGTGTGCTGGTTTAAGAGTAAACCAGTAGGAGAAATGATCCCAATCCACGAAAGATTACAAGTCAGAGTTACAATTTAATAAAAAGAAAATAAAATAAGCATTACGATAAATGCAATGAACTTGGTTTTAACCCAGAACTACAACCCAGCACCCTGGGGCACGAAAAGAATGGTCCCCATCAGCCCCAGTGCCAAGCTCCATGGGCTCCACCCCCCCAAGTCCAAAGCAAAAGGAAAAAGAGGAAAAACCACCCGGTTGCAGATTACAGTCAGAGTCTGCCTGAGAGTAGGGGTCAAAAAGGGATCCCCGGGGGAGGAAGATCCTGGAGGGTCCCTGTGGCTCGAAGGGGGTCCCCAGGAAGGCCGGGGTGAGGGGGGGGTGGAATCCCTCTTCCCGCACCCGCGTTCAGCACCACGTGGTCCATCCAAGTCCAAAGCAAAAAAAGGAAGCGATGAAAGAAAAACCTGCTGGTTGCAGACGATGGTCGCAGCCTGGCCGAGAATAGGGGTCATAGTCCTGTCACGGTTCTGGTCCTTCTCCAGATCCGACAACTGGCCCCAGAAGTCTCTCAAAACCCCAAGACCATACACCCCCTGGTTTCTGCGGGAACGCCCAGCCCCTCCCCCCAGGCTGGGGGCGAATGTCTCCCGGGAGGCGGGGGGGCACAACACCTCCCATCTCACAGACTTCTTCAACACCCAGCCTGTAGCAATGACAGAGAGGGCATAGAATACACAGCTTTGATAAACTGAACCAGGACAGTTGGTGTGTGCATCCTTTTCTTCCACAGCTGCTTCCGGTCCACGCGTTCTGGGTGAAATATGTAGCAGGCTTTGTCTTTTCCTCCTCAGGTAGGAATAAATAACATTTTTGTCTCCCACTATAGAAAAGGCTAGAAGCACGAACAGCCAAATAATGCCAGTGGAAAGTACTTTCTTCATTTTCCGTTCTGTAAGTGGTTAAAATGGAATCAGCACCTTTGGCCTAGTAATAAATGGGTCTTGTTTCACCAGAAATCAGACAAATGCAATGTGCATGTAGGTTTTCAGTTGAACAAGGGGGTTTGATCAAAACCCAATTTACTGCAGACAACTCTCCTATGAGCTAGTCTCTTCTCATTTACAATGAGTCTGGAGTCCCTCTTTTTTGGGGACGGAAAGCTAGCTCTTCAGTCTGTGGCTTAGTGGAACTATAAAACTGTTTATGTCCCTACCCAATTCCTGATTTCCTTAAAGGGAATTTCATATTTTTGAGGTATTGATGTTTCACCTGGTTTTTAAGGCATCAGGTACCCTTGTCTCTGGCAAAATTTAGTTTTATTGTGAGAAAACATGCTCAGTATTAGAAGTTTTAAAGTCATTTAGGATTTGCTTAGCAATATCATCCATTATTTTATGTTTAATTACATCTTCAGTCTTTCTAAAACAAAACACTCATCTAGTCAGTCACATTCCTGATGAGCTTGAGGCCAGCTTCTTTCGCTGGATGCCTCAAAGTAGCAGCAGTGACCGTGAAAAGGTATCCAAGATTTGTGTCCTGTTGATTCAGTGCATTTTCCAGGAAGTTGTGGTGGCTCAGTAGGGGCCATTACTGATGAAAGATCAGGTAGCTGGAATGCAGTTATTTTATAACATTTGGGTTTCTGTTCTACTGGTAAGACAAATCTAAACAGATTATATCAAATTTGACATCATGGAATAAAAGGAAGCATGACAACACCAAGCTGAATGGCATAGTCAACACACTGGAGGGAAGGAATCCAGAGAGATCTTGAGAAGCTTGACAGGTGGGCCCATGCAAACCTCATGAAGTTCAGCAAGGCCAAGTCCAAGGTCTTAAACCAGGCTGGGCAACCAGTGGCTGGAGAGAAGCCCTGCAGAGGACTTGGGGGTTTTGGTGGATGAAAAACTGAATATGAGGCAGCAATGTGCACTCACAGCCCAGAAAGCCAATCACATGCTGGGCTGCATCAAAATAAGCATGGGCAGCAGGTCAAGGGAGGTTCTTCTCCCCCTTTCCTCTACCCTGGTGAGGCCACATCTGGAATATTGTTTCCAGTTCTGTGCCCCTCAGTTGAAGAAGGATAGGGAACTGCTGGAAAGAGTCCAGCACAGAGCCACAGAAATGATGAAGAGGGTGGAACATCTTCCTTCTGAGGAAAGGTTGAGGGAGCTGGGTCTCTTTAGCTTGGAGAAGAGGAGGCTAAGGGGTGACCTCATCTATGCTTATAAATATGTGAAGGGTGTGTGTCAGGAGGATGGGGTCAGTCTGTTCTCAGTGAAGCCCAGTGACAGGACAAGAGGCAATGGTTGTAAGCTGAAGCATAGGAGATTCCATGTGAATACATTTAGAAATTTTTCCCCAGTTGAGGTGCCAGAGCACTGTCACAGACTGCCCAGAGAGGCTGGGGAGTCTTCTTCTCTGGAGAGATTCCAAACCCATCTGGACGTGCTTCTGTGTGGCCTGGTCTAAGGAATCCTGCTGTGGCAACGGGGTTGGACTAGATGATCTTTTGAAGTCCCTTCCAGCTCCTAACATTCTGTGATTCTGTGATTAGGAAGATACACTATTCTCTAAGAATAGATTCTGTCTAATAATTATGTTTATAATTACTGTAGTCAATAAAATAGCCAGCTGGCTTTGTGTCATAAATATCTGCCTAATCAGTTAAAACTGCTATATTTAAAGTATCTCCTGACACTTCATTTTCATTCTTTGACACAATATAAACCTTATAGCAAAAACTGTGACTGTGAATGAAAGCGCTGGTATAGCTTAACACAGCTTGCAGGGTTTTTTTATTAAACTGTATCTTGAATAAATTCTATAATGGTTGGTAGAACAGGAAGATTTTGGATGAGAAGATAAATGCAGATGGAACAAAAATTAAATGTTCTGCCAAAATACGTTTTCTTCCTGTGAGTCTTCTACAGTCTATTTCTTGCTGTATTAAGGAACATTCAGCTCTCAAATTAGATTTCCAGAATATTAAAGTGGAAAGAGACATTTCATATCAAATCTGTGGGGTTTTGTCAAATTACATCTTAAAATGTAGTTTGACATGTAATTTTAAATTTTTTATTGATTCAAGATCTTCCATAGTGTTGACAAAATCAAGAACATAGCTGGATTGTGAAATCATATTTATACTTATTTCCACAGAAATAATAGGATTTTATGCTTGGAAGGCTTCTTAAGGGGTTATGTGCTTCATACTTGTGCTCACAAGTGAGATGAGGTTGATATGTAATTATTATTTCATCCTGTATGTTCTTAGCAACCTGTAGAGATGGAGATTCCCTGACTGCTCCAAAATATGTATTAAAGGCTTCTGTACTAATACAGTTAGAAGGCTTTTCATTGCCATATTTAAGTCTGTTACTCCTTTCAGACACGTAATTGACATAGGGAAGAATTTAATTCCTTTCCTTGGGGCTTGTTTTTAATATTTAAAATTGATAAACCTGAAAACCATAATTGACTGAGAGTCTTCTCAAAATTTAGTGCTCCAAACTGGATATGAAATTCTATCTGATGCTTAATCAAAGCAGATCTCATAGCAAATGGATGACTTCCCCTATGAGAATGAATAGTTAAGAAAGTAACGAATATTTAATCCTTTGTTTCTTAGATTTTGGTAATTATTATTATAAATTGAGTTAGTCAGCTACTCATGTCTTACTGTATACTAGACTATAAAGTATTTTTCCAGTGTCTTCTTAAATGTAGCTTAGTTGATAAATCTACACACCTTCTAGTCACAACGCTTATGTTCAATTGCTTACTATCCACTTTTTTACAGACAGAAAAGAATTTTTCCTTGCAGGAATCTGTCTTCCAGGTGTCATTACAGTTTAGGTTGACACATGCTAATGTCTGTTTTGGTTCCCTGCCAGATCACTTGCTGTAACCTAACCTGTCAATCAATTGATATCTCCCATTGTCTGGAAGCAAAATCCATATATTAATTTCAAAGTTGCTAAGAGTGACATAACTACTACACAGGATCCTATAAAGGACTGTCATGTAACTTATGGAATCTTATGCTTAGTTAAGCCCCTTTTTGTGTTTGTAAATGCTAAATGCAACAAGAGGTACAGTGTCTATTATCTACAAATGGGAATGCAGAATGGTGGTTTTTTCCCTGCCTTCCAAAAGTATCTAACACTGATTCAGAGCATTTTTCAAGCATTGGAAAGAGAAGGCATAAAACTGGGTGTCAGAGAAGATACCATCTTGGTACAACCACCCAAAAGTCCGCATGGAAAATGGAATTGTGGGTGGAAGTATTCTTAATAAGCAGCGCTGATTGTCATCACTTTTGTTGTAGTTATCGTGGCCATGATTCATCGGGAAGAGCGTAGCATGTCAAAACACACCTACCATCCAAATGTCTTCCCTCCCCTGTCATACAACTGATGGAGACATATCACAAACAGAAAGAATTTATTTTCCATAGTATTCCAACTTCTTAATGGGTGCTATTATACTAACTGCATTTTCAAATGAATAAATATATCCATTGGTCAATATGTATCATATCATATATGGCCTCCAGATTCCTTTATTTAATTTTTAGCCCTGCTTCTCTCCACAACTCTATTTTTCTACTGTTACCATATATCAGACTACTCTAGTACAATGTGTGAACATAAATGCACACATAAAACCCATTCTTATGCAGGTCTCAAACAAGGTTACACAAACACATGGTGGGAGAGCAGGATGCATGTTGTTTCTGGAATACCTTTTTTGGATTAAAATAAACTCAGAATCTAGGAGATTTTACAATTTGTAGTGGAGACCTTTTAAATGACTCCAAACAATACACAGTACTGTTATACACTGGTTGCAGCAGCGTTTCCTTGTGCTAAAGCATGTAGGAGTTCTTGGTTCATTAAAATATCCGTCATATGAGTCTTACTTGAAGAACTTCAGTGTAAATGGGTACTGTATTGATGGAATATGCTGTTTTCAACACTACACTGGCAGAAATTCCAATAGGTTGCAAGATGGAAGCATAAGGTAAAATCAAGTCCAGTGTCAGCTCAACTACCTGTATGTAATATATGCATTCTTACTGTCTTGCTGTGAAGACCAATCCACAGAGGCTCCCCATATTCTTGTGCAAGTAAGAACAACAGTGCCTGGCTATATGAGTCTGAAATACTGACAAGTTCTGAGGCATTTAGTTTTTCTGTGCTTCCTCCCAATTCCTTTTGGAATGGGTGACAGAATAGCTAGTGCCACCAGAATGGTCAAAAGCCAAGTCCAGTTCTGTTGCTGATGACTTAAAGAGTCCAGGATCTTTAGGAATAAGGGAAAAATAACACTCCAAGAATAGGTAAACCTGGAGGCCACACATTTAACTTGAGCAACTGAATAACATCATCATTATTGGCAAACACAGTAGAAAATTGTTCTTGATTCTTTCTTACTGGCAGGTGTGCCCACCCTACCGGTGTATTTAACATGGGCCTGAGATCAAAGCCAATCTAAGTCTCCTTTCACGAGGCTCCTCAATAGAATAAAGGAAGTGTTTCAAGTAGGTGCAGGTATGGTTGTGATCAGTTTAGTAATTCTGAGCAGTAATGTTCCTAAGGTTGTATCATATCCTTCTAGAGTGTTCCACCTGCATGGTGCCTTAATCTTAGAGTGGTTTTCCACTGTTATGTACTGAGCAGTAACTTATGGACAGCACTTTGGTGTGTAAGAGGAACTGTAAATAAATCATGCTGTATAGACATCCATCAGCAGTAGGTGGACATGCTTTGCAAGCCACGTTTATGCTGATGTCTGCCAATGACCAAGCAGGGAAGGCTTATCTGCACTGATACAGTCATAGCTCAACTCTTGATTGACAGTTCAGTTGAGGCAGGTTCATGTCATGGGGAGACAAACGTCGTCACAATCTTCCATAGCAGCAAAGGGATACATATAATTTCCATTTGGAAGGGATTCTGCACAACAGAAGGGTAAAGTAGCCTGATCTCGGGGGTGTTCAGACAGGTTATCCCTTTAGAAAGAAGTATAAATCCACCATACACTGTTTCTGTGCTTTGCAGCCTTGTTGTCAGTGCCTTCCCAAGCAAGTGTGCCGCAAGGGTCAGTTAGAGTCATTGGCACGACGCCGATGGCAGGCAATTTGACCATTCTAGGTTGCCCTGGCTGCAAGTGGTCAGGTGTTCTGTTTTCCCAGAAGGTGCAGAGCTTGGCTCAGATTCTGTGAAGAATGCTTGGCTTATAGGGCTTCCAGTAGGCCCCTGTCAATTGCTTAACTGGTAAACTATTCTGTAGAGTGGGGTGTCTTACTGAGCCTCATGCAACTTAAGGCTCTTTTTTAACACACCATTTACTCTTTCTACTGTCCCATTTGCCTGAGGATAGTAGGGGGTGTGAAATACCCACTGGGTTTCTTCCTGTTTTGCTCACTCTTGCACCTCTTTGTATGAGAAATGTGAGCCACTGTTACTCCAGATAGAGTACGTATCAGGTAGACTCGAGAATGAGGATTATAATCCTTGTACCGTGTTTTGTCCACTGGCCTTTCAGCATTTAGCTGCAATGAGTAGGCCAGAGACTACCTCCATTCCCCTGAGAACGTATTGGTATCCTGCAGAGGATCTAAATGGTCTGATACAATCAATCTGCCAGGTGGACCATACAGGGTTTTTAAATTTAATGTGTAGAGGTGCTGCTCTAGCCGGATATTCCAGCTGCAATTTCAATCCACATTGGGGACATTCTGTAAGAATGACCTACCAGAGTTTTCTGCTCAGAGGCCAGCCCCTGCTTTGGTCTGCAAAGTGAAGTGCTTCTCAGCCTGTGTCCCTTAATATTTGATGCGACCATTTTCTTTTGACTATGCTGATAAACAGACCATATACCTGTTATATATATTTTATATATATATATAATTTATTCCTACATAATGTATTGTTACACAAAAACTTCAATTACAAGATATTTTGTTTGCTTACATTACTGAGTTTTCTATCACTATTCATTCTTTTTCACTTATAATGGCACCCAGGTCTCTTCCTATGTCCCTGCAGAAGTCTCAGTTGTCAAACTGTTTTCTTTTTGTTTTCTTCTCTTTCAAAACCTTTAGATACAGGTAGAACACTATGCTTTCAGCAAGTTAAAAATAAATCTGCTGATTGCCTTGTGTAAGCAGCAGAAGAAAACATTTCATTTCATTTCACTTCATTTATCATTTCTAATACAGATTAAAGGGAATACTGATGGGATAAGATCATGTATCTCTGCTAGTGTGATAATTGCAGTGATTTCCATGAATTATTATGTAAAAGTTTACTGCATTTGTGCAATAACATGCCATTGTCTGAAGTTTAGACACCCCATCTGGTGCTCCTCTGACTTATGAATAGGATTATTGGAAAAAATATTATTTACTCTGAAGCATGGATTAGCGCTATTGCTTGCATCCCAATCCAAGGGACATTTGGAACTAGAAAGAATTTCAGGAGCAAGAGGAAGTGTGGGGTTTTTTTCAGCTAGTTTTTTGCAGAGAGGTTTGCCTTTACTTCACAGACTACTTCCATTCCCCTGGCTGCTACAAGCACAGCCAGGCAGTTACAACTGAGGACTCATGCAGCCAGATTATTCAGTGCGTGTCCTCAGCAAAGAAGGTGAAAGGTAAAACTGCTGCCTGTCTGGTAAATACAATACAGCTGATGAAGTGCAAAATGCCTGGCAAAATAACAAAAATAAGTTTAAGACAAAAAGCTTTCTTTTCTAATTTTCTGAGTCTTATTTGCCTGTATTGTTTCTTGGAGAATAAACTTTTTGTATTATATGTCTTAAGCAAATGTACTTTCCTTGGCAGACTACTGAAAGTACTTTTGTCAGTTCATTAAAATTTCTTGGAGTGCACCAAAGCTATTTTTACTATGTAGTTTATGGTAATCTGTACTGAATTTCTTGAACTTTCATTGGGATTCATCCTGTACAAGGAAAAACAATGAAACAAAGTAATAAGTCCAGCTAGCAATAATGAATATTTTCAGTAAAATCTAGTAATTCTAATAATTCTAATTAATTCTAGAGATAATTATAACACAGCCCTCCTCTTCTGTAGTCTAGCCTTCTGCAAAGGAACTGCAGTAAGTACAGACTCTGAACAGGCCTATCAGTCTCTACAGCTTTAAAAACTTGATTATAAAAACTGAAATATTATTCAGCTGCCTTCTGCTTTAGGCCATGGAAAGATAAGATCCCAGCAGTGAGAGAAGTCAGGCTGGTTAGGCTAACCTTGAGTATGTTACCTAAGGTATGCACTTTCTGGTTTTGTCTGTTTACCTCTATTGTAATATACTTCCAGTCAACTTCTAGGTATTTATGGCTAAATGGGAATTGTCTTGCCCACTTTGAACAGTCAAAAAAGCTTCTCTCTGTCCAAAGACACATACCCTCACTGTTAATATCAGTGAGTCATTGGCACGTTTCATTGGCAACATCCTTTAGGTGGAAGGTGAAGAAGTGTATGAAGAAAAACCCAAAACCCACCCCAAAAGATCAGAGAAAGACAGTAGCTGAGGAGCTGCCTTTCTTTAAATTTATGTAAAACAAACTGTAAATAAATCAACCAATCACTGTTTTAAAATATTGCAAGTGTCAGTACTGTTAGAGTACAAGTTAATGATAAAAGAGAAAACTTACAATGGGCAACTTAATTGAAGCAGTTTGATTTCAATAAAAGGAAAAGTGAAAGACTTCTTGGAAATATTACAGAAATTAGGGCTAGAAGGGTCTTCAAAAGGATTAGTAAGGCAGCTTCAACTTCACATACGTAATTTCTGATGGGTGGATATTTGTTTACTTTCTGACTTGAATATCTATGAGCATTTCATTGCTATGAACTGTTACTACTTATCCCATCTTCCAAGGCCACAAGGAACATATTATTCTGTTCCATCCAAGTAACACTTTTGCTAAGAGATGGGAAGTGTTGTAATATCTCCAGTCTTCTCTCTGGATCAAGCTGCTCTGGGTCCTCCTTCATAGGTTATGCTACTGAGATCTGGAGGCTAGTTCAGCCTTCTCATTATATGGTGAAATGTGGTGCCTTCACACCTAACACCAAAAGGTTCATGTCATACCTTGCACTTACTCATTGTGTACAGAAGCAAAATGTCCCCTTACTTTTAGACAAGCACTTCTTGCAGAGTGCCAAGTCAGTCTCTCTTCCTCTCTGGATCTAAATATTTTGTAACATTGCAGGGAGAGTAAAGGATTAGACAAAATCTCAGGTGTTATAGAGTATTAAAACCAATGGTTTTGATTAATGCAGTTCTAGTGCCTGCATGTAAAGAGCAGCAGATGAGAGATCTTCTGAAATGCAAATACTTCCAGCCAGCAAGAAGCAGAGCCAGCTAACCACAGCGATGTGTGTGCAGCATCTATAAACTTGGGGACTGTCCAAGGTTAGTGAAGGGCAAAAGCAGAAGAGGAATTAGGTAGATATGGAAGGAGAATGAGTAGAGATTTCAGGTTACACTACTGAAAAGTAGAATTTTTGAGAGACTGAAACACTTCCTGATTGGGAATATAATTTGGGGCTGGCATCTCTCAGGTTGTACTCTTTCAGCTATATACCACAGACTTAGTGTTAAAGCCTGAACTTGTGTGAGCACTCAGCATGAGCAGAACACTGCCAGAAAGGAAAAAATAAAATAAAGAAAGAAAGAAATACATTTTTGTGGTTTGTATGTTCTGAGGGACAGAAGACATGGTTTTAGCTGGCATATGCTGCGCCTCCCAGAAGGAAAACCTTTTCCTATTCCTATTGATTGCACTGTGGATTGATTTGTGGTTTTCATTTGCTGGTTGAGTTTTCTAAGTCCATACAGCCAGGTGTACTGTTACTTAATTTAGCAAAAAACAATGCCTGCTTCTTTTATATATTTGACTTGACACATTGCTGTTTGTGTTACTCATCTTAAGATGAGTTGTTGTGACAATCAATCACATACGAAAATTGTGACCTTTCACTTCATCTCAGAGTTACTCAGAAAAAGGAGCTTACACTTTTTACACTTACAGATAAGGATAATGGACCATGATTTCTGTGCAGTAAGCATGTCTAAAATAAATAGAAAATTCTGGAAACTGAAAAAGTAACTATGCCTAAAGGCATATGGACATTTACAAAAATTGTAACTTTAAACATTCAAATTCACCTTTTTTGAGATTTAGATATGGACTTGTCAACATGAAGATTGACTACACTTCTATTTAGAATACCATTTAATAAAATGGTGTATAAAATGAGAGAACTGAGTTTGATGCATATACTAAGGGATAGTTGTTTTCTCTACCTGTATAAAATCTGCTAAATATGGCTGAGAACTCTTATTGCACCTTGTTGTTAAACAAAAGCAAGTTTCAGGACATCCTCCCACAGATGGAAATACAGTAGGAGCAAATCCTAAGTTGAATAGTGCCTTTCACAGATGAAGGCATTTTTCACAGCACAGCTTGTGTCTTTCCAAAAGCCTGTAAATAAATGGAATACAGAGGAACACTGTCTGAAACTCTAGTACCACCATTACAGCAGTCAGCCCCAGACGGTATTCATAAAGCACAAATAAAACCTCCATGTGTGGAGGTATGTGTATACAGGTGAAACAGTTGCCATATACACATCTATCCAAATACCTCTTTCCTCTGCAGTATGGCTGTCTCCTAACAGTGATGGTGTGGTTTTAAACCTCAGCATAGTTGTTACAAAACACTGTCCATATTGTTCAACTACCTGTTTGTGGAGTAGCCTTAAATTTAAACATGTAGCAAACATTTTGGATTTTGATGCTAAGTTTTCAATCCAATATTTCTTATTGTTATTTACTCACTGAAACTTTTGCCATTATCATACAGTTTTCATCATTGTTTGCAAAATCAGGTTCATTTGGAGCCCAAGTTACATAGTTCATTAGGGTCTCATCCAGCCAGCTGGAAGAAACAGGGGGAAAGGGGCTCCAAAGAGGAGGAAAGAGGCTCCAAACAGACATCTCCAGCAGTCATTTAGCCACAAGGTCTGTTTAGTTAAAGGGCTAAAGTATTATCAGTGACCAGAGTGCAAAGGTTCTCTCTCATACGGAAGAGGCCATATCGACAGCGTTACTACTGCTTCTCATCTGCCTAGTACTATCGTGTACATTTAAGTTCCATCAGCATCTCATTTTGCCAGAGATTGGTTAAACAATGTCATACTCTAAGGGAAATCTTCTTGTGGTCTGGAAAAAACCAGAAACTCCAAGATCTCACCAATGCATGGACTTCCCTTTCATCCCAGAAAGGTGTCCTGGAAGCCTTCCACAAATAGATTTCTAAAACATGTTCCCTGCCAGTAATTTCTGAAAGCTGTAGGGTGAGATGATGCTTACACTTCTTGCTTCCAGCTCACACAACTTGAACCATTGGGATTAGTCTGATTAAACCCTCACATCCACTTTTTATCAAAACCTCCTGAGCTTTCTCTGTAGACTCTGGAGATCTACTCAGAGTTAATCTCATCCTAAGGCTGATGTGTAAAGTGGATCAGGTGAATAACATCCTAAAATTGGCTGCCTTTCCTCACTACCTATGAAGAGTTGCTTGGGTGTTTATCCCAGTTCTCTCAGTGTAAGATATTAAGCAAAATGAATCTTAGCCATGAACTTCTACTCGTTTTGCTCTCCCAGGTTTGGTAGGAAAACACATTGCTCTGCTTAAATATGGAAGAACTTAACATTTCTGTTCTGAGACTTCTATCCAGAAAACTATCCAGAGGTCAGTTGCACAACAGTTCTTAACTTGTAAAATGAAAGCACACACAAATACTCTGATAGAGCAAGATGAAATTACTGTCACTTGTTGTCCGTTACCAGTTTTCCTTTACTCCTGAATTCCTTTACACTTGAATTTCTGATCAAAGCTGACAACTAAGCCAATGAAATATGATTCCACTCTTAGTTTTGTATGATTAACAGTTAAGAGCTGAACAGTTCCTCAACATCAAGCAAAAATCTGGAAGCCCATTAACAATGCTTGTGATTTTGTTTTTCCTATTTTTTTTCCTTTTCATGATTTGAACCTCAGGCAAGAACACCATAGGTTCAGACCCAGATTTCAAGCAGGCAACAGGGATATGGGGAATGTCCTAGAGTGAGGAATCCACTGGAAAGGCAAGCAATAATTACTGAGCTGAACACAACATGTCTTAGAAGAGATAAGCAACTTGGACCTGAACTATCCTTTGCTGCACCTTAAACATTTGCATGTCTTTTTCCTCTACCTATGAATTTCTTTCAGTATTTTCTTTACGGGCCCAGAATAAGTATGCTGTTATACGAATAAGTAATGTAGGGCAATAGCTCATGACTCTAGCCTAGCTAAAGAGACAGGCTGCTCCCTTTATTTTATCAGTTGCTCTGCTTCAGAATTCAGTTATAATTAATCGGCTCAATGCTTACATATTTCCATAGAAATTGTCTTTTGCTTTTGTTCTCCATGACAACAAGATCTGCAAAGTTCTTCTAACAAATTCTCCATGCTTCTTCCATATGGACACATTCTTTCCTGAAATACTACTGCCTATCTTCATGTAGAATCCATCTATCATCAGTGGCTTGAAAAGATAAAGAATCACATATTAGGAAAAAGTTCCTTACCATGAGGGTAGTGGAACACTGGAACAGGTTGCCCAGGGTTGAGGCCCCGTCCCTGGTGGCATTCAAGGTGAGGCTGGACAGGGTTCTGAGCAACCTGATTTTTTGGGGGGATGTCCCTGCTCACTATAGGGGGGTTGGACTAGATGACCTCTGAGGTCCCTTCCAACTCAGATGATTCTGTGATTCATATTTGGTAAGTACAAAGTCTGAAAACTACACAGTAAAATTTTCCTTGAAAGAGGAAAAAATCCTACCAAGTTTGCAGTTCAATTCAGGTTTTAGCAGTGTACCTGTAAAATAAAAGATCATCATGAGCAACATTCCAAATACAAAGAATCCAGAGAAATTGCTTTATGTTGTTGCAAATGTTTTATATAGCAAAGAAAAAAAAAGATTTTAGAGCACATATCACTAAATTAAATTTAAAAATATGTATAATTTAGAAACATTTAACCAGTGAAACATATGATTTTAAAGCATATATATATATATATATATATATATATATCCAAAAGCACTGTACTAAACAATCCAGGATGTGCAGTAAACACTTTGTAGATGAAACTTACCTGAGTTTGAAGATTCATTTAGTATTTTTACTTGGCATGTTCTTATTCTTTTATATTCATGTGTCTAATGCCAAAGATAGTCCAGCCAATATATTAAGCTTTCAAGCTTACCTACGTAGTACTAAACTGTTCAATAGCACTGAAAGCTTAATGCTGGTATTTTGTTAACACCACACATCATTTCCAGTGTCTCGATGCCTTCCTCCTATCCTGATGGCTTGGCTTTTCCTAGGAAAGTCTGCTTTAAAGACTCCTGGAGAGCCAGTAGGTATCAAACCCACGTTTCTGATTACAGGATGAACCAGAAGGAAGCAATTAACCTGTTGCTGCTCCAGAGGCAGCTATAGCCCCTCAAAGGCACTCTGCATCCATTTGGACACCTGTTATTTTGTTCTTCACAAGGACTACTAGTTCTGTTCTTAGCTTTCTTCTTCTCTTCTATGGTTTGACGGGGAGGAACACGTTACTGAAGAAATGACAGGAACAGTTTAGATGAGAAATAAGCAAACAAATGAAAAAAAAATTTAAATTCTTCTGTATGAGGCTTTTAAATTTTAAAAATTTTCTTAAGTACTTAGTGAAGAATAGAATTAAAATTATTCAAATATCTTCATGAAGTTACCTACTTCATGTCATTTTGATTTCACTTTTTTAACCCTAACATCCCTTGTTTTCAAAAAAAAATGGAGTATCTAAAGTATCATGTGCCTTAAGTGAATATGAAGTAATTTAACAACTGAACATCTCTCCTCTCACCTTATTTATCGTATAATCTACATGCACAACAACAACATCTTATTCCTTTATTTTTTTTTACTTTGGAAAGGTCATGCAGGATCAAGATAAATTGATTAGTCTTGATGTCACGGTTTCTTAACTCCTCCAGAGTCATCTCACCAAGAGCAAAGAGACACAAAACAGCATGTTCAGTGCACAGGATGTGCTGCTTCGAGCTGGTATGCAGAAGTCAGTATCTTGATGGTGCCTTGGTGTGACTAATCTGCCCCCAAGGGAACAGTGATTCTTCCTTTTCAGTTAAGCAATTTTTCGGTGTTAGCATGGTGCATTATTTGCTGTTCAAGGGTAATGGCTTGTTGGCAGTCATCAAATATTAGATATATTTAGTGCTTTTTGTATAACTGCTTCTCCCTTTCACCCTCTGTAGTGCCTTCTCCTAGTTCCCCATGTGCATCCAACTTCCTTTTCGTTTCAAGAAGCTTTTAAGAATTTCCTGCTCCATGGAGATGCATACCATGAGATGGTAGAATTCAGGATCTTGTGTGGTAGGAACAGGATACCTACTGGGATCACAACCCTAGACTTCAGTAGGGCCAACTTTGATCCTTTCAAGAAGTTGCTAGGGGAAATCTCATGGGTCAGGGTACTAGAAGATAAAGGGGCCAAGACAGTTGGTTAGCATTCAAGGACCACTTTTTCCAAGCTCAAGATCAGAGCATCCCAACACGTAGAAAAACAAAAAAGGGAGCCAGGAGACCTGCATGGTTAAGTAGAGAACTGCTGGGCAAATTCAAGTGGAAGAAGAGATTCTACAGATCATGGAAGGAGGGGCTGGCTACATGGGAAGAGTACAAGACTGTTGTCAGAGGTTGTAGGGAGGCAACTAGGAAAGCTAAGGCCTCTCTGGAATTAAACCTTTCAAAAGAGGTCAAGAACAAGAGGAAGGGCTTCTTCAACTACATTGCCCAAAAGAAGAATACTAGAGGCAATGTTGGCCCCCTGCTGAGTGAGGTGGGTGCCTTGGTGACAGAAGATACAAAGAAGGTGGAGTTACTGAATGTCTTCTTTGTCTCTGTCTATACTCTGAGAGACTGTGCTCAGGAGCCTCAGGCCCCTGAGCCCCCAGATGATGTTAGGATACTGGAGGAGTTTTCCTTAGTTGAGGAGGACTGGGTTAGGGAGCAGTTAA